>PYXC01001844.1:1012500-1515000 GCA_015244755.2 Tenualosa ilisha | reverse complement strand
GAAGGAAGGAAAAAGAGGCACTGAAACAAATAGAGAGATGGAGAGAGAGAAAGAGAGAGAGAGAGAGAGAAAGAGAGGTAGACAGACAAAGGGTGGCACAGAAAGAGGAACAAGGAGAGCGGGGGGGGGTTAAAGAAGGGCAGATAGCTCAAAAGAAAAAGAGGAGAAAGACAGGGAGAAAGAAAGAAATGATAGAGAGAGAGAGAGAGAGAGAGAGAGAGACGGAAAGTGCGATAGAGATAGTTTTTGTGGGAGATAGTGTATGACTCCTGCTGGATTGTTCTTTCTTTATCACCCCTGGGGGTATCACATTCCCAGTTTAGCTCTTTTCAAGGCATTAGGGCCTTGCCATGGCTGTGGCTTGAATATCATATGTGTGTTAAACAGGCTTTGTGTGTGTGTGTGTGTGTATGTGTGTGTGTGTGTGTGTGTGTGTGTGTGTGTGTGTGTGTGTGTGTGTTTGCATGTTACATTTATCTTCATGTATCCCAAGGGGAAGAGACAGAGAGAAGTGAGAAAGGGTCATGTGGGGGTTGGATGATGGGGGTGTGCCCTGGCACAGCCTCCACACACACCTTCAGTCCCTGCAGAGCTTCCCAGCCTCCCCGGGCAAAGTGTGTGTGTATGTATGTGTGTGTGTGTGTGTGTGTGTGTCAATGTATGTGTTCATGTGTATATGAGTGTGTATGACTGATTGATGATTGTGTGTATGTGTGTGTGTGGGGGGGGTGTCCGTGTCTGTGTTAGTGTGTGTACATGTGTGTGATTGTGTGTGCGTGTGTGTCAGTCAGTGTGTGTGTCACATCATATGACACTGACAGTAAAGGGGAACGAGGAAATCTCAGCGAAAAAAGTTCCCGCTTGTTGGTTTCTTTTGGACAATGTTAGCATTGTTCAAAAAGACTGTAAAGAAAGCAGTGCAGTTGTGAAAAAAGAAAGTGGGTTGTCTCTCCTAGGGCTTAAGAGGCAGCCGGCTCCTCCTCAGATGATAAACAGGTTTCGACTGATGTGTCGTCGTTTTTGTTTTTTGTCTCTTGTTCTTGTTCTGGAGACCATGACGAGAGACAGGAAGTGGTGGTTCGAGGGAGACTTTTATGTCATGTTTTTCCCATTCAGACGCATTAATGGAGCCTGCCTCTAAAAGCGATACTCTCTCTCTTTCTCTGTGCAGTCTGATTGAGGGATGTGATCTGGGGTTTGTTCGGCTGCCTTTCTTTTAGTTCCTGCTTGACAGAAGAAAATAATCTCTCCCGAACATATCCCACAAGCACACATGCACTCACTCTCTCTGTTACACATCCGTGTGCACACACACATACACACACGAAATCTCTATCTTACACAGGCACGCATGCACACACCTCCGCCCACACACACACACACACGCAGACACACACACACAAACACACTCTCTTTCCTGTTCGCTGTCATAGTCCAGCAGAGCGGCATCTCATTCCGCGGTGAAATACAGTGGCCCCTGAAAGTGCTTTTCCCTTCTGTTCGACCGGCCTGGGGCCGTTCATCAAGCACTGGCGATCACCACAAAATACGACCCACTGTAACCAGATCGGCGTGTGCTTTCTGTCACCCGCCCCCCGCTGGCCCTGCTGCGCGGTTGTTCCTTTACCCCAGCGACGACACAGGAGACGCTCAGCAACTTGGAAGATTTAAGTGACATCTAATCTGCACTGGGTGCCCCCCTTCCCTCTCCAATACACTTCATTTGTGTATAGCCACAACATGGTTTATGAGCCTGACTGTGTGTTCTCTTGTGTGTGTATGTGTGTGTGTGTGGCGGGGTGGGGGGGGCTGGAGATTGTGTAAGGGTCAGGGTAATGTTGCTGGCCAACAATTTGTATCCTTTAAATCAGTAGGATAGCCAGATCAGCTTGTCTTCCTGTGCACTTACATGGACCGGCAAAGATCGGTGTCGAGCCTCTTAGAGAGTCTGGAGCTGAGAAGATTGTGGCCAATGTTCTTCAGACTCTTCTTCACTATATCGCATTGTGCTTCAACCAAGACTAGACAGAGTTTTCAGTATTTCTAGAACATCCTCTTGTTTTATGTTCCACATTATATTCTGATTAATATCCTCTGGCCCTCTTTTTCTTTTCGACTGTCCTTGGTCCAGTTCCTTTCCTTTATTTTTTTATTCTTTTCTCCTTGCACTGCATTCTGCCTGAATTATTCCTTTCTTATCAGTTTTCACTCTTTTTCTTCCTCTATCTGCAGTTCCACTTCCCTTCTTCCTCCTGCAGTCCTCTTATCTTTTCTTCTCTTTCCTCACCTCTTCCCTCATCTTCCTTTGTCCTCTCTCACTCTCTCTTTCTTTTCTCCTCTCTTGACTTTTCTTTTCCTCTCTTCTTCCCCCCATCCTTCTTCCATCTCCTACTCTGTGGCACATGAAAAATAAATCCCAGGTCCCAGGTCACAGCTCAGCCTGGGCCAAACGGAGCCGGCGTAATTGGTCGGCCATTACACAGGCCCGCACACTGTAACAGAGCCGGCAGCCCTGCTGCCATCGGTTCTAATTGGTGTCAGCCGAGGTTACTGCAGCTCTGTGTGGAACCACCGCGGAGCTCCCGTCTCCTTCGCTATACGTGCTCGCACTAATAGCTCACCAGGTAGCCAGTAGGTGCTGGTGGAACTATTGCATGTCTTTTAGGCCACTTTTTTTATGCTCCTCATCTGCTGTCTCTCTGCTCTTTCTTCAAGCTGGTTCATTATGTTTAGTTTCATTTTTTAATTATGTAAAATAAAATATATAATAGGATAAAACTGTTGATTATTTTCAGGATGTATATATAATGGCCAACACCAGTTCTTTCCAGTCTGCTGCCTGGTTTGGGCTCCACAGTCTCCCAGGAAGTGTTCCTTTTTAATTAAAGGGAAAGGGGAGAGCGGGTTCTCTGGCTGCTATTGCTGCTGCTGTTGCATTAGAGTTAGTCTGTGTCTGGATCAAAGTGGGTGATGGATGGGTGAGCGCTGAGCTTTTGGGACCGAATTTGCTGGGCAGCGACTGGCGGGATGAGTGGTTGGGGTGGGGGTGGTGATGGTGAAGGGAGCCTCGCTTTTGGGCATTTAACAGAGAGCCAGGGGACCTGTGATGACCCCCCAAGACCTATCCCGCGCCCCTTTACAACCTACGGAAACCAATTACCTGGCATCACCTGTTTTGAATCCTTACTCTGAAAGGTATTTCCCCTCGATAGCCACAAGGCCCACAGTTACCAGCTTAGGGTTCGCTCTCCTAAATGCCTCTGCTGATTTTTGTCGATGTAATACTGAGTTTATCTGCTGAATGTAAAATTAAGTCCTCTAAGTAAAGCAGGGTGTAAGAGGACAATTCACAGGCCACAGATCCTAATAGATAGGGTTGGAGCGATGGAGATGCCAGTGTCCTTAAAGCCAACCATTAACAAGAAATACATGCATAGTTTACATACATACAAACATGTTCACATGCACACACAAACAAACACACATACAAACACACACACACACACACACACACACACACACACACACACACACACACACACACACACACACACATTATTACATATGAGAATGTACATACTCTCACACAGCAAACAGCCATAATTATTTAATTCATAAAATTAAACATTGAAACTTAAAATTAAACATTGAAACACAAGTTCAGGTAAGGCTTACAAACAATGGGCTACTGAGCTAAAAAAACAATAATAATTTAAAAAGTGTTCTATAAATAAGAAATAAGATGTTTTTCCCACAATCCCTTGCTGTCTTGCCTGGAGGAGAAAAACCAACATGGTTATTGGGAATATTACATTTTGCATCTTGCAAAAGCATGCCATCTTATGCCAAGTGCAATATGCCAACATAAGTTATCTTTCAAACAAGAGCAGTCAGTCAGTCACATATTGATGCTCTGGATGTCCCTGGAGTCCCTCAGGCACCACAAAGAGAGAAAAGTATTCAATTAAATCTGATACACAAAAGCCTGTTATCAAGAATTTGCAGGTGCGCTTGAAGCGGTTATTTGCGATTATTTGCATGATCACCAATAAACTGCACAACGCCACTGCTTCAGCCTCAAGCACTGGGATTTTTTTTACTTCAGCCAGTATTCAGCCAAAGGGTCCAGAACTCCTAATATTCTGGAAACCCATAAACTATTTTTTTTCATTAAGCCTGTAAATAAAACTCTGTTTCTTGCCTTAGACTTTTACTGAAAGGTAATTCATGTCCTTCTCCAGAGATTCATACTTCACAGTTTATTCTTAGGGCAGCATGGCAGCCGTTCACATTCACTTTTCCATTCTTTGAGGGCACCAGGATATATTTGTCCTTCATTCTCTTTCAAATTGAATTCTCTCTCTCTATTTGGTGTAAAATGACAATATGAGGTTTAAAAGGCAGTGGGTCCCACAGGGTGGGTCTGGTGTCTTCGAGGCGATATGGCATCGAGGAGGTAAATCACCATGGCGACGGCCTCATAAAGTAATGGGTGGCCTTTAAGTAGGCCCTAAATCTGAAGGAAAATGTCCCAGTCGCCTGCCCACAGCTCACCGCAACCCCCACCTCCTCTCTTCTCCTCTCTCCTTCTCTGCTTTTCACACTCTCCTTCCTTCTTTAACATGCTCTCTCTATGATGGGTTCACCTCCTCACTCTTGGCCTTCCACCTCTTCTCTTGCTTCTGCCCTTGATTCTGTCCATTTCTCTTTTCCTCTGTTTCTTTCACTGAGACTCTCATTCAGTATCACTCACGTGTCAGTATCATTCAGTATCACTCTGTTCTTTCTCTCTCTCTCTCTCTCTCTCTCTCTCTCTCTCTGTCCTTTTTTCATACATTTTTGTCTTTGCTTTACCCCGCTGTCTCTTCCTCTGGCCCTCAACGTTTCTTTCTCTCTCATCTCTCCTCTCTCCTTTCTCTCTCTCTCTCTCTCTCCCACCTCCTCTCTCCCTCTCCTTCTGTCCCCCCTTTATCACGATAGCCAGCCCTCCAGTGACAATCGCTGGCCTGCCCTTTCTTCTCCCCTGCACTGAGCCAGTAATTAACTTCATATTTCTCACTAGCCTCTGCCCGTCTGTAATTAATATTTTATTACATTAGATTTTATCGCTAAACAGTAGTACGGCAGCAAGGATGTGGAGCCACACGCAAAAGAAGCCAGAAGGGACCAGCAGAAGGGGGAAAAAGTTCTATGTAATGAGCCACGGATGAAAGAGCTAGGAATGTATTCACAGGATCTCTCCAATATTCCGGCAAAGTTTATGACAGATTTAATCTCCCATGGCGTTAAAGATGGTTGGAAAATTTAATTACCAAACACGGAACATGCAGGGCTGTTTAATGTTTGCAAGGAGCCACTGAGAAGCCCGATGACAATACCTTTACTGTTTTTTGCCATTTGTTTTACTGTACTCAAAGTCGTTCTTATGTCACATTTGGCTGCTTGGGGAGTTTTATTGTTAGAGAAAAAAAAAGATCTAGTTACTGAACAACAATAATGCTACATAACACCTCAAAAAGGTGGGATTATAGTTACAGTGCTTATTGTCCGTGTGAATACAGACGTAGGTTTTCTTGCACCTCCAGGTTGTCTTGTGTCCTCACTTTACCAAACGACGGAGGAGGGGGAGAAAAGGCCTCAAGTTGCATTCTCATCCACCTCACGCTTCATTTGAAACCTGTAACGTGTGATAAACCCACCTGGAGGACACGGCCCCACTTTCCACAACAGCAGTCTGCTATTTAACAGCCTGGTAGAACCGTATGCTCTTTTCATTAGAAGAGAATGCTTGCTCTACCTCCAGGTGTGCAGAGGTTCAGTTAGGCAAGTGTTGCTGAAGTGTTCTTGACTCTCTGTCTGCCCCCAATCGATGTCGATGTTAGTTGGCAAGATGAATCAGAATTGGCTGATACTTGTGACATCAGACAATTAGTGTAGGAATTACCTAATTATCTTTGTGTTCAAGTGATCAAATCTATTAACCTCTTAGCACCAATTCAGAAGCAACTATTTAATGAAAATTCTTAGTTATCTTATACATAAAAATGTGCATGTCAACATAATTAGCCTCCAATGCTTTTTAAACAGTGCTTTTTGTGACCCACGGAAATGGTTTTCCTCTGTTTGTGTCACACTACAAGTTCTTTTTTGAAGTTGAGGAAATATAATTAGTAGTTATTGGAAGTTGACAAAGTTTTTCTAATTGCACACAAACTCAGTGCTTTAGTGTTGATGTGCTGGAACTACAGTGGTTAACAAATGAGTTGTAAGGGCTGTAATCAACCCAAGAACACTGCATTTACTGTCTCAGCATATTTAGAGAAAGAATTGCTTTTTGTGTAAGAGGTCAATAGATTTTGTTCTGCTACTCAGCGCTCTATAATTAACTTAAAATCTTGCAAACTGCAATCATGAGTTCATTTGAAACATTTAGAATGAGCAGATGTGGTCAGATAGAGGGAATGGGACCAGCTACAACCCCTTTCCGGCACCGATCACTCTGAAACAGTGCCTTTGCCAAGGGTCCTTTCACCTAGTTGCCTTCACTCTCTCCGCTCCATCTGCCTGGACTTTGATGAAGGGCGAGTGAAAAGAGCTGTTTGACCTTTAGGGTTTTTAATTATTAAACAGCAAATAGAGTCAAGGCCTAGGTAGCTGCAAAGCTAATTTGTCTTGTGCAGCTCGGAGGGGTGGTGAGAAAGGAAATAGTGTTCTGTGTATTTTTTTTCTACCTTTTGTGTGTGTGTGTGTGTGTGTGTGTGTGTGTGGTTTGCTGGAAAGTTGGTCTGTTCAGCTGCAGGTCTTGCTGTGTGGTAATAAAGAAGCTGGTTTCTTGGACTGCTTGTAATTTCACCTCCATTTCATTCGTCTCTCTCCATCTCCCCGGCAGCCAATATCCACCCGTCTATTGCAGTAGGGAAGGCAAGGAGGCTTTGGGAGCAGGATCAGTTGATCCACCAATCTGAACAAGACGAAGAGAGAGAGAAAGAGAGAGAGAGAGGAGGAAATGGAAAGAAAAAAATGTTTTCCATCCACCTGCTTTTTCCTGCTTGTCTCTTTCACATGAGGCCAACTCTCCAAAGCCTCCTCAAATGCAGATTTCTGACCCAGGAGGGTTGATGTTCAGCCCCCTAGCCAATAAACATACACACACACACACACACTCACACACACGTATCAAACCTAATTTCAACCCCATTTGGATGAGGTCGCCAGGGCCCCTCTCTGATTCCATCATTATTTTGGGCACACTCGCTCATTCTCGCTCATCCTTCCCATGGTGTCAGGGTTCAGTGTTCCAATATCCGGAAATAGGCGGCCGAGGCCGAGGCGGTCTCATATGAGGGGCCCTTTTATTTCATGCCATTTAAATCCTGCCTGTAGATGGGATATTGCTCTGGAGCTATCAGCGCCATAAATTAGATAGTGGATGGGTTTGGTTTTCTCTCTCTCGCGCACGCTCTCTTTTCCGGAGGGCCGGGGCGGATTCAGTGGACTGAGCTGCGGGCTTTGCGGAGTTAATTAAACCTGCTTGGGCTCGTCGTCCTGACGGGAGTCCCTCAGCCGCCTCAGCAGCTCTGATCTGCTCGACTCCACCTGCCTCTTCCACGGCTGACTGTCTGTGGGTGACCTAGCCAACAGCACGTTGCCTTTGCTCTGTCTCCCCACAATTAAGTCCTCATTAGTCACACAGCACACATAAAGTGACCTTTGCGAAAGAGCTCATTTGCAAAAGGAAAACAAAACATCTTGGATATCTTAACAAATAATGCTTGCAAATGTTGAAATAATTCTGTCACACATATAGTAAGCTACAGCTTTGGACTGTATTACTTTAAGATTGTCATAACAAATAGTGGTGACTGTATCATAACAAAATCTGCAACTGCAGTGTTTGCATGTTTTGTGTGTTTTGGTGGAGGTTGCATTTCTTGTATCCAGCGGATACTCTCTTGCAACGTGGTGGTGGCAGGGGGTGCCACCTTTAGTTGTTTTGTGTAACTAACCACCGCTCTTCTTCTTCCTCTGTCTTTCTGTGCTGTAGCCTGTACCAGGTGGTGGTGGAGGAAGAGCGCCCGCGACGTGCTCGGAGGGCGGCGGAGATCTGCGCTGCTACCCGGTGCCCATCCACTTCCAGAATGCCAGCCTGCTCAGCTCACAGTATTACTTCACCGCGGAGTTCCCGGCCTCCCTTATCCAGTCCTCTAAGACCTTCACCATCGGAGACAACAAGACCTACAACGGCTACTGGAACGTGCCGCTGTTACCCCACAAGAGTTATAGCATCTACTACCAGGCCGTCAGCACAGCCAATGGGGTGAGTTTTTGTACAGTCATGGTGGAGACAACCATCTTAATCTGTGTCAGCATCTGCCTCATTATCAAGGCTAGCGAAGATATACCATGGCATTTGAATCAGCTGTATTAAAGTTACAGTTATGATTGGTCCTTCATTAAAAAAAATGCACCAATTAAGCATTTGTAAAACATTCCCCTTGCATTCTAATCCCTAATTATAGTTTACCGTGTGGCTGGCTTGTCGTATTGTGTCTTGTATATGTACACCATCAGTTGTTCCACCATTGGTTAATTAGAAATTGCTGATGCAAGAATTAGCATCCAAATGTCAGCAGTTTTGCCCTTTTCTCTAGCATCTTTTTAAATGAATCCACATCCATTTTAATGGCAATTAATTGGGCCACTTTGAGAAGGTGCCATTTGTTAAAAGCTGCTCTGGTTTTAAGGCCGCCAGTTTAAACACACTGCTATACTAAAAAAAACCCTGTTTCACGGCGAAACAGCAGTGTGACATCTCATTAGGCTACAGACTTCACTGTTAGTGCTTCATCCTACTCTCAAACTGAGGCTGAATTTGCATTACATTCACCAGGAGAGGCAAACTGTAGCTCATTTTTACAACTGAGGATATTAAAATCAAAGAACAGCAATTTGTCAATACAAGACCTTTTTAAACTCGCTCAGCCGTTTGAAATTTGATATCGCCAGACTCTGACAGTCCTTAAGTCTTTGAGAAATGGTGTTCACCTTTGAAAGCTACATCTACATTTTTACGGCAACAAATATTAATTCATTCAAGATGAAATTGTGTTTGGTTTATATTCATTTCTCATGGTCAATCGTTTCAAGATGGCACATTTATTAGCCAGACGGTTAAACTCCATTCAGCATAAATATGGCCAAAAGCCCCACAGAACAATGAAAATGCATCCAGGCCTGCCGTGATGAGTTCTCTTACGTACAATACACAAGCCTCCATGCCCAGACCACAAGCACCACCTCCCCACCTCCCCAAGAGAGGCTATGTCTGGCTCAAGGCTCGTCATTAAACTTTTAGCCCTGAAACGGCACTTGCAAGTCTTCCAGTCAACTCTGAGGAATTGCGGCGCAAGCAGACTTGCACTCTGCCAGATCTTCACCTCAATTTAGAATGGCTGGGAACTACCACCCCCTACACCTTACCCCCATTCCGTACCCCCACCCACACCACCCTCATCGATTTGCTGTAGGAATAAGATGTGATGATGCAGCAGTCACATCAGCGTGTTATCACTTCGACCGAGAGAAAAATAGGGATCTCGCGCCACGAGAGGGACTAACTTGGTATTAATAAGCAATTTGTTCTAATGGAACTTGACTTGAGGGCTGCCAGCGAGATTCTCTATCAAGCCGCTAGCACGCAGAGACACGCATATGCGTCCAGCCAATTTAGAACAAATGGTACGTTCATCTATTAAAGAAAAGCGAGATTGTCTCTCTCTCTCTCCCTGTATCACACACACACACACACACACTCACACACTATGCTACCTTCTGTATAATAAAGAAAAGCAAGATTCTTGACTAAGGCATAGAGGAAGAGCTCTTAAAAGAAAATAGAAAAAAAAAGAATTAAATAAAATTTGTCGGACTGGAGGTGCTGTGAGTGAGAGTCGCCCATTCACCGGTGCCTTATTAACACTCAAGCATAATTGGAAATTAGAACTATCATCCATCTCCTTTTTTATATGCAAATTGACCCTAATGAAAAGCCAATCCTTTATTTCGGTGCGCGGCGTCTGGCTCAGGCCATTAGATAATTCACTGTGGCTAATTGCAGCTCTCACCCTGTGGGGTGTGTAGAGGGTGTGTGGGTGGGTGGTGGGAGAGAGAGAGAGTGTGCGTGTGTGTATGTGTGTGTGTGTGTGTGGAGGAGGTGGGGAGGGGTGTTAAGGACGAGATTAGCTACCATCCGTAGGCTATGCTCGTAGAGTTACTGCTTCTGTTGCCCCTCCACCACCAGCACCACCCCCCCATAGCCCCCCCCCCATAGTCCCCCACCACTGCCACCGTCTCCCATCAGAGCAGCACAGAGTACAAGGATGTTCCACTGTCCTGACTTCAGCAGCTAATAGGGTGCAAGGGGGGCAGGAGAAAACTTAAAGGGGCCCCTTTTGACTATATGTGTGTATGTGTGTGTGTGTTTGCTTGTGTGTGTGTGTGTGCGTGTGTGTGTGTGTGTGTGTGAACTCTCTCTCTCTCTCTCTCTCTCTCACACACACACACACACACACACTACTGCATTCCTCTGACATTTTTAAATGGTAGACAAACTGCTTCAAATTGTGTGAAATGTTGAGGTCTACAAAACTCCAGCACAGAAGGCTGTTTGCTGTTTATTTGTGTGTGTGTCTGTGTGTGTGTGTGTGTGTGTGTGTGTGTGTGTGTGTGTGTGTGTGCAGACACAGCCAGTCTGCTGTGCAGAGTTAAGGAGATAGAAAACAACAGCCCTTGCCGTCTCTGGCAGCCAGCGACTCATCACAAAAGGAAGCCCCAGCTCAGGCAAGGCAGCGAAGCCTCACCCATTTAAACAGCCACTTAGGAGAGAGCAGAGTGGACCACACCATGACTGCAACTGTACAAATACAGTCACAGCCACACTGTAAAAGTCACTATAATACAGCAAAAATGGAATCAAGAGAGCTCAAAAATCTTTTGTAACTGAGTATGGAAGGCCCCACATAATTTCAAAGTAATTGATGCTTTTTGACAATTTAAGCTTACTTAGAGATGTATCTTTGTGATGAAGGACGCATTTGGGTATGAAAGGACGCGCGGGGGAGTTTATTGTTGTTAATGTGTCCCCTGTTTTGAGCTCTACCTGAGCCGAATCATCAGTCTTAAATAAATAATTCACAGGCTCCACAGTTTAATTTGTCATCTCGTGAATTATGCACTAAGCCATGCAAGTGCATTTTGCTGTAATAAAGCTACAGGGATTTCAGTTAAAGCCCCAGTTGCTCGCCCGTCTTGTGAATATTCATGCGTGAGCTTCGGTTTTGTTTGTTCCACATTTGTAGGACGGCTGCTGAAAGCATTTCATTCACCACCTCCAGCAACCCCAACAGTTTTTTTTTTCTTTTCATGGAAATCTGTTTTTTTTTCTTGCTTTATTCTTTTTGTCTTTCTCTGCGTCTTCTCACAAGGAAGTGCGTGACTGACAGCAGACATGCTCTCTCTGAAGGGACCAGCCAGATCTCATTTCACTTCACACAGCCTGCCAGAGAGAGAGGGATAGAGAGAGAGGAAGAGGGAGAGAGAGACACACACACAGTCAGAGAGAGAGAGTGCTGGCTTTGGTGCGCAAACACTGGGCTCGGCTCACGGAGCCACATCCCATTTGCGGCCCTTAGCTGGCAATGCCTCGAGATGCGACTGTGGCTTGGCAGTCACCATCACAGCTCTAATTGGTGCGGCCCTGCTCCATCTCCACATGTAATGCTCCGACGCATAAGCTTAGTATGGGTGACACAGCATTACATGTAAAACTTGTAGTGTTATGGAGATTAGAGCCCGCATTGTATGTGTGTGTGTGTGTCTCAAGACAGAGTGAAAGTGTGATTGTACTTTTATTTTTGTGGGTGTGTGTGTATGTGAGAGACAGACATAGAGAGAGAGAGAGACAGAGAGTGCATATGTGTGTGTGTGTAAAAAAAAGAGAGAGACTGTGTGTGTGAGTGTGTGTGTGCACATGCTGCTATGTGTGACCAACTAGCTGCAGGTTGTGTAGTCAGTGTGAAGTAAGAGGCCCCACGCTGGCTGAGACAGTGACAGCTGGCAGGTAAATAGCAGAGGGAGAGGCGATGGGCCGCTCGGCCTCCGTCTCTCTCCATCACACACGCCCCCCCCTTTAGTCCATTCCATTTTCCGGTCAGTCTCCCCAGCAGATTGGAGGAAGAAAGAATGACTGAGGGCTGCCTTGCCCCCACCCCCACTCCGACAGCCATGACAGCTAATATGTTGGCATTCCATGTGACTGAGAAATAATGCCTTTTTCCTCTTTCCCTTTCTCCTGTTCTCTTACTCTCTTACATTCTTTCTTTCTCTCTCTCTCTCTCTTTTCTTCTTGTTCTTCCTGTTCTTTCTTCTGTTTTCTTCCTTTCCATGCAGGAGACCAAAATCGATTGTGTACGAGTGGCCACTAAAGGTAAGGCCGGCTTGGCTGCCTGAAAGTAATCTACTCTGTTGATTGAAATGTGCTCACCAGCGTGTGTTGTCAAAGATTGTTTTGACATGCCGGCGAAAGAGTAATGCCTGACTGTACGCAGCTTGTCCCGTCACTCACAAACACTCCTACGAGTGGCGAGTGTGTTCTTTCTGCAGTCACCACACACACCACTGTCAGCTTCATTTTAACCGCTAAATATTCTTTAAAATTGAAATTGTAACTATTAATCAGCATCTGCATGAAACTCTCTCTCCTAAGACATTGATTAAGTCTTACTAACTGTTCCCACACACTCATATCCGTGATCATAGAGTCACATCATTATAAATGTCATTTAAAAAATCAGTCTAGGTGGGAAGTTAAGCATTCACACAGTGTGACTTGACTTGTTCCTAAATAATTTGTCACTGTGTTGTTGAACACAAGTCCACAATATTCTCACAAGTCTCGCCACAACAATTCAGAGGGAACCTTTCAATTAATCTTCCATTGTGACCAATGTATAGAGAGATAGAGTGCTGTAATAACACTGAGAAAAATAACACATTTGTGTTACATGGTGATATGTATTTTCTGAGTGTATCCAAGTTTGTATTCAGTCCACTGCATCGCTAGTTTTGATATGGGTATTGGACAAATTCAACCTTGTGCTGACTTCAAAGGCCTTTATTGCTTTCTTCATGAGCTATTTTAGCAAAGGGAATTAGCATCGCTAGCCAAGCGCGTGAGCCCTCCGAAGCTGTACGACTTCTCTAGCCCATCCCTGCCGCCGGCAAAGTGTCAGTCTAACTGCTCTGCGGGGAAACATTGTGTTTGGCAGCAGATGGAACATATCCTTCGTCAAAACCGTCCGGACTTTTGTTTTCCAAGCCGGCTGGCGGCAGCACCGCTTTGACCTCCTGTTCAGCATTAGCATAGATGGGAGGCAGTTAGCGAGCTACAGCCACTACCCCCTCACACAACCCCCCATCCCCATCCCGCACCCCTCGTCTCCTAGCTAGCACGCACAGTGTTTGGATTCTAATTGAGCACAGATGGTAGATAATCTATTTCCTTTACTATGTGCCATCTCTCTAATGGTGCCAGAGCTCTGCTATGCAAATGAGGCGGGCTGGATGTTTGTGCCTTGTGGTCCAAGGCAGGCGTATTTTTTTTGCACAGTAAAGGCATCTAAAGCCCCTGTGCTCCCATCCCATCCCAGCTTTTCCAACACGTGTGTAGTTTATGAGGGAATGACGGTGTGTAATGTAGTGTAGTAGTATAGTGTAGAGTGGTGTAGTGTTATGTGCCGTCTTTTGATTTTGTATCACTAGAGGTGTTTAATCTAATATTATTGAGCCTCAGGCAGGGATTTTAGAGGCTGCATCTGCTAATGGTTTTGCGCTGGAGGTCTTGAAGTTCGGGTTCTAACCACCAGTCAGATTCCTTGGGGGAGGCCTACGCACCTGGCACACTACCCAAGCTCTGTTGGTACTTATCATAGCAAAGTAACACAAAGAAAAAAACATTTTAGAAATGTGCAGTGGAGATTTACACCGTATTATGATAATTACAGCCTATAATAATCACACTCAGTCTGTCCTCCCAATGGTAATATGAAAGGTAATTTTCGAGTGGTTGTCAAAAAGGTAAATCAAACACAAACACACACACATACACACACACACACACACACACCTACATATGTTATTTTGGCACTGTAATGTGTGATGCTTATTAATGATAATTAATGGAAATGTCTTCAGACTGTCTAATCCTCAGTATCGAAATCGCACAACACCAACAATCTTAGTGTCCTTTTTCTCTTACTAAGATGCTCTTACTAAGATGGTCTTGTTTGCCAAATTCCTAGCTTCAGTCTTGCTCTCTCTCTCTCTCTCTCTCTTTCTCTCTCTAAATCTCCCTCTCTCTCCATCTCTTTTTTTCTTTCTCTCTCTTTCTGCATGTTGGCCTGGAACTCTTTCTGCCTTAGCTGCCATAATCGTGACTCAGCTCACAACGCCGTACGTTCGCCTTGCTCCCGCCGCGGGGGACAACCAACTAACAGGTCAGAGACTCTTCTGCCCAGCTTCTAATGTCCTGTGTTTGTGTCTGTGTGTGGGTGTGTGTGTGTATGTATCCAGCTCACTGTTTGTATCCCACTCCTTTAACACAGAAATTTTTCTCACCCAAGGAGGCATTAGCCTCAAAAAAGCTCTGTGTTTGTGTCTGTGTGTGTGTGTGTCTATGTGTCTGTTTGTGTGTGTGTGTGTGTGTGTGTGTGTGTGTGTGTGTGTGTGTGTGTGTGCGTGCGTGTGCGTGTGAGACACGTCTGTAACAGCATGAGTGTTGCTCTATATTCACTCTAATTGTTTTTTGTGAAATTCCATATGAATATTTAACGTAAGTGTGTCTTGTTCCATGCCCCTGACACGTCTGCATACACTCTCAAATGTCTATCCATGTGCATATACTCTTTAATACATGTATGGGTGTAAACCTAACTCTCACCCTGTGTGCCATGACGTGCCGAGACAACTGTTAACCTCTGGTAGCACGCGGTCTTGATTTTAGTCGGATTGTGTGTTTTATATTCACTCTGCATACAGTGAGGCTGTTATTGGATTAGCCTCCATGTTACTGTGGATTTTAGAGACAAAACGCCATGCACCATAAAGCACAAACACACACACACAGACGCACACACGCACACACACACGAACATGTACACACCAAATTACTTCATTCTTATTCAGAGCTGATGCATGATTCCTAAGAAGAGCAGGAAAGGAGGGGAGAAAGAATCAATATGCCCCTCTGAAGCGGTATGAAACAGAAAACCTCAACACTTTGGCATGCATGACAAAGCCATCGTGCTCAACCTGCTGTCAGAAAATTACATTTAAATATTTACCAGCCTGCCTGACTGCCATGGAAAAGGTGAGCACTTTCCGTGTGGTGTTTGTACAGGGAGCCAAAATGATCCACCACCACCGTCATCACCCCACCCCCCCCCAAACACCAGCAAAGTCAGACGTTGTGAAATGCAAAATTGCAGCCCTCACCACCAACCCCCTAACCAACACCCCCTCCCCAAAGTGTAACATATTTAACTTTGGACTGCTTCCCTGACTTCTGCACCATCATTAAGAACTGGAAAAGTGTCAAATGAAAAAAGAGAGAGAGAGAGGAACAGAAGATTTTGTTGGGAGAGCACAAAGGACAGAAATTTGTGGAAATGCAATCTCTCGCCTCCAAACAAGGACGCCGTAACTCCTTTGCATACACATCTCTGTCAGATACGGAAGAGCCCTATATGCAAATCTTTATCCCCTTCTGCCTACACCTCTCCAGGAATATTTCATTTTCCTCCACTACGTCCTCTTATGTTTGTTTATGCATCACTTTGCTTTTCTGTGGAGAGACCAGGAGTTTGAGAACTGGATGTCTCTCAACAACCTTGAGCAAAGTCTGCTTTTTGTGTAACAAGACAATATCCAGGGCCTTATCTGGAGCCTGGGCGTCTCAGCGTGTCCTCATTTTTTTGACATAGGCCCTGTTTTTGACGTGGCCCTGTGAATCAGGAAGTGGGAGATTGTGTCCTCTTCACTCTCCTTTCATTGTGAATGGTGGAGGTGTGTGTGTGTGTGTGTGTTTCTGTGTGTGTGTGTGTGTGTGTGTGTGTGAAAAACAGAGAGAGTATATTCACGTATGGCCCTGGTGCACTTATATTGTCAGGCAGACCCCTGCACTCCCCCCTTGCCTTCAACTCTTTTCTTTTATTCTCTCTCTCTCTCTCTCTCTCTCTCTTTCTCTCGCTCTCTGAGTGCTCCCTTTTCTCTCTGTGTTTTCCCCATCTTCAAAGCACTGTCACTCCAAGAAGAAGCTCAGCACGGCTGCGTTCTTCTGCATGTTTTGCCTTCCTGGTGGCAAATGACCCATGCGCCATATGAAATGTCAGATTGAAAGGGAGAGAGAAACGTGAGCAGAGTTACAGGGTTGAGAGAGGGTGGGGTTGTTTTTCTTTTCTCTTTTTTTTCCTCAGGAAAGCAAAAGCATTGAAGAAGAGGGTTAGTCAAAACAACATGACTTCCTCTAAATGTCTAAACAGTTGGAATTTAATAAACAAATTATTTACATGACTAGCAACAGAGGTAAATATTAATACAGACATTAAATTCATATATTTCCTTTTAGCTGACATTTATTATGCTAATCTAGTCTCAGGGTATTATTCACAGCTTGTAGCATTTTTCAGATGCCTCGGAGCACATTACAGGAGTTTAGCACTCTGCTTTGGCTCAAGACAGACAGACATTCCTACAAGCAAACACATAAGACACACATAAGAGAGAAACATTAACACCTCCTTAACCCCCACTGAAGAGCACCCTTGTCTCACAGCAAGACTTTTGACTTCATCGTCATTAATCATGGCGTTAGTCCTTCTTTGGATCCCAGTCACCGAATGGACCCTTCGGTCTCCTCCTCACATCAAGGGCTAAGCGGAAATATCCTTCCCCTAGTATCATGGCACTATCTGTCACCCAGGTAACGGGTGAAAGGCCCTGGCTGGAGTGATGGATGTTGTCATGCTTTGATTGAAAAAGTGTAGCTGGCAGGAGGAATGGATTTCAGCCAGGGCGAATTGAACAGCTTGTCCCCACGATTTTTCATCCTCCTCTCATTTAGCGCGCTGGAAATGGATATTTCATCGGGCCCCGGCTTGACGTGCCATCACATTATACAGTAAACAGCTCTGCGTGTAGTCTCTCTCTCTTTCTTTCTCTCTCTCCATCTCTCTCTCTCTCTCCCTTTCTCCTCCTCTCTCTTTTTTTTCTGACTTTACCTTTCTCTCTCTTCTCTCCATCCCTCTCTCTACTTACTCTCTGTCTCTGTAGTCAGTTTTTTTCCCTTTCACCCCCCAGACAAGAAGGGGAAGGCCGCAGGAAGGCAGTGTCGCTGAGACACTGGCCGCTGCTAGGCTGCTCAGTTATCTCGTTTGAGCAGACATTAAATGCCTGCGCTCATAGTGTGATCACCCGTCACTGCCTACTTTGGGAATAAATTGCTCCGAAGGAAAGTTGTCTTCTGCCTCTCCTTCACCTTTCTCTTTTTTCATCTTTTTTTTGCAGAGGGTGTTTTTTTTCTTTCTCTCTCTCTCTTCTTTCTTGCCACTCACCATATGTGACCCAGATTTAAATATCCAAAGGCAAGAAAGAGAGACAGAGAGAGAGGGAGGGGGGGAGAAAGAGCACTCCATACTTATCATGGCCATGAAGAAACAATGGCCGCCGAGAGGCACAGTTAATGAGTTTATCTCCCTCTTTCAGGTGCAAAAACTCAGGCAAGAGGAAATAACCACTCATTTTTTTTCACGGGAAAGCGGACAAATGAAATAAACAAATCATAAATAAATATATAAATCTCGCTGTGTATGTTGACATAAGAAGGTCACAACAGGGATGAAAATGCTACAAATGCGTGGATAAACTCAGTGGAACATCTGTGGACAACATCTAGTTGGTTGACATTTGCCCAGTGTGCTTATTTAGGTGGCTGACAGTAGCATTTTCCATCCTGGCGTTCGAAGAATGACAAGCACAAGGATGCTCCCCAGAGAGTCAGTAATGAGTTTCAACATCAATCTTTTGTTGCTAGTTTGTTTTTTTTTTGCTTTTTTTTTCTTTTTTGGGATAATTGCCCTACCCATATCAACAAGTCAAGTCTATCATGGGAAAATGTTTGAGTCATGAAGAAAATGGAATTGTGGAACACGTAACTCTTAGGAAACTGCCAGCCCATCGTGAACTTTTGAAGTTGTTCACCTTCAAGTGACTCAGCGTTTCTGTGAACATATTAAGTGAAGCACTGGCATTGTCAAAACAACAAGAGGCAGCGAATATACTCTTCAGAATGGTTTGTGATGACTGTGTGAGACACGCAGTGCTGTATGCATGGTCTAACCTGCTGTGTTTCTCAGGTGCAGCCACGCGCAAACCCGACGAGGTGGAGCCAGAGAAACAGTCCGACCACACGGTGAAGATCGCTGGAGTCATCGCCGGCATTTTGCTCTTCATCATCATCTTCCTCGGCGTTGTGCTTGTGATGAAGAAACGGTAAGACATCATTCCTCTGCAGTGCTCCACACACAGCCCATCTTTCCACAGTGTTCAGAGGTTTATCTGTGAAATAATTCAGAAAATAAACAATAAATAATGACAGTTTTGTACTGAAACAGCGGATCAGTCTCAACATTGGAGCTTTGTTGCGTTCCTCTAGCTTAGTTATTAAGTGCCAGAGCATACATTCCCTCTTTTGAAGGGTTGTCAGTTGAACACTGAATAATTGATTTGATTACAACGATAAGAGTCACTAAACTGTTTGTGGCATTGGTGCGTGTGTGACGCCATGAAATATTAATTCTTTTATGTTATTCTCAAACAAACGGCGCATGGTTCTAATGACCCAGTCAGAATTGGGAAACAGGAAAATATTTCGGAGGCTCATCTCATCTGGGAAAAAACACTAGATGAGAAGGAAAATTTGATGAAAGCATTTTTTTTTTCAAAGAGAGGCCTAGGGCATGTTGCTAGAGGCGAGTGTGCATTAGCCAGCTTCACTAGCTAGAAAGCCAATAGACAGAGAGAGAGAGAGAGAGAGAGAGAGAGAAAACGAAAGAGGGAGAGAGAAAGAAAGAAAGTGTGTGTAGTGGTGATGGTGGGGGAAAAGGCTTTCAGTATTCTATAAAGCAACCTCAGGAAGCTACACTGTGTAAATAGCTAACTTTATTTGTACACAGGCAAGCAATGCTGCAGTACAATGCGAGGTTTTGAGGCTCTCAATTCAAGTTGCTTGTGACCTTGTCAGTACAATCAGAAGCTACTCTGCAGTTGCAATATACGCTTAAACAAAGATGAGGGAATCCATGTCAGATATTGCTTTGTCAATATCAGCTATTATTTCTACTGAATAAGGGCACTTGTTGTATTGATTATGGTAATCATTTTCAAAGCTCGGTAACATCTGAATAGGAGTGATTTTTTTCACCAGGCAAGTGAGGCAGTTACTTCAGATCAATAGCGTACATTGTAGTTTTAAAAATTATAACCTTGGACACAATGTGTTAATTTTGAGGGAAAAATTTTTTTTTAGAAAAAGTTAACTGAGAAGGTGAAACAATGTGGTGATGTTTTTAGAAATTTCTTGAGCACAACTTGTTAAATATGAAAAAAAGAATCTTCAAGTTAATGTTTAAAGAGGAAGCAGTGATGTGGTAAGTCTGGAAAAATTCACATGAGTTGAGTTGAGTTGCCTGCTTTTAAACCACCCCAATTTAGTAGTGCATTTGTTACAAGTCATCACTTGTAACTGGATCTGGAGGACTTTTTAGGTGTGATACATGCACTAAATACATTTGAAAGCCAATAAGACAAATAAGAGTTGTACCTACTGCTATGCAGCTATAATCTTGGGCTGCTTCTGATTGTGGAACCCAGATGTCAGCTGATGCCGGAACAGGTTTAGTCCTGATCTCGCACGGACCAGACAATCCCTGCTTGCTGAAGAGCAGAACTGATCCATAGCCAATCAGGACTATACATCTAATCTGCTTGCTAACTGCTCCAGCTAGCTTTCTCTTTCCTATACCTTTTGCACTCTCCCCTTTTTGTGTATCTGAATAACAATCTGTCACAGACACTTTACCCACAGTGCTCAACAGCAGTGGGTAACCTGCAGCATGTTAGGTCAGAGTAATCTTTGGGAAACCCCCCCATCTCTCTCTCTTTGCTTCTGCATCCTTGCCTCCACTCCCTCCAACCACCTCCCCAGTGACTGTCAGGAACCTACATAACATACTGTCAGAATTCACCTTTTGCCCTCACAAGTCACAAGTAGTTATCACTTAAGCCACCATATCTGGTTTTGTTCATTTATTTCGACTTTTCAGACATTAATATTTTACTTTTTCTTTCCTTCCATTTCATTCTTCCCCCCTTCCCACCACTGCCTATATCCTTCCACCACCCTACTGGGCAGAAGAACCTATCACTCCTACACTTATTACCTGTAAGTAACCACTTTGTCAAACGCCTTAGTGCCGTGCTTTCTCCGCCACGTCTTCTTGATATTACCATGCATGAAACTAGTGACTTCAAACCCTCCTTTCAAACTGAAGCTGGAGCAAGCATTTTTTTTGTCTATCACCTTAAAAAAAAACACTCACACACAGCATTGAACCTTTCATTTAACAAAAGTCCTAAAACCAAACTGTTTGGTCAAAAGCTGAAATGTATTGAACTAAGCATAGTTAAAACAATGGGACACATCACAGACATGTGAGATTGAACTCATATCTTCAGTGTGAAAGGGGACCCTGTTAAGTCACTACCCTACTCTCCTTACTTGATTACAAAAAAAACTCCTTCAGTCAGTGAGTTAGAGGTCAAATCGAAAGGAGTTTTCCCCTTGCTGTTTGGTAAACTGACTAGTCTGCTGTGCCCTATGAAGAGGGGGAAACGGTATGTCCTGCAACCCAAAAGGCATCTCTAACTCCATGAGACTGATGACTAACCCCTCCCCCTCCCTCAACCCCATTTCAAAACAGCTTATCTGGAAAATGCTGATCTGAGTAGTCATGTAATTAACAAATTAATTAAGTAAAAAAGAAACTCCCTTCCCATAACTCCTTAATCTCATCCCAACATCTCACATAATGCTTTGTTCCATTTGCTTTATTTTTTTTTTTTAATCATTAGTGTTCATTTTTCTGTTCAGATTTTATTTCATAATAATTATTATTTTTGTCAACATTTTTTATTTAGCTCTCATACTGTAGAACACTTTTTTCTGCATGGATCAGTTGGCAGCATGTAAACAGCATCATCCATACGCCCATGCTAATAGCAGTCTTTTATTAGCCTACTCATGACAGACTTGACAGCATTGCCCACTGTGCTGTGCTGCTGTGATGAATATAGTAGCACCCAAATAGAGCTGGAGAGTGAGAAATTATCTGGTTTTTTTACCTATAAGATATAATTGGTTTGGTTAGGTACTGTATGATTGTGTAAGTGCTCAATAATGTTTGATCCAAGGCAAGGTTTGTGTGCGGTGTGTTGACAGTAACAGAATGAGAGAGATGTGATTATATATATATATATATTTTTTTTTCTGACTGTTTCAGTAAAACCAGATCATGGCATCATGGTGTGTATTTTAAGAAGCCTCAATTTTTGATATTTTAATGCCCATTCCTCGCCAAAATGTGTTTTTTATGTTGTTTGTTCTTGTTTTGAATTACGCAGCAGGGCAAAAAAATTTGTCTTGCAACTGTTTGTTGTTTATGCATTTAGTTGATAAAGAAAGCTGTCCAAAAGTGATTATCTGTGAAAGTAAAATGGCATTCATGGTGGAATTTATGTTGGCCTCGGTGAGTGCCAGAATGCTGACAGTTTTCCACAGACACAGCAGTATGGTGCCCCACGGCTAGGATTTGAATAAGACTCTGCTGAATATCTGCAGGGCTTCTAGATAAATCTGTGATACACAGGCAATTTTCTGCATTATAGTTCTTGCTAAATTGGGATACTGAGCTGTGGCTTTGAAGTAGCGCTTTTCCTCCATATCTGCACCATTAGTGTTGATTTCCCGAATGCTGCGTGGCCACTTACAATCCTAAACCAAACTGAACTGTGAACGCTTCTGTTTTGTCAGAGTTGTTCTCAATGCACACATTTACATCTCCCTCCATTTGTTACCATAATATCACATGCTTCATAGAGTTTGTAGTGACAGAAGCGGGTTGGTGACAAATAAGACATTTAGTCAAAGCTGTTTGAATGTATTACTCTAATGCGAGGACTCTTATGTGATCAGTGCAATCACCAAGCTCCAATTAGTAACGTCGGTCGGTACTAATTAAATTTCCTCCTGTGAGATTTAATCAGAAACAGGTGCAAAAGTCATTGGCAATGACCAATTCTGCTCTTACTAACACCGGCTGGTCGTCGCATTGAATTAGCCCAAGGCCTATGGACGGCTATGGATTTGGCACCCGAGTCTTAGCTGCATCGGCCTGCTGATAGTCCATGCATCACAGGACTTAGATAGAGCCATTACAGGTGCAAGCAGCCTAATGAAATATTGAACGCCTTCCTTTGATCCAACTGGGGAACGGACAGTGCTTCTAAGGTTGAAGCAGAAAGGGTGAAACGGAAGGCCCATTTAGCATCTCTGTCTGCTGCTCTGGCTTTGACCTCTGCCAATGCAACTCCTGGATAAATGGTTTTATCCAGCATCTGAAATCCATCTCCAATGAGCTACAGATTGTGTAGCGACAGGTTCAGCGATTAGGGATTTGGCTGCTACTTGCTCTATCAATTACCATGCTTAAGTGTAACGCAGAGTGTCCTGGAGACCTAATAAGCTTGAAAGTCACTTAAAGAATTCCGAATGCGAGAAGAACTAGCGTTAATATCATTCAAGGTACGCAGACGAGAACATCTTTGACTCAAGAGAAATGATGACATATTCTGAAGGAGTGCCAAGTTCGCTCTGTCAGCATCAGCTGCTGCAGGGGCAGTTGGCATCATTTGAGTTTTGACAAAGGGTGCACAGAAGTAAAAAGGAAATAGAAAAAGTACAAAATCTGCCCCACTACTACTACCTTTGGTTACTTCACACTAGAGCCACTCAGTTTCTTCTGTCCAAATTTCCTGAATTTGAAAGTTTAAATGTTGCTGTTGTCCTTTTGTACCCACATGCCATCAACCCTTATCCTGTTAGTGTGAAAAAGAAAACATAAACCATCGCGTTAACACTACAGAAGAGATGTCAGGGAAGAGAAGAAGGGATTAGGTCCCTCCACTATGAGAAATGAGTGCAGGCAAGGGCTCCCCTATCTCCCTCTCCCACTATTTCTCTCTCTCTCTCTCTCTCTTTTGTTTCTTCTCTCTCTCCCATCCTGCCTCTGCAGAACCCCAACTTCATCATTCGTGGCGGCTTCCCAGGGGCCGTGGAAGAGACAGGCCCATTTAACTCAGAGGCCTTCAGCTGAGTGCACTCCTCGGCTGCGGGAGAACCTTTAATTAAATCCTACACGGAAGGCTCACGCAGAAACAAGAGTCAAATTAATTGCCACAATGCGACATACATTTGTCTTGCTGACAGCCACCAACGTCCACATAAGGTGGCTGTAGATCGAGGAGGAAGAGAGGTAGAAAAGCCACTGGTTCCTTCCTGTGTCTCATGTGACGCAGACACCATGGAGTGTTTAACACAATGCTCCTCTCATTTGATTGATAGGTCATTGTGGAGTAACCTCCCTCTGATGTTCGATTTTTGTCTTCCACTCAGAATTGACCCTTTGTTTAGAAGATAAGCTTACTCAGCCATGGCCGACGAGCAAGCTGTTGTCCCTCACTCTCCGTGCCATTTCACTCAGACCTTGTTGCTGAGCAGCATCAAACTCTGTAATCTCCTTTGCTGTTAATTAACGAAAGCTGAGGGGGTTGTGCATACAGAGCACAAGAAACCGTGTGTGTGTGTGTGTGTGTGTGTGTGGTGGTGGTGAGGGGGTTATAGATGGTTAACAGTCTCACGCTGCCAAGGAGAGGAAATGGTTAACAGTCTCACGCTGGCAAGGAGAGGAAATGAAATTAGCCCGCTCCAGGAAAAGCTGTCTTATCAGTTGATCATTAAACAGCGGTATGTGGCACTTACCCTGGGCAAGGCCATGAAGGTGTCAGGAAACCTCTGTAACCTTATCAGAGAGCCAAATGAACTAATGGACCGCTGTTGGTGTAAGTTCGAGTACTCGCCAAGAACCTCAGTCCTCTGTTTCAGTGTCATCGTAATTGACGAGACATCCAAGGTCCCTCTTTTCCATTTTCTTGTCAGTAATGAGAGGGAAAAGGCAGCGCACACAGCAGGAAGCGGACGAACACACCAAAACATCGCCTATTACGGTGCCGCATTCTTAGGTGTGTATTGAGAACTCAAAGCAGGTGCCTTTTTCTGTTCTCATATAACTGTAAGCTACTCTTCTGATAGTGGGAATGAACATTCATGAATTGTCCAAAAGGCTTCAGCTTAGAAAAGAGAAAGTGAGAGATGACAGTAATTAATCAAGATGCACTATTCACATGCAAAATCCTCTTAATTGCTTCAGTTGTCCCTGATGAACAATTGAAAAAATTGTTTTCAGACAGTGGAACTAAATTAAGAAAGACCAGAGAAACTGAACGCTGCTGAAGACAACTGAAATCCAGTCACTGCAACATGACTCCACAGTCACATCAGTCTTTGGAGTGAGAGCTGTTTTTTATCCTCACCCCTCACCAACTGCCAAGGCTCAGGGCAGGTGTAGGTCGGGTGTTGGCTGCATGTTGATGTCACACATGTTGGTGACCTCTATGTTCCAAAGGCAGTGGAAGAAAGATTGTGGGAAGCTAATGAAAGGTGTCAGAGGCACAAATGGATTCCTTTCAGCCTCGGAGGACGGTGATGCTGCTAACATGGTTGGCCTTCCAGTGTGAAGGGCAGTCTTCAGCCTCACAACCTGTCCTAATTTTTGTCTGTGTGTAGTCTTCTCAAAGGAGATTAATATTTTGGTGAAGACAGGAAACTTTTTTGTGGAATTGCAAGAGCCTTTGCTTGATGTAATTGTAACTCAAAGGGTCACAACAAGGTGGAAAAAATCTTGAGATTGCTTCCTTTGGCTGTGACTACAAGCCTTTGAATGAGCTCCTGTTAGAGGTGTGTGTCACAGTTTGACCTATCCAAGACACAGCCACTAACTCTGCATTTCTAAAGATTCTTTGGTTTGCTTCCCCATGGTGTGTTTATTCAGTTTAACTTGTTTTTTGACCTCAGAAGAGCAAAAACACGAAGCTTCTGTATGTGCTGTTTCCGACAGGCATCATTGCTCATGGACGTTTTCCCTGATTTCTTACAGGAAAATAAAGTATCTGTCTTTTCACCCAGTTCAGTTCCACCAATGAACTGATTTATGGATTTCTGTTTTATTATGTCTTTTTGTATGTAGGTGCTTAAGGGTACCTTTTGAGCAAGACAAATGTGCTATATAAATAAATACATACAAACCAAAACCCAGGTTAATTCAGCATTGTGTTAACATATTGTAGAAAGCTGCAACATTAATGCAAAACCTTAATGCACTGTTCTTGTTTAGGTCATAGAAATCTATACATCTCAGGATCACCTCAGCTGAAAGGAGAGTGTGTTTGCAATCACCCTGTCTTTAAATATTGATGCTCACTACGCTGGTTTGCCTAGTGAGATCAATAGATCTCTGAACAAGGGAACCGGCCTCTCAAAGAGAATCTAGTATCACCTTTTGCTTGGTAGCATTTTGATTTGTTTGTGTTATTCAAACATGGGTGGAGGGGTATATTTCCCTAGGATGCCAATAGTCCATTGTCATCTGTGAATACAGTCACTGAACATGGACAGTTATTGCTTGCACTGTGGATTAGTACTCTCAAGAGCTCACTCTATGAGTGTGTAAGTCAGTTCACAGAAAAAAAAATTAGGTATGTTGACTATGGTAACGTTTTTTTTTAGTCCAGATCGTGTTTTTGTTGATGTTTTGTTGTGATTAAGCGTGTTAGATCCTCTAGCTGTCTCTCTGATGTGAGATGAGGGTGATGGCAGTGTTTTGGGACCAGCTCTTCCTTGGCATCTGTGTTGAAAAAAATATTGCAGCATCACCTGCAACACTGTAATTAAGTTGTCAACACTTAACGTCTTAATATCGCCACCCCCTCCTCCTCCAGAGCCATCTCGCATGCATGAGGAGGGCATTTAAATTAGGATGCAGTTCACGTCTGCTCAGCCATGAAAACAAGAAAATTAAAATTTCAAATGAAGAATGTTTTAGTCAATCTTCATTAGTGTTGTTAACCGAGAAAAAAAATGGCCCTTTAATTAAGTTTTGTGTAATATTTTTTTTTGTTTATTTCCTGGGTACAGTAGTTCCACACAAGTGGAGCCAAGTCTCTATATTCTTTGATTTATTCTGGTGCTGGTTAGACCCCAATCTGGATTAAATGGTTTCAGAGAAGGAGGGCATAGACAGGAAGGTTATGAAAAGAATAGTGGGGATTTTACTGTGTTTTACTAATGTTAGCCTGGTAATCAAACCAGACCCTAATTTTACACTTTTGTTTTGTATAGAGGGGTCTGGACATTCGGTAGTGAGATTCGATTGCTTGCTTGAGGTGTTTCAGTTTAAAAAGACTGGATCAGCCCCGGACTGATAGCTTACACCCTATTTAACGGAACATATTTGCACTTTGTGTCATGGCTTCAACATCTTCTTGTGTATTGTCAGTTGAGAAGCAAAGCTACCTGGAGTTAATGGGCTGCTGTAGTGGAAGTCTATTCTGAACACAGCAAAAACCAGTAGGTGATCTCTGTAGCAGTGTATCCATCCCTCTGATGCCATGGTGACAGATAAGCTTACGTTTTCAGTCAGCTTAGTGTTCAGAGTTTGTCATTTACATGCTGTAGTATCCTGAGCAGCAGTACATACTAATACATGCTTCCCTTTGTTCCTGATAATTTACGTCAGTCTTCATTGCACTAAGCTATGTTATTGTTCAGACCACTGAAAAGACCTGTGTAATTATATCACCTCTGGAAATCATGGTATGCATAATCACTGGGTATGCACATACCATAGTCATATCCTCTCCATTTATGTAGATGAAATGGATTTGACGTGACATGATATTTGTTGCAGAATATGTACATTCTTCATGATGCAGTATCTCATTTTGATTATTACAAATAATGCAGTTAGTATCATATTAACACAAATATGCAAAAGCACAGGAGCTTTTGGATTCATGATGTCAACATTCAATGACTAAACTTATCAAAAGCCCATATATATCAGAGAGATTCTACAAGAAGAAAATATATACGTACCTGACAATGTACTTAAGCTATATATCCCAGCTACTTTGCATAATATAGCAAAATAGAAATAGAGCTAAATAGAAATTTATTAGGCATTCTGTCTTCCAGTCTACTCTTTAAAAACAATTGTAATATATTTACTGAATATAAGGAAAATATATCTCTCCTTTTTCTGCACTTGCTAGTTTTAAGGATGGATGACTTTTGCTTGCAGTAGCATCACACAGCCCATTCCTGCTGTCCAGCCCATTTGAAGGCCTGAGGTGCATGCCTGTATGTCTGACCCAAACAGCTGGATTTATACCTCTAAATGCTGGATAAAATAGGCTTTCTGTGGCCAGGCACCACACTCCGCTCAGAGGTTCGCTTAAGGGGGCCTCCTCATCTCCTGGGGATCCAAGCCATCAAAACATGCAACAGCGAGAGCACAGTGCAGCAAGGGTTTTTTTTATGTGTTTGAGAGAACTCAGAGTAAAACTCTTTAAAAAAAATTCTCTCTTTCTCATGCACGCACATACACACACGCATGCTCTCTCACTCCACACGGTTTCGCGTCAGCACGGACATCTTCCGTCTGTGGGGGTTTCAGGTTAAGCCATTCCAAATGGATATGTTTACTCAGGAAAAAAGAAAAAAGGGATGGTGAAAAAAGAATAAAATTGAAAGAGGAATGGCCGATGTTGCTGTTTGAAGACAAAAAAAGAAGTGAAACAGAAGACAGGGTAAAAAGCAAGCAAGAAGGTTGGAAATGGTGTCTGTTGGGACCGAGGGTGGTTGTGAAGGGACATGGTGGTGATGGTGGTGATGGTGGTTGGGGGGGGGGCTCAGCCGTTTCGCATTAGCTATGCATGGGCAGCGGATGTGCTTTCCACGCGCCGGGTGAGGCCACAGCGGGACGTGAGTGAGCTCTTGTGTTCTTGAAGTTGTCCTTCCTCTTTCTGCTCGGCTTGTGCCAGAGACGGCCAGGCAGGGGGACTCGTCGCATAAACAAGCACACCGGCTCGCGCTGTTCTGCGGCACCTGCCTCAGAGGTGCACAAGGGTCTTCAGTGACTTATTTATTTATCTTGTTTGTTTACTTATGAATGTGTTTATTTATTTATTTTTTTGGGGGGGCTTGTTCTCTGTTGGCAGCCCTTTGTAAGTGTATGATTGAGAAGTCATATCACTCCTGCAAACACCACAACACAAACCCCCACACGCATGGGTGTGCTGAAGTTAATCTAGCCTTTTAAGCAGTTTAGCTATTCCCCAAAGGAGGGGGCAGTCAAAAGGAAGCTCCCGCATTGTGTTGGAAAACACACAGGTCCCTCTGGTTAGCAGCAGAAATATTAGCATTGTGTGGATGGAGTGAGTTTTGCCTCAGCACAACAGCGTCTTCACAGTCCTCTCTCTTCGGCGCAGCGGGACCCCAGTGGGACACCGGCAACCGTCGCCGGGGCCGCTTCCATGCTGACAAATGCCACAGCCGCCACTGCAGCTGAGAGAGAGGATCTCTCGTATGAAATGATGCGTCTCCCTCTCAGCTGGTGTCACTCTCTCTAGCGCACACATTCGAAAAATCCCCTTCGGGCTGACGGTGGCACGCCGGCTTCCCGTGTCACGATTGATGACGGCGGGTCGTTTCTGGAAACTTTGCCAATCTGTTGTTTGTCATTTTTTTTCTCTCTCCCTTCCGGCAAACAGCTCATAGAGATGATGGTCCATCACTTGTGTTTTCCATCAAACATTTCCAGCACAGTGTTGCCGAGGTGATGAGGTTTTGTTGTTTTGTTTAGTCTTATGTCAGTGTTTTGTTGTTGTTATTGTTGTTGTTGTTTCTGTTGTTTTGTTTATAAGACCATTTTAAGGTTTGACTACAGCACCTGTTTCTCATGGTGATGTCACCTCCGAGGATTGATAGACATCTATAGCTGAGCCTGGCAGGCACTTAAGGGTTTTAACCTTTGACCCTTTACGTCAGACGGCACTTCCTGTGAAGCCGCTGATGCATTGATCGGAAGACCAGGCCTGGTCCCTGGCCCGATGACATTTTCGGTCTGATTAGAGAGACTCTGAAGAGGCCCCAGTTCACATTTATTTCCCATCTTCTCTCAGCTCACTCACCCCTGTTGCTCGCGGAGACAGATCGACTTCTGACATTTGCAAGGAAATAGGCTGCTTTGGCTTCGTCAAATCCGCCTCTCTGTGGGGAAAGGGGTTTTTCAATCGCCACCCCTACCTGCATCTCCCCCTCACCCCCACTTCTCCCAGGTGAATTTGGGGGGGGGCGGGGGGTTTAGCCTCGCAAATGAAAGGAGAAATTGAACCTCTACCTGTCTGCCAAGTCCCACTGGTGCATGCAGGGGCTGAGTGGGGATGCAGTTTTTTAAAAAAGAAAAAGAAAATTGTGCAATCCACTGGCTCCACACCTGGAAATGATACTGAAATGCAAACAGACCAAAAGCACTTGAGTGTTGTTCACTCTTTCATTGCAATTCAGAGACAGCTTCTGAATAGCATTTGATCCTAATTTGCTCTAATGTTGGACCAGACAGTTCACAAATTTCTTACATGTGGGCCTGCAGCCGCAGAAGATTTTGTGAGGAATCTAGATATTACTCTGCTTATTTTCAGTGCACCTAAAACAAAAACAATACCTAAGCCATGTGTTTTTGTTTTTGTCTGCTATGGATCCTAGACGCAACACTGGACTTGGCCTGAGGAATGTCTGTGGAAAACAAAAGCCTTTGTGAATGTTGAGTACAATGTGGTTAAATTTGAGGTTTGTGCAGATTTTCTTGAGACTATTGATGAAGAGAGGAAACATGCCAATTTACTTGACAGAAACAAAGTTTTTTATTTTACCATTAGTCCCTTCCATAATATGCTGTACTCATCCTGTATGTGATGCACATATTTTGTATTAGAGTCTGTTCCTCTTTCTCTATATTTAAATGCAAACCCGTCATTTTAGTTGCTTGATATTTATGTGGAGAGACTGTCACAAAGAAATCTCCTTTGACCTAGGTCTATGCTTTCCGTGAATACTTCACTGTTTTGTTTTATCATTGTTTATTCCAGACCTCTCCCTGCTCTCACTGAGACATGAGTTGCTCACACTAACCCTCGGCTCACCCACACCAGATAACAGATCACAGACAGAACAACAACAGTGTGCGTTAAACGTCACTTTCACGGCAAACAAATTTTGAGGGAACATTTAAATCATTAGTGTCCTGTCGAGTTCTGGATGTGTGGAGGGAGACGTTAGAGAAGAGGGGCAGCGGGAGGCTCACTGTCGTACGGAGGCAAATTGAATAAATGAGATTGATTCGCAAGTGCAGGCGGTGGGGGAGCTTCATTAGCTAACGTCCCTCCATTAGCGTCGATGGCGCTCCGCCGCGCAGTAGCGGGGTAACATGCCGGTTTTTCTGTCATTTACCGGCACCGAAAGATGCGAGAGAGATACAATTATAGCCCACTGAAAGTCTCATTGCCTGAAGGCAGGTAGACCCCTACGTAAGCCTCGCCATCCAGGCTGAAGCTATCATTTGCGAGGCTAAAATGTCACATTTCCCTCTTCAAATGAAAGAATCAGCTGTGACAAAGAAAATTTGCTATTGTTCTTCCCCCGCATGCTGTGACGGCTTGCGCACTTTTTATTGTTTCTCTTTTTTCTTTGTATTTACAACAAAGCATTTTAGTAGAGATTTGAATTTTCTTTCAGTGTTTTTTTCCATCTTAAACTAGAATTTGTCTCCAATTTAGAGCACTATGTAGTTCCCTCTGCTTGAATGCTTCAAATGAGCTAAACCCTGCATGAGACACTGTCATCATGGCATCCACTGTAATTTCCAGAAGCTTTCTGCAGACACTTTAATTTGTTTTTAAGTGCAGGAGAAGAGCGGCTCCTCGGTGACAAATCTCTGCAGAGATACAAGCGTCTGAGACAAATGTAGATTTAGATGATGACGAAGGCCTGTGGATTTTAAGCCGGTATTTGCTTAAACGGCATGTCTAGATGTGAACTCTAGTACTGAAGGGATAGTGTTTCTTTGAAGGGCAATTTTACCTGAAATCCCCTTGTAGCAAATCAGGCTTGACATAAGAAAAAATTCCTACATTGAAATGGTGGTAAGACAGCAAAGCACTGCATAGTGCATAGCAATTGCTTTTCACTTGCACAGATAAACGGATATTTGCTTGCAAATGTGGTGTATTTGTATCTGTGTTTTTTCAATTATCATCAATAGAAAGTAGCCCAATCTAAGGCAAAAACTTCTCACTATAAAAAAATCTCACTATACTGTTTGATATTTAGTTTGGTAATTTAGGGAGAATTAAAAGGTAACTGCTGTTATTGTTTTTGGCTTCTAGTCTGTGTTTAGTAGCTGCAGTTTAAGTGGTCAGCAGTTTAGTTGAAGTGGTACATGATAGCTGTCCACTAATGTATAGTGTGTGCTCGAATAACATATTCAGTAGGCCTGGCATTTTAGGAGGAAAACTTCCCAAGAGAGAGGCTGCGGTAGATGGCAGAAATGACTAAAGTTACTCAGTAATGGTTTTGCCATGACCCCTCAGGCTGATGGAGAGTCTTTTCTCTTTTTTCCATTTGTAAAAAGCCGGAATCAGCCTGACCTTCAGTGGGCAAAGCAATGATGGAACAGAGTAAAAGAGAGGAGGGTGAGAGAGAGAGAGAGAAAAAAAGAGAGATTGAGAGAAAAAGGAGAAGGACTCTACTTTCATTTATTTATGTTTAATGTCCCTGCTGCAGGGGGTTGTGCCGTCCATACGCTGTCTCCATATTTTAGACCACTTAAGCGGTATTTTTTTATTTTGTGTGTGTGTGTGTGGGGCGGGGGGATGGTTGAGGTAGAAAGTCTTAAAGCAAGAAGATTACCAGGATCATGGAGGGTCCATTAGAGATCGGTCCTGTCTCCTCCTCTAAGGACCCTGGGGGCAGTTGAATCAGCGGGGGCAGTTACACACCTCCCTGAAGTGCACTGCATTGCCCTTTGCATACAAATGGCCACCAGCCACTGGAACAGAACATTGGAGCGTTATCCGGAAATCGGTGTTCTGGAAGACACCCATGTGCACACCTGTTCATTTTCAATGAAGCTGGGTCCATTTTGCTGTTATAACATTTAAATCCAGAATTTAATGGTAGTTTTGGCAGGCATCTGCTCACTGGGTTAAAAAAGAAAAGCTGTTGAAGAAGCAAGATGTCCAGGTTGTGTACCTTAATTTAGTTTTTGCAGAGTTGGTTTTAGGTGATGGCCAGTTTGGACAGGACGTACTGCTCACACCTGGCAGTCAAGATCTTCTCCAGCACCTCAGTCAGATCTACTTATCGAGCGGGCATCCAAGAAGTAGTGCCTTCGTCCAAAACTAACATGTCCAGGGTGGATTGCCAATCCTAGCCCCAAGGTGATGCCATTTTTGTGCCAGTGAGATGATGCAAGCATAGGGAAGCCAGTGCAGACGGACCCTGTGTCAGGTGTACACCGTGGAGGGAAAAAAAATCCACATTGCAGAAATATCCATTGGCAGTGCATCATCTCTCCCAAAAGCTGCTTTCCTGACTCCTCTAATTAGAATCATCTGTGTGTGTTTGTGTGTGTGTGTGTGTTGGGGTTTCAGAGAGCACTCTTTGAGCAACCCCAAGTGCACTGCCACATCCGGGCAAAAGTCTCTTAACACCCCTGCAACTGCCGTGTTGCTGCAGGCAAAATCCTCTTCCCCGGGTTTCTTTTTTTTTTCTTTCTGTTGTTCATCAGCATGTTCCCTCTCTCTCTCTGTGTGTGAAAGATAGTGTGCAACTCTCTCTCTCTCTCTTCCTCTCTTTCTTTCTCTCTCTCTCTCTCTCTCTCTCTATCTCTATCTGTCTCACACTGACATGCAGTCTCCAGGGTCCACATTAGTAGGGCTCCCTGAGTCACCAAGCAGGTATTTAAGGGCGTCCTTGTCTCCTGGAATCTCCCTCACTCAAGCTTCAGGCCCAGTCTCGGGAATACTGACTGTGTCTTGCTGTTGTGGCAAGAAGTTGCAGGCTCAGGATCAGATTGGGCCGGGCCAGGCCCGGATGTCCCGGATGCGGGCCAGATGTGGGCCTGGTCAGCTTTAGAGCCCGGTGTTATTATAGGCTTGCTGTCCAGCTAGGTGTCCATCACTGTGAGGTCATGCAGGGATAGACATTGAGTGGCTGCTAAATATAGATTCTTGCACAGCAAAAATGATTGAGCGATGTCGTAAATGTCCTCCATTTTTCTTTACAGGCTGCATACATACCAATGCTATTGCATAATGATGTGTTATTATGTGGTTGGAATGTGTGGGTTTCTTGTACATGACTTAGTCAATGAATCATGATGTGTGGTTCTAATATACTAACTAGCATGGAAAAATTTGGTTTTGAAAATACAGGGTCCTTTTTAAAGGTTGTTTTTTATATTTTGTGTATGAGAATGGGATGTAGAATGGGATGAGAATTCTTTTTGTGTATGAGAATGGGATGTAGAATGGGATGAGAATTCTTTTTGTGTATGAGAATGGGATGTAGAATGGGATGAGAATTCTTTTTGCTTAAGATACATTTGTTGTCTGTTTTGTCTGGGTGAAGAAAACTGGCAAAAAAGCGTAAAGAGACCCTGAGCAGTACCCGGCAGGAGATGACAGTGATGGTGAACTCCATGGATAAGAGCTACACGGAACAGGGCACCAACTGTGATGAAGCCATCTCCTTCATGGACACCCACAACCTCAATGGCAGAAGTAAGTGTCAGATCTCTTTGACGGAGAACAAGTGTAGCGGTGGTACCACCACTCTTATCATCTCGGATGTGGAGGGTGTACGCCTTGACTAACCCCCACTGTACTGACTCACTCAGCCCAGTAGGTCACCACTTGAGTCATACAAAAGCATGTAGCCACATGTACTCACTGCTGCACAATACACTCATTTGTCTCAACTAAAATTGCACCTTCTGACAAATGTTTTGCACATATACTAATAATCCCAAGAGCATTAAAACCAGAACAATGGACATGTCAGCATAATCCTGTACATAGTTTCTGTGTAATCTCACTTTAAAAAGAATCATGACATCTTGCAAACTGCCCCCATCAGCACTTGGTGTCTAATCCTGTTATGACAGTGGCTCTACAGATTTTTTTTTTGTTTGGAAACAAATGCGTTTCTTCCACTCCCTGTAGGCTCCTTGTTTCTTTGGTCTGGCATGACACATGGTCACTATCTGCAGGCTACATACATCCCCAGTATGCAGTGATCAGCAATCTTATCCTCCAATGGGGTGTCCTCCTTCGGGGCCTGCACAGAGCTTCCTGGTCCACTAGTCCCCTACCAAAGGGACAGGTGGTCCTGGTTGGAGCTGACAAATTTAATCCCCCCCTACGAGGGATGGTGATTAGAACCATATCTTCTCCACCCACCCCCCACCCCCATCCCCCTGCCCTTCCTGCTGTCAGGATGCAGGGTCAGCAACATTTGGCCTGTGTCTCATACCTCATCCCCCTCCCCAACATAAAAATACCTAAAGACCTCCAACCCCACCCCCTTTTCTCCATTATTCACTAATCCCCCCTCCCCTGATCACATGTTTATATTTTATGCTGGCTGCCCTTGTCTCAAGTGGCAGAACCCAGATTTTAGTTCAGTTTCCTCTCAGGTCCTCACTATAAGTGACTCTTAAGAAACATTATGTTCTCCTTTGAGACACAAACAGTGTCCCCAATACTGTCACAAAAGAACCTTTGGGAATTAGAGGGTTAATACCACATGGGCAGCAGAGACCGAAAAGCCACCACTTTGTGGCATTTCACGCTCTCACGGTTTGTCTGTCACAGAGCAACAAGCCGGAAAGAGCGACGGGATTGGCCCCTTTGATCACTTGACGGCGTTTAATATTGCAAGAGGAGTTAGCAGAGCATTCCGGGTGGCGAGGCTGATGTGTGGTCCGGCGAAGTGGCCGAGAGCAGGGAGATAAATAAGTAAACAAGGCGCTGGTAACAGGGACGGATGGGCCTGTCTTTGGACGACAGAACGATTCATGCGTGACCTTATCACTGCTGTCCATCACAATAGCACTGACTGACAGCTCAGGTCATAGCAGGCAGTGGCGAATCGGAGCATAGCTGTCAGACATCGGCCTCCTATCTGACCACTCCCCCACCCCCCCAACTCCCCTTGACAGTCCCCAAACTGTATCCATTCTCGTACACTAAAGTCTGCATAGTCAACTTAACTCTTACACACATAATACAACCTTCACCCCTCCATTTTCTTAACAAAAGGCCCTCAGAGTAATTCTCTGGAAGTGTTGGCTAGTGTTTCTGTTGGTTAAAGATTCTCACTACACTGAAGTCTTTTTCAGTTTACTGCAAGGGTATCTGTTTTATTGGTGTTTGTGTGTGCGTGTATAAGTGAGCGAGTGAGTGAACTCGTGGATTTAGCCTCGCACGTGGCACGTAATCCCTCAGGATTGCGGGAACACCTTGTGAAACACGTTTCACCGAGGGCAAATGATACTGCATGGAAAGCAGACCAAATCGACTGTATGCGGACAATGCCCTCCTGTCTGTCTATTTTTAACAGCCTATTTGTGGCATATTCTTGTCCACGGCCCTGACCTGGACCAGCGAACAGGAAAGTATGTACACTATTAGCTAGCTATGCGGCTTTAATGCACATCATGATTTTTGGAAAGCAGACAATCCAGGCATGTCCTATTAAGCCAACACAGCCAAGAGAAATGCCACAAACTTAAAATAAGATGAAGGTTGACTCAGAGAGAAGCGCACAGTATCCTTCCTTCCTCCATTCAAAATATGAAGCTGAATTTCACTACTGGGGTCTTGAAGCAGTTTGCAAGGAAATGTTTTGCTTTTTTTAATATCTGTAACCTCACCACATTCAACAGCCATTTTAACCCTTCTTCTCTACTTGACAATGGTGTGCTTGCTTCTCTTTTGTTGTTTTGCTAAAAGCTGTTTCCTCGCCGTCGTCATTCACCATGAAGACTAACACCCTGAGCACATCCGTGCCCAACTCCTACTACCCAGGTAAAGGCCTTACTTACCTCCACATAATCTCATGCACTGACATATTTTTCTACAGACCTCAACACTGTATTTTCCCTGCTTCCCAAGTGAATATGAATGTTGTGCTTGCACTAACCAAAGATTGATGTCTAGCATCATTAAATTGCCTGCAAAAATAGCTTCTTCTCTTTGCTCTACCCCGTATATCTACCCAGTGGGAAGAACTGTATTCAGAATACATATACATGCTGTATATACTTAATAAGTACTATTCAAATAAAATGGAAAAAACATTAAAGTTTGTGTTGCATTGTAGGCCTATGTTCTTGACCTGTTACAACTGATTACTAAAGTGGCCCTGAAATAGTATTAAATAATTTAATATAAATTAGCATTCAAGTTTATTTAATAAGTTTTTTTTTAGCACAAAGGTGCTATAGAGTCAGTTCTTCCATTGGGATTTGACTGCCTTCTCTGACTATCTAACTGTATCACCTGTGGACTGCTGCCTTGCTGCTGTTAGTTGTTTGTGACGTGTAGGGCCCTCCGTTCGCTCACTCACTGCCATTGTTCTCTCCTCTTTGTTAACCTCCTGCACTGGTTTTGGGGTAATGGCAGATCCATTTGTGCCAACTGCTATCTTAGGTGAGAATACTCTCCTGTTTCTGTTTTTTGTTTGTTTGTTTGTATATTTTTTATTTCTTGGTTGTTATTGTTGTTGTTATTGTTGTTATTGTTGTCGTTGCCTATTTCCAAGTGCCATCTTAAGATAACCATTTTTTATCTTGCATAATATGTAGGCTAGTACTAAGTAGTGAACTTAATAGGGAGAAATAGTCAGAGAGAGAGAGAGGGAGAGAGAGAAAGACAGAGAGATTTGGTTTGTTACTGATGATGGCTTCCTCACATCCATACCTGCCTGCTTTTTTCTTCTCTGTAAGACGAGGGTTTTTCCCAAGCCGAAGGCGTGCTTCACCCCCATCCCATCCGCATTCCGTGTCGTGCGTGTGACGTCACGTATGTCTATGACTCTCATGTGCATGGACAATGTGGACTGGATGAGGGGGGTGACTGTATGGTGCAGCATTTAAAAAAAAAAAAAAAAGGAAGAGAAACCACTGCAGCCCATGGTTGCTTAGAGTTTGCCAGAGACTGCCACTAGCAGTGTTCCATAAACAGATGGTTTTGTTTCCGAATGGCCCAGACATCGGGGAGCTCATTTGTACTCCAATACAGGCCAAAACAAAAAGATATTCAATGGGATTTGGTTTTGCTCCTACCAAGTTGTAGTAGCCATTGTCAATGTACTTCATATACGTCACTGTGTCTATTCTAGTTAAATTCTGATCTGATCTGGTTCATCTGATGTGAGAAGAGGCCAATATATTATTTTAAATGGAAGTGACTGGCTTCTAGGATCAATTGGCGCATCTGTGACATTGACATCTCACTGAGCAAGAAGTTCTGTCATCACAAACATCAATTTGTCCACTAATTTGGCCAGCACATACCATCAACGGTAGCATTCACAGTAAGAATTTATTTTGTTGCCAGTCACACGTTTACACACTGTGTTTTACCTTGGTTAGAGTACAATTATAATCCAAGATGACCAAAACATCATCTGAGGGTCCCTGACAACAGCAGGCAGTCAATTATGTCTTAACTGAAAAATCAGTCTACACTGTGCAGGTGCTTATGCTAAAACTTGTTGCTTATACCCTGTTTCCTTTCTCTTCTCCTTCTTTCTTCGCATTTAACCTGTTATGTATCCTCTTAAAAAGTGCCAATTAATGGTAAGTTCCCCAACTGCCCTGTGTTTTATTTTCTTTTTCTTTTTGGGAGAGGGGGGAGATGTGTGTGAGTCATATCCAGGGGCTGGGGTGGTGGGGGATGCCTGTCGTAAAATAAAAGGGGCGGGAGGTGTGTGTGTTGATGAAGGGGTCGGGCTGCTCCCTGGCTCTCTGTTGCCTCGCATGGCCTTGTTTAGCATCTCATGCCCTCCCCTGTCCACGTCTGTGAAGCCATAAGCTAGCATGGCAGTTGGACTCATCCAAGGGAGCCCTCTTTTCATGCGTATGTGGATCGATGTGCCATCCCTCCAGCTGCTCACTCCGTCACTCACTGTTTTGGTTTGATTATAACCCCCACCCCTTCCTCCACGCCCCCCTCCTCCTCTTCCGCCCACCTGCTCTCCACCCACACATATATTCTTCGAACTTGTGTTGTTGTGAAGGTGCTTCCATCAGACATCGCCATCGTAGCTTGGTTGTCCTCACTCCATCATATTGTGTGGCTGACTTCGTCTACTTAAGCCATTCCATCATTTGTGCGACCTCATTCTGCCTAACCTTGTGGGATAGCGAGTGTCTATTGAGAACTTAGCCACAAGCTAGCATACCAGAACAGGAAGCTATTGTAGTTCCTACACAGACAATAACTTGAGCTGTCATACCTATATCTAAATACTGTTTAGACCAAGAGTTTAACTATGCAGTTTATTTGTCTGAAATCATTCCCGTGTTGTGATATAAAACAACTGATTGATTCGTTTCCTCTCATTACTCTACCATGCACTCTACAGTGACCCTGTGTTCATCCATTTCGTTATGAGTTGATGGTTTTGCCCTTTGGTCTGTGTGGCTCTCCATGGCTTGACAGTGTCCTATTGCCCTCTGTCCTCTTTTCTGTCCCTGTTCGCAGATGACAACCACACGATGACCAGCGACACCAGCAGCCTGGTGCAGTCCCACACCCATTCCTTCAAGAAGAGGGAGGCGGCGGACGTCCCCTACCAGACAGGTCAGCTGCATCCCGCCATCCGCGTGGCCGACCTCCTGCAGCACATCACCCAGATGAAGTGTGCCGAAGGCTACGGCTTCAAAGAGGAGTATGAGGTGAGAGACCAGCAGGAGTTTGAGTCCTATTGCTTGTTTTTTTTGTTGTTGTTGTTTGTTTTTTGCTCATCTCTTTGTAAACATGTCCATTGATGCATCACAAACACCCTTCGATCTCCATACTCCCCAATCCAAAACATAATGTATTGCTCTTTAAAACTTTCCTATTTCCTTCCTAAAGCACTCTCCTTTATTAGTTTTATTTGTAGCGTTGTTTCCCCATAGATTGTCGGTTTCATGTTTTCCCCTCCCTCTTTGTTTTGTTATTTTGTTTGCTCTTTTCCGAGACCCACCCCCTGGTTATTTGTTACACGTATCTGCATGGACGTTGCACATAAGCGTGTTTTCTTCTCCTTAATGGAATTTTTATGCGCCGTTAATGTGCTAAAAGCAGTGTTTTTTTAATGTCCTCACACTCGGTACTTGTGTCATCTTCAAATTATTCTGGCTTTGTGTTTGTGCTCCTGTGGTTTGTTGACAGCAAGCCACCCTGCTTAGGTCTTAATGCCCGTAAGAAGGCAGCCGTTTAACTACCTAGCAACCCTAAGCCTTCCTGGTGCGAAAATTGGCCACTAAATCAGAAAGTCCTCTAAAACATGCACAGACACACACACACACCTACACACACATACACACACACACACAAACACACACACATACACATTCACAAACACTGTTTACTCTCTCTTACTCTCTCTCCGCCTGCCATGGAGTTCTGCTGATGAAATTGTTTGTTAACGGCTGAAGCCATTGAGAAATGTCAGCTCCACTAAGTGTTGGAAGTGAAACACACACACACACACCATCTCTTGTTAAGCAAACTACTCTGTCCCACTACTCTGTCACCCCTTTTCAGCTCTCTGTGTGTGCGTGCGTGTCGGTGTGTGTGTGTGTGTGTGTGTGTGTGTGTACGTGTGCGTGTGTGTGTGTGTGCATGTGTGTGTGTGTGTGTGGTGCGTGTGCATACATGCGTGATTATGTAAGAGAAAAATAGAGAGTGATAAGGAAATAGGTAGAGATGGGTTCACTTTCTCTCTTTTTTCACATCCAAAGCCATCAGCATCATGAGCAGAGATGCATAGTTTTACACAGGTATCTATTGGGATCATATTTACCTGCAGAAAAAGAGGAAAAGCCTCTAAGATGCATCTTTTTTTCACCCACAACTTCACCATTAAATAACTGAGGAATTAAATAAATAATTTACATCAAATACCTCACTCAGCCAAGCTTCAGCTTGTGGTTTCAGGCAACCCTAAGGGCTCAATTCATTATGGATAAAGATTTTAGGACTTCAGGTAGATGTGGTGCAATAATATACCTAGTTAAAAATACAGTGTGTAGAATAATTGATGCATCCCCTCCCTCCCTTTTTCCATATGAAAGTGCTTGTTCTTGCTGTTGCTGTTTCTTTTCTTTTCTTTTTTTTCTCACCCTTTTCTATTTTGAATGCCAGTAAAAACTGCAGATAGGACATCATTGCATTGTGCCTTTCCGTTGTTGCCTTTACTAACCTGTCTTAGGTGAATGGTCATAAGAGATGATGAGGACATTTGATACACTAAACTCTTAACTTATCTTTCCCCCGACCCATGCTTCTTGTTATACCATACATTAACTTTGGAAAAGCTAAATGAGGTAAGAGCACACTTTTGGTTTGCTTGTAAGATGATGTTGTCAGATTGTTGTTGCTTGTTGTAGCTTCACAGAATCTAAAACGGTAGTACTAGTACAGAATAGCATTGTGGTGCTTAGAAATGTTTAGTCTGATGATGATGATGTGTCCAATCTATGCTAATCTGTTGTTCCTGATAAATGGCATGTACCCTAAAGGGAAGAAAAAAAACTGAATCTCAATTTGCAACTGATACAGGGAATGCTGTTGTCTTTTACTCCAGATGCAAATGTGTTCCAGATGGTGCTGGAAATTGAAGTACTGTCATTGATAGTGATAGATTAAACGATGCAGGAAAGGGCAGAGGTCCCCGACTAACTGAAGTATTTGTAGACAAAACACTCTTGGGTACCAACCAAGATAAAACTGTAAATGAATCTGCCATAGTCCATATATCATCATCCATGTAAGAAGGCTTCAGAATTTCTTCCTTTGAAGATCATCCGTTTGATTACACTAGCAACAGTATAGACCCTGTCATGTTTTTGAGCGGCGACAGACAGTTTGTGACTAAAGGAGCTTTAGACATCACTCAAGTGTCCTCATTCCTCTTGCTGACAATTCCCCGGCAGCTCATAGATTCTTTATCGCCAGGAGGCCTTGAACCTGCGCCACTCATTATCACATGTTTTATATTCACCGAGGCCTCTTTCACATGACAGTGCGAACTTCAATCATGGCTTATAGCCTACACAAGGTCCCTGCTTTTCATGCCAGTCAAGTCAATAATGAAAACCTTTTATGCCCTTTTCCGTTTCGATATGAGAATTTCCTGCTATAATTTAGTCTCTCTGTATTTACTTAGGAAGGTGCCAACACACCAGCTCAAAGTCAAACAATAGTCAAAGTCAATCACACTGGCATACATTTCAAAGCTCCAAACCTCTGAAGGTGTGAGTTTGGCCCTAAAAATATATAAGTTTGGTTTGCCTTTCAGACTTCTGTAGCGTTGACACAGACTTGGGTTCAAAATTCATTTGAGTTTCTGTGTCGCACATTAATTCATGCAGAATGTTAGCACACATTAAGGCATCATAGCAATTATTGTTCAGCAGCCTGGTTTCAGCTTGCATTTCAACAGCTCCTTTAGGATTACCTTGTGAATGTGTTTTGAGACTTAGCTTGTCTCTCTAGATATGAGACGACGTCAGACTATGGAGGTCATTTGAAATGTCCAACCAATCAGATACCTGTTTGTTAGTTAATGCTTTGTTGAGCAACCAATAGCATTTCAAGGGCCTAAAGCGACAGCTTCAGCCTGAAGGTGCCTCTTAGCAATTTCAGACACTTCTCAATATTCCAGAAGCTTCTTCTTTGGGTGTTCAGAATTCTGAGTTATAATTGTTATATTTAACATGATTATGTTTTCATCTCAGCTGAGTAATGGTGATTTTTTATCCCGGTTCGATTTAGGAAGTTTATATTATGTCAGTTTACACTGAATCCTTTTTCTTTCAAATACAAGTTACATTTCTCATGTTTGCGATGTAAATACTGCACTGTCTTGGAGAAACAAAACCTATCCTTGTGGAACTCCTGTCATTACATATTTTACAGACTTTGCTTCATTTCACGTTTGCATATTCTAGCTCTTCGGAAACTTTGGGCTCACGCCTGTTTTGAATACATGAATATGTGACAAGTCTGTTTCCAGCTGACATGGCTACCCCTCATAGCTTGACACATGTCGAAAGCAGTTTGATTGGACTCTTATTATTCCCTTCCTCGGTGGCCCCTTGCCTTGGACTCTGCATCTCATTATCTGACAGCAGTGTGCCAAGCGTATGAAAGGTGCTCGTCACTCTCTCTTCCTTCCTCTTGGCAGGACCCCCTCCCCGCCTCCCCAAACACACACATACACACACACACACACACACAGGCAACACACACACACACACACACCACCACCACCATCACCACCCTTCAGCCTCACACATACACACCCCACCACCACCCAGCCTCACACATCAGCTCTCTGTCACTTCTACGACATGAAAGGACAGCTGTCTTGAAAGACACAAGCCAGCTCTGAATAACAAACTGGTGCCAGCGTTTTTTTTTTCTTTTTTATAGAAACCCCAGACTAGGAGTCTGGGCCCGGGTGAATGAATAAAAAAAACAGAGATGCAGAGAAAAGGGGAGATAAGACGTTGAGGGAAGACGAAGAGGCGTCACGCCATTGTCAATATGTATTAAAGTGTGTTTAATGTCTCTTTGCCGCCAGTTTGGATGCGTGTGGAAGGGAAAGCAATCTGCATTAAATACGCCTGCCCTTCAAAGTGTCCCTTGCGCTGACAGTTTACAAGGCCACAGCCAACACACTGCAAAGACCTGGCTGAGGCAGGGAAAAGGTCACATGATAAGACTTGTCTTTTAGTCCTGGCGTGAGGTGGCCTCCTGTCAGTGCACACCGGCCACAAGGGGGACAGTCATTTTGCACATTAAAGACTTAATCCCTCAACTTCCCAAGTCTTGAGGTAGAATTATTTTATTTACTATTATTATTTTGCATTTCTCATACCATTTAACAGTGCCACATACAAGACCTATGAAATGCCCTCTGTGTAGTGGTAAAATGCTAAAGATTCCATTTATTGAACCCTCTCCTCTTGCTCTGACAATTTGGCAAGATGTTAACCGTCTGCTCAAGGGGCCATCAGAAGACCGTTTCCTCTGGTTTACTCCTGCTAACCCCACCCCCTCCCCAAAAAAGTGTCTTCCTCTTTAGATGTTGTGAGACAGTTGAAGAGAGACATTGATGGCGCCGAAGAGAGGTTTGTGAGGGAACGGTGGTGTCATTAACCACTCTGAGACTGATCAAAGCTTTTTGTTCTCCAAATGAATCTCGTGTCATCGTCACATTCACGACGACAGGAAGCCAGGCTTTTCCCAGCGCGCGAGCAGAAGCACCGTTGTAAAGCAATCACAGGCAATCACTTCGATTGTCTCGAGACGTTTTTTTTGCTATACAGATGCAACTGACTGCGTATCATAATAATAATGCCTCATTACAGTCTATTTATACGCCTCCAGCGGACTTGTGTGGAGAAGTAGAGAGGCAGCTGGCTGAAGCGTTTCGAGTCGAGTTGCCGCAAACATGCTACACAAGTCGGCACGAGTGCCCCCCTCCTGCTCGGCAACGCTCTGCCACCTCCGACGAGAGCCAACGTTGACGTTTATTTTCATAATTGAACCTAATTGTGCGGCCTTGCCGAGATCCGAAACGACCAACTTTAACGCTGGCACACAAAATGCATAATTCATGAGTTCCGCACTTGCAGAAAGCCATAGTTGCTCACTCTCTAACCCCTTTCACACACATACATACACAGACATATACACATGCTCTCCTCCAGTGCTAAGAGAAAAAAAACTTGTGTGCCTATCTTGTTTAAATTTCCTCTGAGGAGACCTTAAGGAGACAGAGCGACAGCGAGCTGCCGACAGGAGTGAGAGGCGGTGAGCCCTAGCTCTGCTAATGGCCCCTCTGTTTCACACCACTTCCCAGGGTCCCCGGCTCCAGCCTTTTGATGTTTAATGACGACGTGGAGATGTTAGCGCTAGCTGTGCTAACAGCGCTAACTCACTTTCCTTTTCTCTCCTCAATTTAAAGGCTTGATGCTGCTGCACTTGGGGCATCATTTGTAAAACTAACCTGTGACCCCCTCTTTTCTTCCTCTCTCTCTTTCTCTCTCTCTCTTTCTTTTTTCATTCTCTCTCTATGACAAATTTTGTGTGTGTGTGCATACATGTCTCATTTCTCTCCTCGTTAGTGTTAATGACTCGTGCCACTTTCTCCACAGAGCTTCTTTGAAGGCCAGTCAGCTCCATGGGACTCGGCGAAGAAAGATGAGAACCGCATGAAGAACCGCTACGGAAACATTATCGCATGTAAGTAGACTTAAAGAGAGACAGAGACGGATTGTTGTTGTCCTGACTATCACCCCACATACACTCCACATAACCTACTGCTTGGCCCACTCTGCATGCTTGTTTGTTTGTGATTGGCTCCGTAGGCTGCTTGCTATAAGTGTCACATTTGTAGTCACACTTCCGATTAGACTGTCATTTTTTTTTTTTAAAGGAAAAAAAAATCTGAAATTATCCTTTAAGGGTCGCCATCCCCTCCACTCAAATTGACACTGTTGTGTTGCCTGTGCATGAATACACTTCACTCATGTCAGTGGTAATTATGAAAATGAAGCCTGGAGACTATTGAATTATATGAAGCACGAGGCCCAGTGTGTGATGGCCTTTTTCCAGACGCTACCTTCCATTTCCAACAAGCAGCAGAGACAGCAGCAGCAGTCCCCCCCATCATCACCAGCACCACCAACAAACACAACATGTTTTTTTCCCCCAGAAGAAGAAATGGCCGCCACCATAGTGTGAGCTCTGGTCACTTCCTGCCTCTGGAAAATCACCCAATAGCCAATCACTGCACTGCATTCAGACGATGACACACACACAGAGACACACACACACCCTGGGCATGCAAGGCATGAGAGAGTATTCTGTGTGTGAGAACACATCTGCAGGCAATGACTAGTAATGATGACAACGTGTAAATCCTTCACATCAAGTTAGCGTCGCTAAGCCTCAGCCTGAAAGGCAACAACAGGATCTCTGTCTGTAAGTGTCACTACTGCAGTGTGTCTTGGGAAGCACACCCTGACCATAAAATAAAAAAAATAAAACATATGGTGCATATTCATACGGGTTGTCACAGACCACAGTATGTGGTAAGTGACAAAACTCAGTGCACAGTTGTTTTGCGGTCGTTTTTGGACAGATGGAAAGTAATAAAAATAATGAAACTAGCAGTTTGAGAATTATTTGACGTACACACAAACTGTTTAATCAGTCGCCTAAGGCTGCAGGAATAAATATGTGGAGTGTGCATGTGCCCTCTGTGTGTTTTTCCAGTGTGTATTTTCCTATGTAACTGTGGATCTTTCTGGCTCTTGTCTTGTCCTCAGATGATCATTCCCGCGTGAGGCTTCAGCCTGTTGAAGGAGAGCAGACCTCCGACTACATTAATGCAAATTACGTTGACGTAAGTACAAACACTGGCCAGGACATGGGCATGAAGGTCAACAACATGTCTGTGTGTGTGTGTGTGTGTGTGTGTGTGTGTGTGTGTGTGTGTGTGTCTATGTGGCAGGGGGTATTGACTGATTAAAACAGCTTGCAACTCCTGCACCTTTGCCAACTGGTTTAGGTAGTGCAAAAACAGAAGAAAAGAAAACACATTTGATCCAGACACTGTTAGCAGATTTTACTATGATTTTCGTCCATCCACCCCCCCAGAATGAATAAATAAATAAATAAATAAAACACATATAAACAGTGATCAATGTGTGTGGAAGATGAGAAGGGGCACGGATCCTCCAGTGTAAACAAACAGCATCTCAACAAACATACTCATCGGAGTGAGACTGAGTCCAGTGAACCTTTCTCGCCTCGCCACTTTGTCTGACAGTAACGCCTGCTGAGAACCCATCCCCGCTGCTCCTCAGCGAATGCCACTGAGGCACGTGCTGCGTCCCGCCGTGCTCCGTCTCCCATCATGCATTTGCCATCATTTGTTTCAACAAACAATGAGTAAGACGCTCTTCGTGTGCCACAAACCAGAGGGTGGCATTTTGTGGTGTGATATTGGAAGAATCTTTCCTCTGATGGTTGTACCCTCGCTCAGGTCAGAAACAAGAGCCAGGGCCAATTACTGTAGTTCAAAAGTGAGTTTGCTAGTGCCATGCACACACAGTGGTCAGCCCCCTAAACAGCTGCCAGTGAAAACAGTCTTGATGATGGAAGGCGTCAGGTCACTTCAATGGAGACAATGAGCTCAGTCCCCCAAAAAGCCACCTGCCATGGCTGTTGACAAGGGAAAACGTTTCCAATCTCCCATCAACCACCTGGCACCAAGGCCAAAGGCCAGCGTGCCCCCCAACATGCCCAGCAAATATTCATCAAGCAACGACAGTTTCTGCCCCCCAACCCCATCCCAAAAAAGTGAATATTAACAAATCATTAGATGTCTCACTGTAGCATGTAATCACAGGTGTGTGTGTGTGTGTTATGGGGGGGGGGGGGGGGGGGCATGTTTTATCAAGTGAACAGGTGGAGCAACTCCTACCAGGCAGAGTACCGATTAATTATTCACCTCTGCCATCACTAAGCATCCGGCATGAGCACTGCGTTCCAGGCACTTTGCATCATAAAAGATCATCTGTAGACACAGAGGTCGCTGTCAGATCTGAATGTATGACAAAGGCAGCAGCTCCGTGTGGGAGAATTTAAAGTCCCCCTTTCCCTCTGCTTTGTGTCTTTTTGTCTTTCGGAGGGTGATTATGTGCGACAGTGCTCACAGAAGCAGCGGGAGAGAAAAGGGAGTTGATTTATTGAAGTGTTTTTGTGCTTTTTTTTTCCTCTTGAAGTGTTTTTATTTAGTAATCAAACACGATGGTTTCAATGGGAAGCCAAAGTAACGGTTTTGTGTAGCCTCTGCTCAAGAGGCATTCAATTTGGTAAATTATTAGAAAGCTCTCAGAAAAAAAAACTCTTTAGTCAAACTCTTTTCAGCTCCACATGTTTTGAAAGATTTTTCTATTTTCTAATCTCCTAGTTGCTGCTCTGTGTGTGTGTGTGTGTGAGTGTGTGTGTGTGTGTGTGTGTTGGATGAGACAAAAAAGGAGGAAAAAAAATCTAAGTGAGGCGGTCAAAGAGAGAGATGCACTTTGTGTGTCTTCTCCACCTCATTCCACTCGTTCCATCTGAGACACACCCAGTCCTGTGCACATGGGCCCAGCTGCTCCTAATCCAATTACTCCCCGCAACCCTGGAGACCTCCCAGTGAACCCAGGTTTGGGACACAGTGGCAATGAAACCTCCAGATTCTCTCTCTCTCTCTCTCTCTCTCTCTCTCCCTTTCTCATATCTCATCCTCCCCCTTTTTTCTTTGCCTTTTTTTCTCCCTCTCTCTCTGCTCTCTCTCTCTTTCTGTCTTTCTCTCACTTTCTCTCTCTCCCTCTGTTTGTCTCTTCCTTGCACTCTCTCTCTCTCTCTCTCTCTCTCTCTCTCTCTGTTTTCGCTCTCTCTCACTCTGGGCTTCCTGGATGCTGTGTCTCTGTCCTGTCTGTCTCCTTTTGGCTGCCAGTCTGTTGACTTCCGCTGGAGCTTGCCGAACCCCCTGCACTCCCGTGCCTGAGCGCTGCCTGTCGGTGCTGCTTAGGCTCACCCGCCTGCTGGAAATGGTGCAGAGGCGCGCCGTCTTCCCCCATCCCCGTCCACGTCTGAAGGACATGATTTCACACGCTGGCGATTTTAGCCAATGGGCTCGGACAGTGCGGAAGGCTCTGGAGCCTAACAGATGGATAACACAGCGACCCTCAGGAGGTTTTTATTAATGGATAAAAAAAAACTAAACAAAAGCAAATGACAGGGCAACAGAATCACATGTTTCAGTGGAGTGTTTGGATACAGATGGTCCAAGTTATAATTATCTGGCATATTTGTATGTGGAGTTATTCTTTCATAAAGTGCATTTGTTCTTTATATTCAGCGCGGCTGCAGTGTATTGTGTCTATTACAGAGTGCAGAGGGAGTCATCCTTTCCGTCTGCAGACAGATTAAAGGCCTCTCTATATACACACATTTTGCTTTGCTGACATTCATAATGGTAAAACCAATCATCATGAGACAATGTACCGCCCAGCCTACTTATACAGTATGTTTTTAAAATGACAGAAGTCAAAAGTGCGGTGTTGGATTTGTTTTGAAGATATTTGTATTGAAGATGCCCAATTAGACAGAAACAGACAGAGAAACTGCTGCTGTTACTACTGCTGACTCTGGTGGTGCTGCTGTTGCTTTGGCAAAACAGAAGGATGCCTCTGCCTTCTCTCTTCCTCTCTCTATTTCTTTTCTCTCACGGACGCATGAGGCAGCTCATGTGGTGAGCCGGCTGCTTCTGATAGCCTACAAAATGACAGCATAAACAAATTTCATGGCGGAATAGTCCCAGATAAAGAAGTCATTAAAAGCCCAGCCTTTGCCAATGGTGCCCAGTGGATGCAAGAGGAGAGACAGAAAGAAAGAGGGAGAAAAACAATGAACGAGGGAGAGAGAGAGATAGAAAGAGAGCAGCAGGGGGTTCTTTCCAAACAAGTTCTTTTATTCAGGCTCAGAACGTTAATTAGAGAGAAGTTAAATGAAATCGGGTGGCGATAGGAGCCAGGGATGAGATGAGAAGCACAATAAAGGCAAGGTGCTTGGGAATCTCTCTTTCCTCCCCAACATTCCCTCTGTGTGCGTGTTGTGGGTGTGCAGGTGTGCTTGTGTGTGATTTTGTGTGCATGCATATGCTTTTGAGTTTGTGTAGATAGGCCTACATGTCTATGTGGCAATGTTGTGTGTGTGTGTGTGTGTGTGAGCACTCATTCTCAGCTAAGATGCAAGCTTCATGACAAATGAGATATGATGGGATTAGCACTGAGTAATCCTTCAGAGGTTGGGTTTATTCAGTGCTACAATCTGTGCTGATGGAATTATAATTATAAATCTGTTTCTGTTTTCTTCTGGATACACTGGGTGTGTCCATGTGTTTATGTGTATGTGTGTGTGTGTGTGTGTGTGTGTGTGTGTGTGTGTGAGAGAGTGTTTGTGTGTGTGTATTGCACAATTTGTGTGCTTTGTCATCAATCCCCAATTAGAGGTATTTTACTAATTTGTTTCAAATTATTAATAGTGCTTCTCATTATTCTTAAACCTTTCCATTAGTGTCCATTTGCAACAGCAAATAGGATTTTTACCAACCTATGGTTTTCCAATTTTTGTTCAGCAAGGACAAAAGACAATATTTGACATGTGTGTATTTTGTGCTTATTCTGATATAATTTAACACTTACATGAACTCAATTTAGGCTATTTCTCTGAGAGCACTGATCTCTGTTATTTGGAAGGTAAATTCACTGTCTATGAAATTAGTTTGATATCCCCAGAAATGTAATCATATTTGCATCCATGCTTTGTGGATTCATTTTCAAGAACATTTATTTAATTATATTTTTCATACATATTTCATTATATTTTTGATTACAGGGCTATCATAGACCAAACCACTACATTGCTACCCAAGGTAAGTGTATTTGTTTCTTTATTTATTTATCTAGTTTTTCTATCTAGTATAAATGTGCGTGTTTGTATCTTGTCTTTTTTGCATGTGATAATTTGACATGTTGTAATGTGTACCTTTTCATTTCATTTTATGCTAGCGATGACAATTGCACCGTTTTTCTCCCCTTTTTAATGAACCCTGCCTTGTGTTTTGTGCAGTCAGTTCATTAAAGCAGCATTTCACACACATACACACACACACTTCCTAAGCCATATTGTGCTGAAGTGTCGTCTTCAAATAATTAATCAGCCTTATGTCTAGGTAGCAGTACTGAGGGGTTTGGGGCAAGACTAGTGGAGGGGAAGGCTGGTGGTTGGAGTGTGTGTGTGTGTGTGTGTGTGTGTGTGTGTGTGTGTGTGTGTGTGTGTGTGTGTGTGTGTGTGTGGGTGGGTGGGTGGGAGGGGGGGTTAGGTGGCTGTTTGTGTGTAACTGATAAATTAATGGATTTGCTGGTGCGCACCGGTGCATTTTGTTTCTCTGTTAATCTGGACACCAGACATCCGTGTTGGGAGGCGAGGCACTCGCTCTCCTCTCCTCTCCCTCTCCCTCTCCCTCTCCCTCTGGTGGGATCCTCTGGAGGTTGGCCCTGATTGATAGTTAATTGTTATGAAACTCTTGGAGGGCCTGTCTCTGCTCTGCGCTGAAGTAATTCTGTGGCACACTGCAAGAGGAGCGTCGGCACAATCAGGCCCGTTATTGACTCGCAGGCTGCCGCCGAGGCTCGGGGAGTTGCATAATTACCTGTGTATCGGAGCGACGCCCAGCCTCTCCACTGAGACACAGCTCTATCAAAACCTTTCTCTCCCCCCCCCCCCCCCCCCCCTCTCTGTTCATCCATCTCATTCTCTTCTACTCCCACACTCAGTGATATTCCCTTCTTTTGTTGCTGTTCTCTCTGGTTTCTCTTGAAACCTCTTGTATCCTCTCTCTATATTTCATACACTCAATGTCTCTCTCTCTCTCTCTCTCTCTCTCTCTCTCTCTCTATCTATCTCTATATCTCTCTCTCTCTCTCTCTCTTTCTGTCTCTCTCTCTCTCTCTGACACACACACACACCCCTCTTGTCTGTGTGTCACCATCTTAACTGCAGCTGTTTGATAGTTCAGCTACATTAGAGCGCAGCCTTGTTCTATCACAGGGACCCGACAAGGCGATAGCTGTAGAGTAGAAGAGGGGCAGTTACATGGACCTGAATTAAAATTACACATGCTGTTCTGTTTTGCCAGTATTTGCAATTAGTTGGAACCTTTCAAAGAGGGTCTTACTGGTTCAGGCAGGAAAAAGAAAAAGAAGAGGAAGAAGAAGAAAGAATAAAAAAAAAACATTAGCTAACAAGCTCAGAAGTTGTCGAGATCAAAGGCATCTGGCTTCAGGCTTATTGGGAGCCTGTCAGTTTCTAGTGTCGGCGTCCGAGAATAAGATTCCTTCAAATTAGCACCAGAATGCCCCTGCATATCGTCCGAACACACTGTGCACTTCTCTCCATTTTGCTCAATACAACAGCTACTAATGATGGTGTATGATTAGGACCTTCTGCCAGCTGCAGCAGGAAACTAGAGATTTTCTTTCTGTACTTTATACTCTTTCAGAATACCAAAAGTAGACAGATAACGCCTCTCTCCATAATCTTTTTTTTTTTCTTAGTTTGTCTAAAACCCTGGTATGTCTGTGGGCTGATGTCAGACACAACGCAAATAAGCAAACAAACAGATGACGACGCAGGGACAGTAGCAGGGCAAGAAGAGGAAGTGGAAAAGCTAACGATTAGCAAAAGGCGTCCCTCGTGCGCTAATGTCAGTCCGTCTCACAATTAGAGGAGTGATTTTTTTTCGAGCCCTCACGGAGAGGCTCTTGACAAAGCTCTCCAGACAGCTGTATACATAATGAGGAGTGAAAGCATTGAGTCATGAAATATGCATGTCAATATGTAAAAAAAAAAAAGAAAGAAAAGGAATTGGCAAGCATATAGAGAGAGTTATAGTGTGTATGTGTGTGTCTGTCTGTCTGTCTGTGTGTGTGTGTGTGTGTCTGTGTGTGCAAGCATGTGTGTGTTACAGAGGAAGCCTTTGGTTTTCGCAAGCAGTGTCCCCTGAGATCGTTACTAACTGCCACAATTCTGCAAAAAGGCATGAAGGGCGAGGGTGGGGGGGGATATTCTCATCCTACCCCCTCGGGCCCCAACCCCACCCCACACAACACTCTCCTTTAGCAGTAGTCAGTGAAACGATGAAAGGGATCCCTCTCTCAGTGGTTGAGTGTTGGTTTGATGAGATGTCCACTCGCTTTTGTTGCCTCCTCTCTTTCCTCTTCCTCTTCCTCTTCCTCTTCCCCTACTCCTCCTCCCTCTTCCTCTTTCCTCTCCTCTCTTTCCAGTGCATCCACTCATATATTATTCTTTAGAGATCAGTGAGTGTACCAGTGAACCTCTGTGGATATATAATTGGCGTCGCCTGTCTGCTCCTATAGAGGGGACTCTCATGGCTGGCATGGCATTTACTGCATGTGCAAGCCACACGTCATTTATATTCCACCAACTCCTTGTCTTTCTCTCTCTCTCTCTCTCTTTCTCTCTCATATTTCCCTTGTTTTTCACCTGTCGAGAGTGTGGTTGCCATCGTTTGTTTGTGTGTGTGAATTATGGGATGCAGGGGATCACTTCCACTGCAAACAGGCAGTTTATCCCGTCGCCCTCATCCACCTTTAATTGAGTGTCGTCTCCGCCGACGATTTTTATCATGCCTTTAATGAGACGCTAGCACATGACGTTTTCATTTTAAGGAGAAACTGATCGAACCAGGAGAGTGGCTCGGAAGCGGTGGTAATCAGATCTGCACACAAACACCACGTTTATTAGCCGCAGTTAAAACAGCCTTCACATGATGGGCCTGTCTAGGGCAGTAATGGAGGGTGGGCGTTGCCGTCATCGGAACCGAGAGGAGAATCGTGTGCACACACAAACACACACACACACACACACACATACATACACACACACAACCACACAACCACAACCCCCAAGCTCTCTGCCGCTTTTAAAAAGTGCACAAGTGTTTGCTAATGTGTCTGTTTGTGTGAGCATGCATATGTTAAATCCTCGTCATCTGCGGGGGGGTTGCTTTTCTTTTTCTTTTTTTTTTTCTTCCTCCCTTCCCTTCCCTCCTTTTGCCGAGTGCAAATTTGCTCTGGCTTGAAGGTGGCGAGTGCATCGTCTCTCAAGGAGGCACACGTACACATTTGCATGAGCTAATTAGCTCGTCAAAAGTCATTGCGGAATTTGCCAGTTGATTAAAAACAATGCAAATTTGAATTAATTAAATTAGATATTTTAATTCCTGGGCCTGCTTCTCCATTAGCTGGTGCCATCTAACATGTTGACTTAATTAAGGTGCATCAGTGAGGAATTGAAATGTCACTATAAACATCAACAACACTGAACTTAATGACATAAACATTTACGGAAAGAGCACACTAATTCAGCTGAAGTTTGTGACAGATGGTCAACTAACTTTGAAGTCATTGCACATACAGGATCTCTCATTGTCTTTTCAACTGTTCTTGAAGATTGAAATGTATATAGTGTACTTCTTACTCACGCAAATCATGGGCAAATGTTTCACTACATTTAGCTTACTTCACATAACATGACTTTTTTGTGGTGTGAAATTGATAATGGGCAAAGGTGCCATTCTCGTTTATGTGTATATCCTTTTTATGCATCCTCTAGGACCAATGCAAGAGACTGTATACGACTTTTGGAGGATGGTTTGGCAAGAGAACACTGCCACCATTGTCATGGTAACCAACCTGGTGGAGGTGGGCCGGGTGAGTATGGACTCTTAGTGCTGTCAACCTGAATGCACCATGAGTACCAACAAACAGACTGATTAGAGAATCTAGTGCTCTACAGAGAACCACAGTGTGCATACACTACCAAGTACCTGCAAAGTACCTTGTGTATTCCCTGTGTTTTGTTTTACACATATAACATTCTGTATGATCCATCTTTACACACAGCCTTCTCTAAAACTAATTAGCAAGCGTTGATTTCTGCTGGTCCTGATAATTGTAATGGACACCTGTCAACCTTTGTAAGATAGCTGTATATTAAAAAAAGCATAGATTTCTACTGGTCCTAATAACTATAATGGACACCTGTCAACCTTTATAAGATGGCTGTATATTTTTTAAAAAGCTCAGAATTGTGCTATGTTTTAAGCAGGAACCTCAGCACTATGAGTAGAGAGCTCTATTGTTGTGTTATAGCTGCCCTGAAGCGTTTCATATTCCCTTCTCACAACCCACTCCCCTCAATTAAACACATGCTCCGCTCCACCAGACCTATTGATCTGGCCAAGCCAATAGCAGACGAGCGGAAGGTCTCAACAGAGCCTGGTGGAAGAAGCACAAGCGGAACATGTTTAAGGCAAAAGAGAGAGAGAGAGAGAGAGAGAGAGAGAGAGAGAAGAAAACAACATAGGGAATTTCAGCCTCATCTCTGCGAGGCAGCTATAAATGCACTGTTCAGTCGGCCTGGAAAAAAGAGCCATCAGAGGATTAATACATATCTGAACTTTATCCAGCCTAGTTTAAACAGGGCGTGTGTGTGTGTGCATGTGTGTGTACAGCATGTACAGATACATATTTCCTTAGTACAGGACAGAAGTGTGATTTCAATTGATTTTTTAATAATTAAACCTCCTCACAGAATAGCATCTTATCATAAGTCTTCTGTGCAGTTCAAAAGAAACAGCAAGAATATGAGTGGACAGTAAAGCCCAAAGAGGCTGCTGTGGTCTGATTAACTGATCACCTGGCCCCATTGTTCCACGGCAACAATGGTAAACATCCCAGAATGCACTAGGGGGGCCTTGCACTACAGCTTACCCACTGTTGGGCAGTAGTCCCCTCGCTCTTCTGGCCAATAAAATCACTCCTTCCCCAGCCCATCAGCGACACCATCTGCTAGGCCTCCTCACTGATGAACTCTGGGAGATTGTGTCGGCCCCTGCACGCGCCTCACCCTGCCGAAACCCCTCTGCCACAATCAGCAGTAAAAACACTGGCGAGAGAGAGAGAGAGAGAATAAAGGGGCACAAGAGACTAGCGCCAGACTACAAACACATTTAGACAGATAGAGGCATGTGTGTAATGAGTGCAAGCATCCCAACTACGCAGCAGAGATCACAGCAATCAAAAATTGGCAGCACTTGTTTTGTTCATTTAAACTCAGTGAGCTTAATCTATAGGATGCCCATTGGGGATTAGGACTGGGAAGTGTCATAGGATGGATGATTGCAAGAGGGAAAAATGTTTGTGTTTGTGAGTATTTTCTGGGAAGCCTTAGCAGAGGCCAAAAGCTCACTCCTCAGCCATTTTAAACACTACCGTACGTCATTGAAGACGCTACAGTGACCCTGAGCTACCCAGGGTGCGTTGTGGTGTGATATATTCATGGCAGCATTGCTGAAGCTTCCTGGTTTACCCCTCTTGTTTCACTTCTTCTTTGGGTGACTGACTAGAAGTACCCTCTGCCCAGGAATCTGTGAGGAAATTTGCATTCTGCGCCCGAGTTTCAGCACGTCCTTTCTCTATGCCTTGCTTAATAACTAATCTCAGGGCTGGAGAGAGCTTTTTTGGGAGGGTGGGGGTTGGGGGTTGCCAACATAGGAGGGTTTGCAAAGCCGATTCGCAGCAAGCCCGATAAGGGCAAAGAGTAATCAGCGTCTGGCTAATGTGACTCTCAGTATGCAAAGCGAGTGTCCTCCATCGCCCAGTTTTAGATATTCTCTTAAATGTATAAGTAGCTTCTCATAACAACCCCCCCCCCCCCTCACACACACACCCACACCCCACTCCCAATACTTCCAAACCCCAACCCCCATCGCCTTAAAAGATAGAAAAGAGAGGAAGTTTATTTTTTTCCTTCAGAGAGCAGCGACCAAAGTGGCACCATTGTACAGAGGGAGGCATCTCGTGAAGAGGGGACAAATTCCCCTGCCACCAGCGTGCAAGTTTTCTGTAACTGACTAATGGGATTTTCTAAAGCCCATCTATCCATCGGACGTGGACAAAGGAGGGATAGGGTCCAGAGAGCTGGAGAATTATTACCTTATTAATCTGTGAGTGGCACAGCATCGAATGTTAAGATTACTGGGAGAAAGAACGTAATCTAAACTGTCACGGCTTGAATCAGGATCAAATTATCAAAGTTAGTGGTCTTAAGTTCAACTGTGGGAAAGAAATGTACGTAATCATTGGTCAGGGAGCCTTTTAAGATCCACTGCGGATAGATGGAATGCGAGTGATAAATCCGTACGCCAGGACTTTGCTGTAATTTCTTTTCAGATTATCCTACTATGACTTTATTATTGAAATGAGCCATTTTAGCACAACTAATCACACGGCAGGAATGTGTCCGCCCGAACTTACACAACACTCTTGCACCCAAAGGCAATTATATTTCTGCCTTTTGAATTACTCTCTTATTCTGGTCCTGCTGTTTGTTGGTGTTGTCATATCTTAGATGTAGTATTTACATACAACTTAGATGTTCTGTAAATACTGCAGTTGATGAAAGTATAATGCTGTCAGCTAAACAAACAGGAAAAAAAGCTGAAATTGTGTGAATGTGCTTCTCTGACTAAATATGGCACAAGGGAGAGTCTCTATCTTTCGTATCAAAGACGCCTTTGGGACGCAGACCAAATAACTCACTGCCTGATTACCGTTGTCATGTTCACAGAGCCATCGACAAATGCTGGGGTAATTCTATTATGAAAGTTACAGGCGTGCAGATAGCATCACGCAGGGTAGGCCATTGGTGACTTCCGACGATGGCGAGTGAGGCTTCCCAAAGGGACAAATGGACCAGAGGGCCATTAGGACACAATTAAGCTTCCAATCAGATTGATTCTAATTACCCCCCATCTCTTCAGTATACCGCATGGTCAGAGAGGAGGAGCAGGAAATGACAGTGGCAGAGAGGAGAGGAGAATAAGACAGAGATGGATGGAGAGGAGGAAAGAGGGGGGACAGAGAGGAGAGATAAGCAGTGAGAAAAAAAGAAAAAAGAACAGGACAAGGAAGGGAGGGGAAAGAAAATCTAAATAGGCACATGACAAGACATAAGTCAATCGCAATCAATTCAATAGCTGATTCATGAGAGTATTTTATTGATGGACTTGATCAATGTGGGCACAGGACACAGGAGACTGCACTTGTAACAATACTGAAACACACTTAGACCACACTCTCTCGAACACACACGCACACACATACACACACACACGCGCACACACATTACTGTGGGAAAAGAGGCAGAGCTTCTCACTTGTCGCTATATAGGAGACCAGCTTATCTTCCCATATCCCCGGCGCTAAAGTCCCTCCAGTGTTGCTGACCCCCTAATGAGGGTGGAGGGCAAATAGCCACTGCGGGTAATTAGAGCGAGGAAGATTAGCGTTTAAGGTTGATATGTAGACCACACACACACACACACACACACACACACACCAAAACCCTCTGCATATGAGCTAGACATTTCTCTCATATATTTGGTTCAGTCTTGTTGGTGACAGGGCCACAAATTAGGCGCTGTCAAAGACATGCCCTGACTAAGCTCCAACAGGACCGAAATCAAGCCAATCATATGAATGAATGAGTGAGCAAACACAACATCCCTGAATGCTCCAGAATTATCCTTGAGTTTAGTGTCAGCCTATGACAGGATTGGAGATTAGCGTGTGAGAGGAGAGGATATGAGAAAGCTAATGTGATCCCTTTGTGTTTGTGTGTGTGTATGTGTGTGTGTGTGTGCGTGTACGCACGTGTTTGTGTGCGTGTGTGTGTGTGTGCAGGTGAAGTGCTGTAAGTACTGGCCAGATGACACAGAGATCTACAGGGACATGAAGGTGACACTGATCGAGACCCAGCTGCTGTCCGAGTATGTGATACGCACCTTTGCAGTCGAAAAGGTACGGCAGTCTTCCCTCATCTCTCTCTCTTTCTCTGTCTCTCTCTCACTCTCTCTCCCTCTATTTCTCTTTCTGCCTCCTCTCCTTTATACACATACAAACCATACAGACTTTCTTACTGTGATTATTACACTTTTTTACTCTCACTCTCCCTCTCTCTCACACACACACACATACTTTTTTTCCCCTCCCTTCTTCCTTCTGACCTTTGCCTCTGGTTATTAGTCAGCAGTGATAGTGTCCCCACAGACAGCAAGGATTGTCTCTCTCTCTCTCTCTCTCTCTCTCTCTCTCTCTCTCTCTCTCTCTCACACACACACACACACACACACTCACAAAAAGATTTCCCAGCCTCCCCCACCCTAGTGCGCATTCACACTCACCCACATCCTGTGGGCCCACAGCCACAGCTGTCTCTGTCCAGGCTGGTCCAGCTGGGAGGTTCTGATAGACCAGCCAGTGAGACGAGTCTCCTCGGTCCGTCTCCGTCCATCTCTGTAGTGGCGTATTATTTTATTTTCTTGTTCTCTCCAGTTCTCTTTTTTTATGTTCTGTTCATTGTTCACTGTTTTGGCTCCTCGGGCAAGAATAGAAGTTTGCAGTAAGGTTGATTTGAGATGAGGGCATCTTTTTTATGCTTCTTCAATGCTTTTTCTACCATCAGTTCTTCTTGAATATCTTTCTCTTTCCCTCTTTCTGCCTCACTCCATCTGTGTGTGTGTGTGTGCGTGTGTGTGTTAGATACTCTGGGTGCATGTATGTGAGTACACCCAACTCCCTGAGAGCCCTGTCCGCAACTTTCTGTGACTCACAAAACAGCACCCCATCCATCCCACCCCACCACACCCCTCCTCTCCTCCTTCTCTTCCTCCTCTTCAATTCGTTCTTCCTCCAGCTGTATCTCTCTCTCCCCTCCCCAGAGATGGTCTTTGTCATCCGTGCTTCTGCCTTGAGAGAGAGATAGAAAGAAGTGAAAACAAAAACCATGCAAACTCTCCAATGGCCACACACATGATCCAATAGCCCATCACCAGAGATTACAGATGGTGTTTACCTTACACGGGTTTGCAGGGTTCAAAGGGGCACCAAGGCTGAGAGTCTGTGAGTTTTAATATTGTTTTATCTTGATATTCTCTCTGACAAGAGGTGTGTGTGTGTGTGTGCGTGTGCGTGTGTGCATGTGTGTGTGCGTGTGCATGTGTGTATGTGTGTTTATGCCTTTGTTTACTCTAGCGGGGTGCCCATGAGATTCGCGAGATTCGTCAGTTCCACTTCACCGGCTGGCCGGATCACGGCGTGCCCTACCATGCCACTGGCCTGTTGGGCTTCGTTCGCCGGGTCAAGTCCAAGAGCCCCGCCAACGCAGGACCCATGGTGGTCCACTGCAGGTACAGCACCAGAAGTACCATAACGAAGCTCAAATATGTTGTTTATTGTTTATTGTTTATTGACAGCGGCAACTTTAGGGTTGTGTTTACATAGTTTTGTCCTCGTGGGTGTCAGCAACAGAAAGGAAGACAAATAAAATATAGGGGAAGTGTGTGTCTTTCAGCCTCCTGAACTAATTCTCACATTCTCTCTCTCTCTGTCTCTCTCAGTGCGGGGGCTGGCCGAACCGGCTGCTTCATCGTCATCGACATCATGCTGGACATGGCTGAACGAGAGGGTGTGGTGGACATCTACAACTGCGTGAGAGAGCTGCGCTCCCGCCGGGTCAACATGGTCCAGACAGAGGTACTGAATTCACCCCGACCGAACTCAGACTCTGACTCCGATTCCGCCTCACTCCTTCTAATGCACTGAAAAGCAGGCTGTGCTGTGTTCTGTGGTTTCCTGCTAACCCCAAGGCCGACTAGTCTCTAATGATAAACAGACCCGATTAATCTAAGCACGATCCAGCGCTGCCATAAACAGGCGGGTACTTTAGCAAAACATGACTCAGCAAAAAGGCAAACATCTGCTGTCGTGAGCCTAAACACACGCCACAGTAACAACCACACACACACACACACACACACACACACAAACAAACACACACATATCAACATGCACACACGCATACACACACTTTAATGTTTGAACACACACATACACACGCACATACATACACAAACACACACACATGCACACAAACTAATCCAAACATAACAGAGTAGCCCTAAGGGAGAACCTAAACACAACCACGCACAGCCATAAACAAACCTGAGAACACACAAAGTGTTCAGATTCCGGGGGGGGCGGGAGGGGGATGGGGACCCTCAGTGGAGCGCTGTGAGCTCGTCACCAGAATGTTCAGACAGGGTGTGGAGAGATATAAGGGTCAGTGCGTATACGTGGGTGTTCCGAGTGTGTGAATTCCCACTTTTTCATTCATGGGGAGAGGAGACTGTGCCTCCTCCTCGTGCGTCAACTCTTTTGGTGGGAGGCAGATGTTTGTCTTATTGCCAAGGACATACTGTTGGCAGATCAGAGGAAGGACCAAGCCCACGATCCAGAAACCACAAACTCCAAGCACACAATGGTGCTAATTATCCCCATAGCAACACTGGAAAGTGAAACAAACCAATGAGTGTTCTTATTAAAGTTCACAAAAGTGTTTATTCTTTAAGGACATCATCATTTGTTGATGTCAACAGTGGAACAAATGAAGAGTCTTTCTTCACAAATAACTTTTGTTGTGGACACACAAACAGATAGTTTGGATTCTTCTTGGCTAAGAGAAATTCTTTCTCCTTGAACAGCTGAACTTTGTCAAAACAGACATGTTGTTTTTATGACATTTCATTTGATATAAATGCAAACAGAATAACAACAGTAGAAACCCCCAGCAACCACCCCCCCACCCCACCCCACCCCCACACACACACACACACACACACACCTGCTCGGTATGTGGACAGTGTAACTGTGCAGACCAGCCTGCAAATCAGGTTTCACCTTGACTGCTGGGGACTGAAGGACAGTGCTCAGCGAGCGTGATGTCACCCAGGCCTGACCTGAAATCCACTGACCTCCGCTTCCAAAGGAGTTTTGTCAAATGTGACAAGTCAGAGCATTTCTCAAATGTCACTTCATAAATGATTTATGTCAAGGCACAGTGAGCGCGCAGGGGCCGATTTCTCCTTGAGAGGGTGACTGCGAGCGGCATAGAGAGCAAAGTGGGGTTGACCGTTGTGGTCAAGTGTTAAAGATACAGAGATTAAGTGTCCGGTGAGAATGCATTGCTGTCCTTAAGTAGTTGCCATGTCCTCGTAAAAGGTTATAACAAATGAATTAGCACAAATTAATGCAGAGTGCTTGTATGAATTAGATTAAGATATCCGTTATAGCACATCATTAAGATAGATGTAATAACATGTTAATTACACAAAAGGCAGTCTTTTTAAGTAGTATTGTGTACATTAAGTAGTACTGTGGATTGTGAATAGAAATAAGAATGGACAAACAGTTCCAGTAAAAATATTGTTAAAAACAGCAAAAATATTGACACAAGTCCTCTGTCTGTGTGTGTCTGTGTGTGTGTGTGTGTGTGTGTGTGTGTGTGTGTGTGTCTTCAGGAGCAGTATGTGTTCATTCATGATGCCATCTTGGAGGCGTGTCTGTGTGGGGATACCACTATACCATCCTCCCAGCTGCGTTCCGTCTACTACGACATGAATCGTCTGGACCCCCAGACCAACTCCAGCCCCATCAAGGAGGAGTTCAGGGTAAGGGCGTGTGTGTGTGTGGGTATGTGTGTGTGTGTGTGTGTGTGTGTGTGCGTGTGTGTGTTTGTGGGGGGGGGTATGATGAAAGCTGTATGTTTGTAAAAAGATATGTTTGAAAGAGTGTGCTTGGGCATGAGACTGCAAGTATGTGTGTGTGTGTGCGCGTGCATATTCATGTGTGTGGAAGGTTACCATCTTGAGAGTTGATGGTTGAGACTATGTGTGTCAGGGAGGTATTATGAAAATAGAATACTGGCATACACATTTCAGAAGCTATTTGCTGAATTAACATTCTCATTAAGTTTGCATGTAGGGGTTAGACTTCATATTGTTTTCTGATGCTAAAAGTGTCATATCTCAATGTGTGTGTAAGACAGGGATTATGTAGATAGGTGTTATGCATGACATTTAATTGAGCGTAGGAAGTTAGAAACATTATGTGTGAGTGTGTGTGTGCTTGTGTGCACGCAGTGCATACAGTAATAAGAGCACGCCTACACCTAATAAGGTCTTAAGTCTTAGGTGTTCACACACACACACACACACGTACTTGCATAGATCTAGAGTAATAAGAGCACACCTACACACACAGACAAACAACACACACACACACACACACACACACACACACACACACACACACACTCACTCACTGTGTGTATGCTGTGCCCTTAATCACCTTCCCTGTCTCTTCTCCAGACGCTGAACATGGTGACTCCCACGTTGCGCGTGGAAGACTGCAGCATCGCGTTGTTGCCGCGCAACCACGAGAAGAACCGTTGCATGGACGTGCTCCCACCCGACCGCTGTCTGCCTTTCCTGATCACCATCGACGGGGAGAGCAGCAACTACATCAACGCTGCTCTCATGGATGTGAGTGTGTCTATGTGTGTGTGTGTGTGTGTATGTGTGTGTGTGTGAGTGTGTGCACACACATGTGCATATATGTGTGTTTATGTTCTTGTAATAGACACACCAAAGTACAAGCTTAGCGTTAGTTTGCCGTGTGTTTTGATATAAATCCCACCTCATTTCCCTTTTGATGGTTCAGTAACACTCTAACAAAACCGAATTCCAACTGAGAATTTCCGAGGAGTCGTTTGAAACCCAACTCCCCATAATACCTTTAACTACAATAGGAGAGTTGCTACTGGCGTGCCAGATGGACAAAGGAAGTCATTGTTCCCCATTCATGTTTGTGTTCTATTACCTTGACAACTTTGTCTTTGGACAAGTAGTACAGTAGAGTGGAGATCGAGTGAGTAAGTGAACGAGTGACTGATTAAGTGATAGAAGAAAGAAGTTATGAAAGAGTGAGAGAATCTGGTGAAAATGATAAAGTGGTAGAGCTGATGGAGTGTGGGCTAGTTCTTGGAAAGAAAGAAAAGAAAGAAAGAAAGAAAGCATCTAAGAGAGAGAGAAAGATGGAAGGATTGGATTTCTCCACTCAGCAGTCTTGGTGTGTCCTGTGGTGTAATGTGGGCCAGCAAATTGCACATCCATCTCTGTAATAATCACTTGTGCCTCTCCAGTACCCAACTCTCCTCAGCAAAGCCAAACGTTAACGGTACTGGGAGGTTGTGGGGGGGGGGGCATCATGATAAATGTTCATTGCTTGTCTCAGCACTCCACCGACAATTATGTGCTTATTGAAAATGATTAAAAAACAGATGGGGCTGATTCATTTCCATTGTCTTGGAAATGGCTGAAAACAATCCATAACTGTGAATGGATTTTTTTAGGCGAAAAAAAGGGGCCCTGTAATATGACTCTATCTGGAGTCAACTAATGGGAAAAAAATACCCCGTGCCCAACTAAAGTCCTATTTGTTTTCATTAGCCGACAAGTCAGCTAGTCTAGAAGGAAGAGAATGTTATAAGCCTGAAATATGATATGTTTTTCTCTCCAACTAGTTTTTTATCTGTTGACACATACTGTATATTCCTTTGAGTTTGGGTGCTCTGAAAGTGCTGACTTTTCCTTTCTTGTTTCCTGCCCCCCCCCCCCCCCCTTTAGAGTTACAAGCAGCCCTCAGCATTCATCGTTACCCAGCATCCTTTGCCCAACACTGTAAAAGACTTTTGGAGACTGGTGCTGGACTATCACTGCACATCCATCGTGATGCTAAATGATGTGGACCCAGCACAGGTGAGGAAGACTTGCGCCTTACAATACGACTTCCAGAGCTGTCCAGCTCTCTGCTTCTCTCTCTCTCTCCCTCTCTTTCTGCCACTGCTGTGAATCTGTCCATCATTGTCTGTCTTTCTTCTTGTTTCTCTGTCTCCTTCTCTATCACGCTTGCTCACAAGCTCTCATCCTCTCTCTCTCTTTTTCTCTGTCTCTTGCTCTTGTTCTCTCTCTCTCTTTCTCTCTTACTCGCACACACACTCTCACACACACACTCTCTCTCTTACACACAGACACACACACACACCACTTGTATGGCTAACTTGTGAGATGTAGTGCTGACAGACTTGGAGGAAGTACATGACACTAGTGGTAGAGGTAGAGATTGGCTGTGAATCCTGCAGCCGGAGGCCCTGTCAAAATGGCCAGGGATCAAAGCTGAGCACTCACACCTGCACCCAGCCCAGTACTACACATGTCCTCTGCGTCTCACTCACAACCCTGACAGTAGCCAAGAAACCTGTTTACTTCTCTCTCTCTCTCTCTCTCTCTCTCTCTCTCTCTCTCTCTCTCTCTCTCTCTCTTTCTCTCTTTTTTATCTATCAATCTCTGAGTGTGTGTTAGGGTGTCTGAGTGTGTGTCTGTGTGTGCTTGCACATGTGTGGGTGTAAGTGTGTCTGGGTACTCTGGGCCCTAGAGAAATGGTCCATGTCATGCTCTGGACTGTCTCCCCTGGAGTGTGTTTGTTCCCACTGGATGGATGCCTGTCTGTCTGTCTGTCCTTCCTCCCTTTGTTCCAAGGTCTGCTGTTCTACCTTAACCAGGCCCCAAAGCACTCCCTCCATACAACCACAGAGCCATTACTGCTGTGTGACTGTAAGCAGGAATAACAAGAAGAACCATGAAGGTTCTAGCATGGGACTAGAGCAAAAACAGTTCACTTGAACACTCAAACACTAATGGCCACTAATTTGTTCGTTGAATGTGGGTTCTGTAATAATTAGTAAGTAATTGTTGTTAGGATGTACTGATATTGATTCTATTGGAATGGCTCTCATCATGTTTTTGTTATGTTTTGTTATGTTTTGTTTTGTTTTGTTTTGTTTTGTTTTTTGTTTTGTTTTGTTTTCTTTTGTTTTGTTTTGTTTTGTTTTGTGTAGCTGTGTCCACAGTACTGGCCTGAGAATGGAGTCCACCGGCACGGGCCCATTCAGGTGGAGTTTGTGTCAGCTGACCTGGAGGAGGACATAATCAGCAGGATATTCCGCATCTATAATGCAGCACGGGTATGGGATCACACACACACACACACACACACACACACATTTCACACTATTTCAGACTATTTTTTTTGTATTGAATTTTTTTGAATTGTACTGTAGTGACTGATTAAGTAAATCACTAAGTGAATAAACAGGGATATGCTGTATATCCTGTTCCGGTTTTCACTTGTGTTTCTGTGTGGGCATGTTCTGTCCCGTGTGTGTGTTCCTATGTGTATTGACCTGGCTTGTTGTTGTGTTCCAGCCCCAGGATGGGTACAGGATGGTGCAGCAGTTCCAGTTCCTGGGCTGGCCCATGTACCGCGACACACCTGTGTCCAAGCGCTCCTTCCTCAAGCTCATCCGGCAGGTGGATAAGTGGCAGGAGGAGTATGATGGAGGGGAGGGACGCACCGTAGTGCACTGCTTGTAAGTGACACACACACACACACACACATACATACACACACATCCACATGTTCTCACACACACATACACACAGACGTTCATAGAAAAAGTGAATAACTGATTGATTGAAAATATCCTGTTGTTGAACACATAACAGATGTACTTAAATATCTAAATTCAAAGTCTTGCACACATGCAGTCACACTCAAGGTCACAATATTGAGCCATGAAGGTGGTTCAAAGCAGTAGTTTAAAGAAAATGACTGGAATTTAATTTGTAATTTCAATTCACTGATCTAGATGAGAATTACAGTGTAGCTTCTGTTTAAAAGTCTGAACAGAGTGACTTGCCATAGAGTGGCATCAATTTAATTTGACATCAATTCAATTAACATCAATTTAATGTCATTTTTAACATCAGCTTTGAAAAATAAATGACTCCAGGACCACTCTCTGTGGCCATTTTTTTATCGGTAACAAACTCTCTTCTGACTCTTTGTTCACCAAGAGAAACATACAGTGTTCTCTCAGATACAACACTGGGATGATATGGATCCTCTCATCCTCCCTGACCACTCAAATCTCAAGTACCATTCTCACCTCCCTCCCTCTCTCCCTCTCCCAAGGGTAACCAATTATAACAAAGACACTGACATTCGGTGCTCCGGTTCTTCTTCTAAGGCCTGCTCCGCAGAACCCCTTTCCCGGCGCTGACATTTTAAAGACCGGCCGTCCCGTTTGTTTATTGTTGGAATGTGCCACCGGCTCGGTGCACCCCGACGGCCCCATCGCCCACAAACCTGTCATGTTCCTCCCGCTGTCTTAATCCCTCCAACTCCTAATCAGCCTCCTTAAAGCGCGCCTTCACATCTGCTAGCCCAGGAGCGCAGCGCAGCGCACAGTGATCAGAGGAAGAGATCTTTAAAGCCGTAACACATTAGTGACGAAGTCCATAGTTTTAGGGTGCCTGCAGGAATGGCACACACACCTAATCTTTTTGTCTCTCTTTCTCGCTCACTCTCTGTCTCTGTCTCTTTCTCTCTCTCTCTCTCTTTCACACACACACACACACACACACACATACACACACATCACCACCACCGCCACCACCACCTCACCCCACGCACCCACAGACTCACACCACATCTCCTCACAGAAACAAAAACATACACACACACACGCACACATACCACACAGACACTCATACACCCACACACACACACGCTTCTTTTTTATCTCACTTGAGTCTGTCGGCAGACTTTTTATGAGTGGTGTGTTAGAGTGATGAAGGGCTTGCAGTGGTCCAGGTGGGTGAGGGTTAGCTCAATGAGGAGTGGTAACGGGGAAGGCACTCTTGGGGAAGGGGGTGGAGGGTGGTGTTAGTGGAGGAGGAGGAGGAAGAGGAGGATGGGAAGAGAATCCAATCAAGCTTCCTCCCCGTGGGCAGATTTAGCCCACAGACCCCCGGAGACGGACCTCCAGGCTGGGGCGTCTCTGCTGCTGCTGCTGCTGCCGCTGCCTCTGCTCAAACTTAGCCTGCTTATCTTGCACCATCTATATCTATGCACACACACACACTCACACACACACACACACACACACACACACACACCCACACACACACACACACACACCCACACAGACACATTTATGACTCCTTTTCTACCCCACCCTAGTTTCTCTTTCTTTCTCTCTTTACCTCTATTTCTGCTTCTACCACTTCTGTGGTTTCTCTACCTGAGACAATTACTACCTCTCTTTTTCTTTCTTTGTCTTTCTCTTTCACTTTTGCATTCTATCTTTCTCCATATTTCTCTTATCAGTCTCTCTCTCTCTCTCTTTGACTGTGTGTGCGGGTGGCCTGAGGGGAATGGGTGCTAGTGGGAGGTGTGTGAGTACAGCGGTTTCCTCAGGCCTAAGGTGGGAGGCAGGGAAATGAGATCCGTCGCCCAGGAGAGCAGAGGAGCAAATGGGTTGAGGATGAGAAGAGGAGGAGGAGGAGGAGGAAGAAGACGTGGAGAGGGGCAGGAGGGGGAAGGGGGGGACAGGGTGGCGTGTGCGGCTTTGGATGTTATCTGTCCCACAGCATATACTCCACCCCCACTCCCACCCCCACCCCCCTCCAGGGGTCTCCTGCACACATTTACACTGACAACCCTGTCAAAGTCCTGGCCTGGTTATTCCTCATCTTCTTCTTCTTCTCCTCTATCTCTCTCTCTTTCTCACACACACACACACACACACGCACACACACACATTCAAGTGTATTCAGCACGTACACACATCTTGTATTGTCAAAGTCCTCTATCTCTTCTATCTCTTTCTCTCTCTCTTTCTCTCACATACACACACGCACAGTCAAGCGTATTCAGCACATACACACATCTTGTAGCATGTAACCACATTCACACAGACACACCCTCACACACCACACAGACACCCACACACTCCCTGCCTTCCCTGGCTAGGCCATCCATCCTTTCCCCCTGTGAGTGTGTGTCGGTCGGCAAGAAAAAGCACATCCATGTGACTCTTATTAGATTCCCAGCCAGATTCCAATCTCTGGCAGTATCTCTCCGTCTCCCTCCAGCCCATGCAAACCACATATACTCTCTCACACACACACTCACATACACTCACAGTCAAACACATCCACACACAGACACACACACTATATCTCTCTTGGTCTGTCACACACATACAGTACACAAACACACACACATACACATATACACTCTACATCTTTATCAGTCTGTGTTGCTAATGCTATACCTCCCTCACACACATTCATAGTCAATAGTTTAAGGCGCTACTGTGTCTCTTGCTTCATCATTATGGGGCTTATTGGGTTATTTTTCTAGTATACAGAGAATCTCAGTATGACATCTCCCCTTTGCTTTAAATAGCTCCTTTATACTCCCTTTGACATGAACATACTATATGTGTCTATGCCCCTCCACGTCTCTCTGTCTCTCTCTCTCTCTCTCTCTCTCTCTCTATCACTTGCTCTCTCTCTAATTAAAACACACCCCCACAAACAAACAACAGTGACTCACACAGCTAATCAACAAACATGGAAATGAGTTTCTCTAAATTCCTGAAAGGCCCTAAAGGACCCTAAAGACTTGATCCTAAACACTAGCAGTGCGCTACGGGACGCCCGCGACTCAGAGGTTAACGGTTCTGTTTGAATTTGAGCCACCTGAGAGGCTCCAAAAACTTTCTGACACACACTCCAAACACCCCCCCTCTGCCTTCTGAAGTTGCAGTCTCCTGTTGAAGTGGGGGAGGAGGGGGAAGAGGTTGGGAGAGGGCGTGGGGTTATGGGCGGTCAAAATGAGACACATTAACCCCCCCCCCAAAATGCAACAGTGCAGGGATTGGGCTGAGGGGTGTAATCAAAAGCAGACCAGAGCGCACGGCTGTGACGGGCTTTGGAGGCTGGGTTACTGCACTGAATGGGGAGGGGAGGCCTCTGTCTGAGAATAGGAGGTGAGGGAGCACCATCTAGTGGTGAAAAGTAAAACTGTTTTTTTTTGTTTTTTTTTTTTGTTTTTTTTTTAAAGAATGGAATGAGGAGAGATGGGAAATGAGGGGAAAAAAAAAACATATGTGACCACAATAGCCTCAAATAGTTACATTTTCTTATGCAAAGCGACCTCCATCCCCCTCCCCAAACACACAGCCACTGTTAGAATAATATTGTATATTTGGGTAATCAGGCAAAGTATGCATGTAAGCTAGGCCCTCTCAAGACTCTCACATGATGAATTCCAGTTGGTTTGGTGAAAATAAAGACCTCTCTCTGTTCTCTCTCTCCCTCTTTCCCTCCTTCTGCCCTTCTCTCAGGAATGGAGGAGGACGTAGCGGGACGTTCTGTGCAATCAGTATTGTGTGTGAAATGCTGAGACACCAGCGCTCAGTGGACGTGTTTCATGCCGTCAAGACACTGAGGAACAACAAACCCAACATGGTCGACCTACTGGTAAACAACACTCTACATTTCCATTTTATCGTTATTTCCCACTGAAGGTTAATACACTGATTTTGCAGGGCTATACATAGAAATGCAATTCTTTTCTTCATTCTCTTTACCTCATGATGCAATTCTGTGTTTATATAATTTTATAACTAATGTTTAATAAACTGTGGTCAATACATGGGTGAGGTTAATACATAGTTTTGTTTGGCCAAAACAATAACCTGCGGTCGTGGTGCGGCTTATCGTGTGGAAGTAACTATACTCAGAATTTGAGTAGTCTACAGTGGTTAGTCTACTGCACATTTTCAGCACTCTAAAGTATAGTGTACATCAATCACCACAATAAAGTATAGTGTACATCAATCAGCACACTTAAGTATAGTTTACATCAATCAGCACACTTAAGTATAGTTTACATCAATCAGCACACTTAAGTATAGTTTACATCAATCAGCACACTTAAGTATAGTTTACATCAATCAGCACACTTAAGTATAGTATGTTATATTGGATGCTAATAAACTGCCGTTATGCGTATTCATTAATATGCCTGTCTAAGAAGTTCTTTTTTCTTTTCTTTCCCTCAGGATCAGTATAAGTTCTGTTATGAAGTGGCACTGGAATACTTGAATTCTGGTTAAGTTTTTGCGTGTGACCTGGAGGCTTCCCCCCACTCCCCAAACACCCCACCCTGCCCTCCCCAAACACCCCACGTCTGGCACCCTGCTTAACCCGGACTGAGACGCAAACACGCATGAATGTTTTTGTTTTTTTATTTTTGAAAAAAGTGCTGGATTCGAGGCCCAGCCCAGGACGAGTGCTGCTTAGGGGCCGCTCTCCCAAGTCAGGAGATGCAGGTGACGTGGGACTGTGGTCTTCAGAGGGGGATTCGCGAAGGATGAATGGGGGAAAAAGAAAAAACAACATTGAGAGAAACTGTTGGATGTTTTTACCAGAAGGGAGGACCGGAAGCTTGCACTGCCCAGCTGAACTGTCTGTGGTGATCCGTGATTCCCCTTCTGCTCTGACTCCCACCTTGACCTTGATATTTGAACTTGACCTTTGACCCTTTCCCGTGCTCTGTGTATGTACATTTCAGCAAGAGTCCGCTGGAGCCACGCGCTACTGTACCCCCCCACCCACCCACCAACCCAACCCCTCACCCTCACCAGCATCCCTGAAAACTTTGAGGAGCACACTGATGTACTTTGCCGCTCATTCGTCCAAGTCATTTCATTCTTTTACTTCATGACTCTCTCTCTTTCTCTCTCTCTCTTTCTCTCTCTCGCCTGTGATTCTTGTTAATTGCCTTTTTATCCTTGTTGGATTATAGTTGTCATTTCCGTTTTTGTGGGGAATGCAATGTTAGCGTAATGTTGACATTTTGTTTTTTAATATTGTTATTATTATTATTATTATTTGGTTTATTTTTATTTGATTTTTCTACTTCTGTTTGTTAATGCGAGGCAGTATGAAATGTACAGCTGAAGAAAAAAAAAACATGAAACTGGCATTAAGAGTGCAAATTCTAAATGTAACGTTGCCATTGCTGTGGTTGCTAGGGGTGTCTTTTACGCTGAACTTTGGGAACTGCTGATACAGTCCATGCGCAAGCTTACCGTCATGTCAAATGATCCAAAGCTTTTATTTGTTGTCCTTGTTTATATTGTAAATATTTGAAGTTCGGCAGATTATTTATTCATTGAGAGTTTTGTGAAGCACATTGATTGACAATCATGTTTTTATTTGGTCATTACTTTTTCTCTTCACGGACTCTACATAATGTTGACAAATGCTATTGGTAGACTTTTATTTATCTTGTATGGAGAATTGATTCAAACTTACAAATACATGCATATCTATATATAATTATGTGTACGATTGTGTTCTTTATTTACAGCTACGGTCTATGATGAAAGGTCCTTTAAAAGCAACAAACACGTCACATTGTCTCAAAAAGACCAAAACTGTCTCAATTTATCAAAAGATTGCACATGTTAAAAAAGTTAATCTATTAGTAAATCCACAATGATTGCTTTAGTTGATCTTGAGTTCTTATGGAGCCAGTTGTTAAGGGCAAGAATACTTTCTTTACTGTGTTATACTGTTTATGGTATTTAACCACACCCATGATAAAGTAGTTTAATGTTTCACATACTGGGACCAAATAAACCACCGCCTGGCACCTGGCACCTGGCACCTGGCACCGCCTGGCACCCACCTTGATGATGCACATTATTATCAGTAAAGATTATGGGCTGATGCTTGGCTATCGCTAGCCTTATGCATCAGTCACTTTCTCATCATTTGATTTTGTGCAAAGCGTCTGAAACCTATCAGTTGGCATGTGTTCACTTCACAGTGGACAGATACTTTCTGCATCAACCAATGACTACTGTTTGGTCGTGATGTTATATTACGCGCTGAAAACCGGAAAGCATTGTTTGAATTCAACGTTTTCGCTTTCAGCCCTCCCTCTGCTCACTGATTGGCCTGTCCCAGCTCAGAGATGGAGCGAACCGAAACCTATGGCTGTCTCCCTGACGCATTTGTGGAGTTAAATGAAATTCAGTGGAAGCAGACAGCGCTACCCTGGATAGGCTATCGCTACTTTAGACAAAAATACACTTGGTGGGTCAAGACAACATCAACACATGCCAACCTCTGGTCACATTTCACAAACAAATCCAGTGCCACATTATTCATGGTCATGTATTACGTTGTGTATGTGAATTATGTGTGTGTGTGTTAATTTTCTTTTCCTGTCAAGGGCATTCCAAGAGTATATCCCCCATGACAGAGTTATGGTGGGGTTTTTTAGCGGGTGCACAGGACATAATTTTATAAATGAATGCCGAATATTTAAAAAGTGAGAAACAGCCTACATAAATGATCTGTTCCAATTCTACTCAAAGTCCAAAGCCCACTACAAGCCTGCCCCATGGTATTATACAGACCAAGAAGAAAGTTGTCCCCTATTCATTTAAATGGCTGTTGCGAGGCTAGAAAAAAATTATACTTAATTGGCTACCGCTGTCTTTACAGACGTCATTTGACACATGTTCAGCCACATTCTAACAAATGGGTCAGTAGGTGCCATAATTTATGCTCTCCATGCAAATGAGCTGATCTCTCAATTTGGGAACTACCAATTCAGATTGGCAGCTTACTCTTGTGTCCACCAGTAATGTAGGACCTAATTGGCTTATGTGTTAAAATGCAGCAAGAAGTGAACATGTTGAACTTCACTTTATAGACTGTTACGAACAACTTCATGGCAAACTTATACTGCTATACTACTGAGGTGACCACAGCAGCGTATTAGAATGAGGGAAACTATGTAGAGCTGTGTTATCTATTTCAATTTTCTATTCAGGAACGCCCATAAACAAGGGTCTGAAAAAAAAACATGCTGACATTGAGAAGAGGAATTGGTAAGGTCAGAGGGATGCGATTCTAAGTGAATTGAAGCATTTAATACTCGGTTCTACTCAATTCCCAGTTCTCTATCCACACCCCTATTTGAGATCTGAGTTAACATCTGATTTGAGATCTTAATTTAAGATCAGATATGTTTTTGAAAGACAAGCATAAGACGCAATATTTCTATGGGTGATTCTCACCTCCTAAAATCACATGAATTTTCCGATAATGAGTCATTTTGTCATCACTGGGTACAGCATGTGACTTTACTTAAAATAAAAACTGATGCCAGGGATACTAATTACCATAGCCATTGGGATGTGGAACAAGAGAGGTGATGACCCATGTCAAATAGACAAAAAACTGTATCTAAGGTCATTGTTTTCATAAATCTGAATAAATAAATTTGACACCTGTCAAAAGTCGTTTTTTTTTTACCAAACATAAACATGGATTCATGATTAATGTGCAAGGACTGAGTATTATGGGGTATTGTAAAAGGGACAGGGAACTAGTGAGAACTGTACTGGAGCCATAGAATCCTCCAGGCCACCATCCAGGTGTTCAGAAAGTGATGAGTAGTAACTCAATACTCATCTCAGAGAACTTCCTAAATGACCAACATGGCTATGCTATTCATCCCAATTCACACTGTAAGCATAGCCTGTGTTCTGTCACAGTTGCAGTGCAGTTGCACCTTTGTATTCACTCCAGTCCGTTTAAAATACTTTGTATAAGAAAACCAAATGCTTCCAAATGCTTGCCGCTCACTCAGACAGAGCCCCTTTAATGTTCAGAGTGTAGTTGTTTAGTTCGAGCTGAGTGGCAGCATCCTTGCCTGCATCATGCTAGCAGTGTGCATGGAGCCTTACTATGGCAGCATCCCTGTCCTGCACCTGTAGAGTGCTTTCTATTGACTGCTGAGAAGACATTGCTTTCAATGGGGCCAAATTCTGTATGTCTGGACAGGCAAGGGCACCTGTGTCTACAGAATTCACCTCCACCTGGTCCCTCAGCACAGGACAGGAATGGTTTTCTCTCTGTCACTGAAGTAGCTGATGGAGCAGAGGAAGCCATGCTCTGCTTGGCCAGCAATGTGCTATTAATAAAAGCAGCCACTGTGCTTCCTATGTACGACACAGCACTCAGTAGAAGTAGACGAGTCAGTGTCATTGGACACCAGGCATCCTCGGAATCCTTATGAACCCTTATGTCCCTACTCCTCATGTTATTACATCATAACACACCAAAGTATGTGTGTATAATATGTTTTTTGTGTGCAATAAAGCAGGCAGTAAAGATGTCTTTCTGTTGTGAGAGGACCTTTCCAGGACAGCATGTCCCCAACCTGGATGTCCTTGCCAGGACTGTAAGTGATCTGCAGTGGGGCTGAGAAGGCTGTCTGCACAAATGCACATCATCCAAATACTGATCCAACAGGGGTGGCCAAACTAAGGCCTGGGGGCCAGTTGCGGCCCTCTGCTCTCTTTCATGTGGCCCACCATGAAGTCAAAAAATATGATGCATTGTGGCCCATGTTACATTAATCCATTATTATATATCCATCACACATCATAGTTTCAATACTGGTGTGAGATTTTTGTCAATAATATCTTTAAATAGAGTAGCATTAGACGGCCTACAGTTGCTCTTTCACTTGTTAAAAACATTTCTTGCATTTGGACCACTGGAGGCAACAAGCTCAATGGGATAAATCCAGACTAACACAGTCGGGAGATGATAATCAAGTGGAAGTGCGCAGGAAGGTGTGGCCAGGCTACTTGTGGGCTAGTATCTTTAATCACAACATCTCACAACACAGGGGTGTTACCACCACCAATGGGTGTCTCAGCCATGAAGCAACAATCAAGCCTTCAAAATACACTTCACAAGAACTCCTTCATAAATGTGAAGGGAAGTTGCATGAAAATTTTGAAAATTATAGACTATTATTATTATAATTATAGAAATTATTAATATTTGTATTAATGTTTAGCATTTGCTTACTTTAGGACATACTTTTAACTGGCATTAAGCCCTGTACATGTAAGAGAGAAGAATGCAGTCAGTCAGGTTACTGCAGAGTGCAGGTCTGTCAAACTGTGTACCAGTGTAACCCTGTCACAAAATAATTAACAAGGTAAAGGAAATAAATGAATAAACTTGAAGGTGGAAAATGGACTGGTATCGAACATGAAAACGAGTTCATTGTCAGGAGTTCCATACCTAGCTGAATGTTAAGCATCATGAATTAACAAATCAGCAATGAAGAAATCATGCTGCAAGAGACAACGCTTTTCATCAGCAGACACAACATTTCATCATCTTTAGGTCATTTGTTTCAGGTAACAATAGGCCTGCATCTTTAGGTGAGGTGGTCTCCAACATGTAACTAGTAAGCAGTGCCACCTCTTTCTGAGTAGGTTTGGAGATTTTTTTTTTCATGGTAAACCTGTTAAAATTCCAATCAAATCAAACTAATTAAACTTATAATGCGATATATTTATTTACCAATTACAGCAGTTATGTCCCTGCCTGTAGTTTGTCAGTGATGGTGGCTTGGCACAAGGACATGCAAGCAAGCAAGCACACATTAGGGCATAGCTAGGTCAGTAAAAGTAAAAAAAATTAAATAAAACTACTCTGACTACTCTATACTCATGAGGAATGGGACCCCCCCGCCCCGGAGATGTGGAAATTATATGCGTGTGTGTCTTATCTGCAAAGACACAGTACGAAAGAGAAAAGGATGTAGGCCTAATATCAATTTCAATTTAGGTGGAACTTTAAAACATACATTTTGTGAAAGTAGGTATTGACCACAAGAGGGCGTTTCGTATATGAGCCCCTAGTTGGTCAGTGAGGCTAATTAGGGATATTCGAGAGCCTATGATCCTTTTATTACTTTACCAGTAGATGGCAGCAGAGACCATATTACGAATGTTACCGTTACGTTGGCCAAGCTGAAATTGAAGCGTATTACTATGCAGTGGAGAATCCTGCTCACATATTACATGAGGTAGGCTATTTGAAAATTAGAAGTTTGCGGACTTGTGCGCTGTACTCTTGTGTAAAATAGACTTTATTTAAAACAACTTGAATTAAACTTAAACTTCTACATCAATGAGAAGTCGAATGCGTGTATCTAATGGTCGTGTACTGAAACTGAATGTGCACAACACAGTGCACTTGAATATTCCTACTGCGCGAGTTAAAAATAAAATGAATCAAATTAAACGTAATCATGTGCAACATCTCCGGCGTGTAAAATGTGGCAGATACCGTTTTCAGCACAATACTGTTGTAGCGGTATCTCCAATCTTGTCATCAGTGACAACTCCCACCATCCAATAGATTTTCCCACTAGGAAAATAAGGAAGGTTTTTCCACCAATAGCTGATGATAAATTAGAGAAAGGTCCGCCTGACGATGTGACTTCAACCTATGAACGAAGGGCATATGCTAAATAATTCACGTTGGATTGCTTTGGGGAGTGACGCAGAGGATACAGATGCACGGCTACTTTTTCGTTAAATTGTCAAATTCTGACTTAAATAGCAGTTATTTATTCATCATTTCGTGTTTCGTAGGGTGAATTGCCGAGCAGTGGGTCCGTTTTTAGTTTTAATAGGTCCGGGGTGTCCAACAGGCCTCTGTATGTCGATATTGATGTGGTGTCGCTGCTAGGAAAAAGATGCCGCAGCCGAAATCCCGAAAAATTGCTGTTCTGGGATACAGATCCGTTGGTAAGTATGTGATTTAGTCTCTTTTGACCGACATAAATGTCGTTTAGCTCGTCTGAGAGATAAGGAGTACACACTTTACGCCGCCCGTAATTGTAAGTAGTTTAAGTCTTACTAGCAAGCTTACCGCTTAAATCATGTCTACTGCCAGTCCATTGATTCGTGTGTGAACGCATCAGCTGAATGTCACTCATGTGGAAGTCACCCACGACTTCAGTTCCCCGCGTGTCTACAAAATACCAGTCATGTGGGTGCTGTTTCATACCACAGTTTGACGGTTCACAGTCGTCAACCGTGTGTCGAATAAATCGTCTGGGTCGTTAACGTTTCATGTCCTCAATGTTAACAGGCCTGAACGATCCATGTGGATCAGTGACACAATTACATAATGCAAAATTGCTCTCAGGTAGATAACCCATCACTGACTGACGAGGGTAGCTTCTAATCTTAGTCGTATTTTATAGGCAGAGCATCATCTCCATGAACGGCAAAAATAGGTACATAAATAGCGACGCACAGTTCACCGTTATGTGGGATACAAACTACACATCAGTGTCAGTGTGACATTTAATTGATTGACAACTCGTGACAGCCAGTGCCACTTTTATTTTTGTGCTGCTTTCAGTGGTTATGCAGCATATTATTATAGAATTTTGGAGTTATTCTTTCTCTACCATGGTACCATATTGTGAACGGCCCGAATGTTGCAAACGAAGCTGCATCATAATTGTCCAAAGGCGGGCTCGCCATAGACGACAACAACGCTGCAGGTAGAGATTCCCAGGAGATGTGTTCAAAGACAAAAACTCCCTACAGCTTATTCGACTTGGAAGGAATATGTGTTTCTACGCCCTTTTGGTGAACAGTCGAAGACGTATCCTCGTTATTTCAATAAAAGCGCCTCAGTCAGCGCCTCCTCAAAGCAGGTTTTCCCACAAGAATTCTCATTCAGACGTTATCTTACGCAAATGTTCCATTCACCGTGAGAATGCGAGGCGGTCTTTTGTGTGTCTTGTTCTCCTTCGCTGCCTCACTGTGCTGTCTCGTCTTTATTTCATTAGACATCACATAGATATCTATTTTTGACCTGCAGTTTATGGTATACCTTGCTATAAGCAACTGCTTTTTACCCTTTTAGGTCAACTTGAAACAGTAATAGTGTACAGTGACATTGATGTTGAATGAAGTTGTAGCTTTGTGTGTGCGTCTGTGTGTGTGTGTGCTGTAGAGACACAGATGCATGCACAGACACTTTTGTCTATACACACCTCAGATCTCACTCACACCTACATCTGCAACACTGAAACATGTAGTGTGTTTTCCATGACGTGACTCATAGATGCTGAGCAAGTAACATATAACAGCACGCACAGCAGGGGGCAAGTGTAGCATGTTTCATAAACACACACACACACACACACTCTCTCTCTCTCTCTCTCTCTCTCTCTCTCTCTCTCTCTCTCTCTCTGGCATGTGTAAGGACTGTTGGTTATACCCAATGCAAAGGGTGTGTGAACATTGCGTCACGCCTCGCATGAGTTGAGCTGCCGCCTGTGGGGTGGATGGTGATGGTCTCTATGACTTGAAGGCTGGTCTCTACACATAGGCTAGTCACGCTGGATGCTGTGCACCCATGGATGCATTGCAACCCTCTCTGACTAGAGAGGTGCACAAAGACCTGTACAGTTATGTAAGGTGCCAGATCTAAAAAGATTAAATGAAACTAAACGACAATGTCAGTGCGTTAAGTTCCTGAAAGAATGGAGTTGTAGGATTTATACTGACATTAGTTTATCCGCATCTGTGTGTGTGTGTGTGTGGTCTGAGTAAAGTGGGTTTCAGAAAGCACTGGGCTACATTCATCGTAGCAGGTGCAGAGCTCAGGCACATATCTGTTGAGCAGTAGGAAGGAAGAGAAAGGAAGGCAAGGGCAAGCGTCCATTGCCCCTTTCAAGGGCAGAATTGCAGGCCGTGATGTGCACCATCTGATCGCCGTGTCATCGCTCTAACCTTGCTGAGAGTGACTGACAGGCCAAGGAGATGGCATCATCACAGCCGGAAGCTAGCTGTGATTAAAATACAGACCTGGCCTATATCGGCTTCACTGATGCTCTAATAAGTTTAGAGTCAAGTCACTTTCTCTGAGGGGAAAGATGATGGGAACACACACAACGTTGAACATCCTAGACTCACACTTGGTGAGCATATCTGGTATGCAAAGCACTATGTAGCTGCATCCATAAAACTCATCAAAGTCTTCCCTTTCCCTCTCTGTTATCTTGGGGAGGAAAAGGATCTTTCTGAAGAACCACAGATCTGCCCAAGATTTCTTCCTGCAATAAAAGGTTTTTCCCTTGCATGTCACCTTAGTGGTTTCTCAGTGGATATCAAAGTTCAAGATGCAAGACCATTTAAAACAATCCAATTTGGGCAAAGAATGAAACAACCCGTTTTCTGTGCATGTCTCGAAGGAATACCTGGCACCATATGAATAATTAAGTGAGCTTTATGCTGATTGGCTACCTTGCAGCCAGTGACCGGCCCAAACATACCTTTACGACAGGAATCTCCTAACTGAAAGCTGTAAACTTAACACTATTGAAGCATGGAGCATAGCCTACTCTTCTGTAAGGCATTATATAGAATAGTTGAATTGAATTGAAAAATCTTGGTCCAGCTAGTCTCAGGTCACAGTATGGTGATTCAGAAGAGTTGTTTGAAAAGGTGAAATAGTGTAGACCCTACAATGATGAATATATTAACATTGGTAATCACCGGCTATTGTTGTCTGAGTCGGCCTCAGTTGTGTTATTAGCGACACATCTCACCAAGAGGTTCAGCTAGCCGGGGGCTCCTCCAAGCTTTTTTCTAACATAAAGATACAGCCGAAATGGCAATTTCTTCAGCAAGCCTTACCTCTCCATACCTCTGGAGGCTAGTTTAATGCCTCCTGATGCTCCAATCTGGTTTTCACTGTTCTTTTCGGTTGGAACGCTCAACTTAATTTGTATCATATCAGTATTGGCAGATGATTGACAGATATCCTTAGGAATTGTGTGACTGGAGTCAAACATTTCTGAAGTATTTATGGCAGATGAGTTTCACAGGAAGCTTTATTTTGCAATAATCTGTTTTGAACATTGGAAGACGATGTGTGTCAAATAATTTTGTACTAGCCTAGTTCTCCATATAATCTTTTAATGATCGAATAAATAAATATTTTATATTTCTTAGACTCAGTGAAAATGAAAGTTTGTGGAATCTAACAACTCGGCCATTGTCATAAGACTAATGTGTTATTTTGAATGTAGAAGAGAACATTAAAGGTAATTTCAGAATTAAGATGCTTATCAGCAATTTGTCGAAATGATCTAAAAAATATTGCCATGTCGAATATAGCCACACACACTCACACTCGTCTTTCTCTCATTCTCCCTTTCTCACCATCACTGTGTCGCAGTACCTAAGCTATTTATAGCCCCTGGAGAGAGAGGGAAAAGGACACAAATTTCCATGCATCTTCATTAAAACCTACAGTGCAGTGGCGGTTCAGCCGAGTACAGTCATCCTGGCCTGTGTCCACCATGCTATTGGCTCTCCACAGCTCCTGGTGCCCCCCTCCCCCTGTAGACGGTACTCAGTCGGAGCATCCAGGAACAGCAGCACGATCTGATCTGGATCTCTCAAGCATGGGGGGAAAAAAAACCCAGAGCCACTGCAAAATCGTTATTCTGTGCAGATGTAGAATATTTCATCGGAATATTAAAGTGGAGATGTCCATGTGCTGAGGGAGGGACGGAGGGATTTATTTATTTATTTATTTATTTATTTATTTGCCATTCATTTGGCAATATAAAGGATCAAATCAATGTGCAGTTCCACCTCGCATGAGTTGTATTTCTATTGTTCACTGAACCACTCTCCCTCTGGGCTTTTCTGTGTGAATGAGAATCCACACACACACACACACACTGGATGCCTGTGTGAACTTACTGTTGTTATAGCAACAGGCTACAGGACATTTCTAGCCGCATGGGTGGACACCAGATAGCATGAGGCTCATACTATGCCATAGTCAATAGTGATTCTCATGCTGATTCTCATGCTTTTTTATACTGCTGCTTTTATATTATAATGTGTAGCCTACTTATACTTATACTCCGCCTGGGAAAAGATCTGTACTGGAAATGTACTTGCACTGACACTTTAGCACAAGGGTTACCATAGCATCCTCCTGCACATTCCACACTACATCCACACCAAACAAATTAGTACCCTAAAAGGCACACATGATAGATTTATTCTCTGTATTTTTATAATGTATGTATGTATGTCATGTGTATGCCATGTTGTGGAAGCTTCTTAAGGATTCTATCTATCTATCTATCTATCTATCTTGAATGACACGAGAGCAATGGTAGCTCAATGCAAAATTTTTAGCCAAATACGTGTGTGAAAATTTGACTGAATTAGCTAAATTTGCTTGAATCTGACTACAAGGGGTTTTTTAAAGCTGAAACATTTTAAAACTGAATGCGGTTTGCCTGTAGGTGAAACGTACAGTACAGTTTGTGTATGTAACTCTTCAAGACATAGAAATTACACTGGGGCACAAATAATGGACTCAACCTTTGCAGTTTACATTTGACCTTTACAGACTGAAGGATCTAATTAATGTTGTATGTTTTCTGTTTGTGTTTGTTTCTCCAGGGAAGTCCTCTTTGACAATACAGTTTGTGGAAGGCCAGTTTGTGGATTCTTATGACCCAACCATAGAAAACAGTAAGTATAAAGGCAAAGACTCAAAGACTCCCTATGTGTGCCTCTGTGTGGTCTGTGCAGATTACACATGCTGTTGTGAATATCATTCTGTGTGTGTGTGTGTGTGTGTGTGTATGTGTATGTATGTGGGGGGTTGAACCACTGTTCAAAGATTCCCCTCTATATGTGCTTCTGTTTGGTCTGTGCAGGTTATACATACTGTTTTGAATATCATTCTATGTGTGTGTGTGTGGTTGTGAGCCACTACCATGCTACTGCAGTCTTCATATATCCCCTCCCCCACTCCCCTCCATCTCCTAGCTTGACGCCATTGGCACGGAAATCCAGGTGTTGGAGACGAGCCAGGTGCAATCCTGTTGTCGTTTTCTCATTGATGGCCAGTCTCACAGGGCTACGAGTGTGACATACACACACACACACAAACACACACACACACACACACACACAGGCGGCTCCGTCATTCCCCCCTTCACAATGGCTCGGCTCTGCCTGAATTAGCATTTCTTAGCCATTACTGGCGAGCCCCTGACCAGCCACAAGGAACCATTTAGAAAATATACATACTGCAGGGCCTGGTTCACGGAGTTCAAGCACAAACAACTGTATGTGTGTGCGCTAGTTACCATGGCGGCCAGATTGTATCACTACCTCCTTTATGTCTAATTAGAGGGTTATAAATGACAAAAAAAATGGGGACCCATCACATAAACAAAGAATCTTTTCTTTGAGCACCACAACCTAGAGTCGTGCACCATGTGAATGAAAGTCTGTCACCAGGGCCAGAGGTGTTTGAAGTGCTCCCATACACAAACCCTGCAAAAGGTAATGTGCGTTATTTTTAGGAACGTCTCTCTCTCTCTCTCTCTCTCTCTTTCTTTCTATTTCTATTTTTCCCCTGCTCACTTCTTCTCAATAGAATCTTTCAGATGCTGACATGCCATATTCTATGTTAGCTTAAGCATAGACCTATTTCCACATCTGTAGGCTTAGGCGCTGGAGTGTTGTCCCTGCTCTGACAGCTGGGCCTGTGGTTTGATGAGGTAATGCAATGAATCTGATGGAGGGGTTGTGCAAAATCATCATCCACATGTGTTCATTCTCAAACTCCAGCTGGTGTTTAAAGTAATCCCACATAGAAAAGCTGTCTGAGATGATACAGGATATTATATAGGGACTTGCTTAGTCCTGACTTAGTCCTCATTTAGTCCTCACTTAGTTCTTATTGTATCCGGACCGATAGGAATCGTATAGGTTTTTCACCAGGACTTTTCCATACGGGCATTGTAGGGATCATGTCTGTCCTGTTAGCATGGGCGGGGGAAGAAAAATTGGACCACATGACTTTCAGTCGTTAAGGAGCCAGCTTCGCTGCTTGTGCTGACTTTGACACAGATATGACGTTCAGTTGTGGCATGGTCTCGGTGACGTACTCACAGCTGCCTGGTTCTGGCTGCACATCGTCTCCGCTGGTGGAATACAGCCGGCGTGCCAGTCGTTCATCAGAAGCCTTGCAGAGCGTGGAGGCAAGCAATTCGCTCGGCGTCAGAATATTTCCCTCTCTGTCTGGATCTGTGCTCGGCTGTGCCGAAACACCGCCCTGAGCCATGTGGTCCCTTAAGCCACGGCTTATTAAATTGAGTTCCCTGGTGCAGTAAGTGAGAGAGAGGAGAGAGAGAGAAGAAGTATTCTGTGCTTCCTCGTAGAAAGATTCCTTGTAACTCTTTAGAGTAAAAGGGAGCATGAGGGAGAAAAGAAAAAAGTGAGAATGGTTGAATACTTTGCCTCCCTAGAAGGATTCTGAAGAACAGGGAAGAGAGGGTTGGAGATGACAAAAAAAAATACAGAATTAGAAACAGGTTTGCAGAAAGAGGGAATTGGGAGAGGGAGGGTGTAGAGAAGAAGAGAGATGTAGAAAGAGAGGGATGGAGAAATGTAGGGAAAAGAAGAGCAAGACTTCCAAAGAGTGGAAGAGAGACAGAAAGCTAGAAAGCTGTAGAGAGGGGGCGAGAGGAAAATGTCTCAGATAGCTATGGAGACGGAGGTCATTAGACAGTTCTGAGGGAGAGAGCAAGAGATGGGATAGGGAAGGAGAGATGCTGAAGAACGTTGCATATTTAGAGAGTGTCCCTGCAGGAGCTGGGCAAAGGCACAGAACTGAGGGTATTGGCCCTTTTCAGATATCTGAGCCACCCAGATAGACACACTCTGTCTCTGTCTTTTGCGTGCTCTCTCTCTCTCTCTCTCTCTTTCTCTTTCTCTTTCTCTTTGTCTATCTCTATCACTCTCTTTGTGTGTATGCTCACTTGTGTGTATGCTTAAATTCTTCACTGGACAGCTGCATCATTTCAAGCACATCATTTATCCTGCTCACCAACTGCCTGCTGTCTTCAAAAGCCCTTTGCCTATTTTCCCATTGGACCTCACAGAACAGGAAGCAGCTGCTTGGGGGTCATAATCTTGATTTATCAAAGTCACTTTGGCCATTATGGATTAGAATATGGATTGCGGCTTTGTAAGGGCATTGTGGATGTACAGTAATTTCTCAAATATAACCTGCACCATGTGTAAACCGTAAAGGGCCACTCACACCAAGAACAATAACTATAACGACAAATGAATATCGCTGTAATTAATATGAATGACAGCGTCGACACCGAAAGCTATAACAACGTGCAACGTGCACATAACGATGTGCAACGACATTGTTGGGATCATTTTCAGAGCAATTTGTTTGAACGATAAAAGATTGACAGCCAGCCAGAAACAATGGAATTTTAGACATTAGTTCATTCACATGTGGACACTTGCGTTATTGTTGGTCAGTGTGGACAGAAATGTCGTTATAGTTACAGTTATCTTCATAGGAATCAGTCCAGGTATGAACGGACCTTAAAGAAGTATTTTTGACCACAGTTTATTACACATTGCTGATTATAATCCAGAATCAGATTAGGATGTGATGACAAAATAGATTGAAGAGAATTGCATTCCTATGCCCTCCCACATCTATTAATGTCATAGCTGAAGATATTTTTTGAAATCAGTGCATTTAACTTGGGTAATAGTCAGGGAAATATTTAGCCCATGGAGAGTATCTCCATCTTCAGTAGTGAGTAATTATCTTAATGAGGAGTGGACATGCACAGTTTTTATTTCATATTTTTATTAATTATTGTGGCCTTGTCGCAGTCATGCGAGGTCACAGTGGGAGTATGAAATAGCCTTGCATATTTAATAAGTCATTAGGTGCATTCTGACCCACATTTGAAAAGGAGTCGTCTTCTCCCGTTACGTCGCACTGGTATGCCTCCACTGTGATATGGAGAGCGCAAGAATTTTTACTTTTATTTAAATACATAAATACAGTGCCATTCTCATCCCTATTTCTCTTTCCTCCTTCCTACAGACATACCCTGAATTTTTTTTCCCCCGGGTGTAATGTCTCGCTTCTACTTCATATTCCTTCATTTACAGTCGGCCATGCTAGACAGAACAGGCAACTGAGTGACTGAACTGACGCATGACCCTTTGATCTCTGTGTAATAGGGGAAATTCACAAGTGGTGTGTGTGTCTGTGGTTCTGTGGACTCTGAGGGGGCTGTTGGACTGACTCTGAGCACTGCAGTGTCTGAACTCTGACATCGGGGAGTCCAGCGTGAGTGCTGTGTGGAGAGAGGCTGGCCTGGCAGTCAGGCGAGCTGGCTGGCTGTCTCTGGTGCTGGTGATGAATGGCCAGTTCACTGTTGCTAATTTTACTTGCTAATTTTGCAGAACGGGAGCTGCAGGAAAGAAGACTCTGATTTTTTTTTTTTTTCCTGCTCTCATTGAGTCTTCTGGAGTCCCTAAGTAATGACATTAGAGTCGTTTACACACACACGCACAAAAGACACAGAAAAACATACACACTCACACACAAGCTATTTTCTCTCCACCACCAGAACCTGATGATGCTTCCAAGGGAAAACAGCCATGCTCTCAAACAGCTTCTCCTAACTACATCTTGATTATGAGGTGGTCGTGTCTGCATCTCTCCCAGCACTATTTAAAGAATGAAGAGTCATTGAGTGTTTAAGCATTGCCAAGTTGTTTTAACACAAATGTGATCAATTTATTTCTGTGGGAGGGAGGCATTTTCATTTCAATAAATGGGGCAATCTCTCGTTTCTTTGTGACTGCAGTGCACAGATGCCAGTGTGTGTTAAAATGAAAGTGGATAGATAGTGTAATGGTTTGTCCATTTTTGTCGTAGCGCTAAGGAAACGTTAGCATTTAGCATATTGATTCGTCCGCGCAGCTGAGCTCTAAAGATGGCCAGCTCAAGATCTTCAACTGACCATGCATCTCTCTCTCTCTCTCTCTCTCTGCCCTCCTCCTCTCTCCCTTTCTTTTTCATCCTCTGCCTCCCTCACTTTTGCATCTGTCTCCCCCTCAATTTTTCTCTTTCTCTATTTCTCTCTCACCTTCTGTCTCCATTTCTTTCTCCCCGCTCCCCTCCTTTCTTTCTTACTCTCACTCTTTCTCCTTTCCCTCCCCCATCTCCTCTCTGCTTCACAGCATTTACAAAAATGATCACAGTCAACGGTCAGGAGTACCACCTGCAGTTGGTGGACACAGCTGGCCAGGTAAGCCCACTCTATCAATAAGCACCACACAGTGGATTAGCCAAACCTTTTCTTTTGGCAACATCTGAACATTTTGATAAATGACCTGAAGTCCATTAGTTTTGAGATATATATATATATATATGTGTGTGTGTGTGTGTGTGTGTTCTACACAATTTTTTGTGTTTATGTATCTTTGTGTCTGTTGATTTAGCTAGTCTTAAAGCACTAAGGTACTAAGACAATATTACTAAGGTGTCCAAAACAATGATGATGTAGTTACATATTTTGAGGTTTTTTTTTGTTGTAGGTTGTTTTTTTTATGGTTTGGGTATGTCTAATGTGTATATAAGCTGAAAAACTTAAACAGAATAACAATAAACAATAAACAGAATTTTTAAAAAAGATAAAATCCTTTTCTTTCAGGACGAATACTCAATTTTCCCACAGACTTACTCCATAGACATCAATGGCTACATTTTGGTGTATTCTGTTACGTCAAATAAAAGGTAGGTGATCAATTTTACACCCTGTATTTATTTTCAAAGACGTTTTTGAGACTTCTTTTTTAAGACTTTAGTGTCATAGCAAAGTGTGATTTCGCAGTTCTTGTTCTTGCAAGTACATCATGGTTTGAGGGAACCTCAGGCCAACAGCACAATCTGATTGTGAAACTGTGCCAGGCGTGACTCAATATTCTCCTTTTCATTTTGAGAATATATCAAAGCACTGGAACAGGTATCCTTGTAGTCATCAAAAAGATTTCAGCTGTTCTCACCCAAAGTTGCTTCCCCAGCAAGTTGGGCCAGACTAAAGCTGGATTTATGGTTCTTCATCAGCTTGACACAAAGGGCACACCGTTGCCTCAACTTCATCGTGGACCTTTCGAAGCTCTGTGTTAGGTTTGTCCGCGTTCGCGACTATCACACTTCACCAAACACTGGTTGGAGTGGCACTATTCTACCGCTTGACTGTATACAGTTGAGCCTACTGAGTTATTTGCTTTTGTAATACCTTCACATTAACATTGATGTTAAAGAGACACTGCATATTTTAGCAATCTAGTTATTGTAGTAAAAAATATATCGGAGCTATTTACGAGGTTTCTGGACAGCCAGTTTATGTTCTGTTAGCAAGCGAACTTCTCATGACTGCCTACAAAGTATTGCCTGCTGATGGAGTGCTGATGTTACAGCATTATTGAAAGATAATACAATACAGTACAATCGGAACTGCCACTGAATCCAAAACTGTCTGATATTGTTGATAAAGCTTATACAGTGGACTAGCAGTCTGCGTAGTCTCGATGCAGTCAGAAGATTTTCGAGGTGCACGTCAGGCGACACAGAGGCTCTGCGGTGGGGTTCACTTTGGCACAGAGGCTCTGCGTTGCGATGCTGCTTGTGGTTAAGTAAAATTCAATGACCTCTGCATTAGTAGCTAGCTTCTCACACCACTGTGGAACGTTGACCTTTTGGAGCCACGTGGACCTTCTATATTTTCAAGATTTTGAGGCACAGATGAAGACCAGTGCCATTTCTTTTCATTTCTGTAGGCTATGAAAGAATCACAGTATGACAAGAGGTTTGATATCATGCATCACATACATGTCTGAGTGCCCACCAGGGTCGAGGTTTGATTCCTGATCCAACCCCTGTCTCTCCTCCACTCACTTCCATTGTCCTGTCTGGTAATGGCTAAGAGCCTCAAATCTATTCTTAAAATGGAGTGTTTGGAATATAAAGACATTGTGATTTTGATGTACAGTTCTGCCCTACAACATGGTCCCGAGTCACTGTCCACAGTGTGTCTGCATACAGATACATGACTACGTACAGAATGCTCTGTGGGCGTTCACTTCTTGACCCAGCATCAGCTGGAGATGGAATGATGTGAAAATGAAACCCCTTCTGGCTTCACTCTCTCTGGTCTTTCTTCATCTTTCTCTCCCTGCCCCCAACCCGTCTTTCACCACTCTCTCCATCATCTCTTGCTTTTCTTCACTTTCTGCCCTTGTGATGTAGTTTTTATCCTCCGTGTTCTTTCACACCATGTTATTGTGTGTTTTAATCCAGTTTCCTCACTTTTATTTTAACAGCTCATCTGTTCTCTACCCCCCCCCCCCCCCCGACTGTCTGTCTGTCTCCCCCAGGCTCTCTTTTTTTCTTCTCTTTTTCTCTCTCACTTTCTCTCCTCTTTTCTCGATACCTCTCTCTGTTGGTCCACATAAGAATCAGACTTTGTCCACTAAAGCACCCTAAAGGCAACAATTTGATCAGGCTATTAAATGTGTACACACACACACACAACCTGCAGTTACACATGCAGTATGTGCACCTATATGCACAGATTCAGTTGTGAATGATCTTGTTGTAATGAAATGGCTAACCATCTTGGCACGTTCTCATTGATGGGCCTGTGGAGGAATCCCACGATCCCCCTGAGCCTTGGAAGAATGAAGTTATTTTTTAAGTCCCCTAGTTTTCTCAAGTGAAAGAGTCCCTGGAAACTGGACTTTCAGGGCATTGGCCTACCCCCCAACCCTTGTCTGTATTACGTCAGCCTGCATTTGTGCTTCAATGGGATTTTTTGTTTTTCTTTTTTTTTTTTTCTTCTTCATCCTTTGCTTTTTTCTCTTCAGTGGACGGACTGAAATAAATGCAGCAGCAGTGGGCAGTCATTACTGAAATTGAGGGTCTGCTTTGCTAGCGCAGCAGCTTGAGGATTTACCTGAGTAAGGAAAAGGCAGGGGCCTGCTCTGCTGCTGCTGCTGCTGTGCACAAACGTACTGTAATTACACCGCAGTCTGACAGGCAGAGACACTGGAAATGAATGGGCTTCTCCAGACATAACGAGCAAACAAGGCAAGTCTGCCACTAATGCTCGCAAACAGCTGTCCTCTTAGAAAGAATCTCCCTCAGACGTTGACTTGTAGTGTCTCATAATGTGGAATCCATAGTCGGCTACTGAGGCAAATCTTAAGGCCTGACCTCTTGTGCTCCAAACCTGACAGGAAGTTATTCGGCTCACAGTGTCTGAGGAGGAAAGAGGCATACTCAAATATTGGTGGCTTAGATGCAAATCAATTGCAATGAATGGATAAAAGGATTCACTGAAACAACCGAAAATAATACCTCAAAAGCCTGAGTGTTGCACAATATTATTCTTCTTGTTAAAGATAACATACAGTAGTCTCCCATGAATCTGCATTAAATGTCAAGTGTTGCTATGTCCTCTCTGCTCTCTGTCCTCTCGTTTACCTATCAACATTATCTGGACCTTGTTTTGAAAATATCTTGAGGACAGTGGAAGATATGAACATTAATCTGATGACGCTTATGGGGAGGTTGGTGTTATTGACTTCTGTCAAGTTGATTGGTTGTTTTTGCCTGGCAGAAGAGATTTTGGGGCATCACTTATTTCTTTTCAAAGAATGCATCCGTGGGACTCTTTGCTAAAGGAGATGTGAAGGGCAGCACTGAAGCATCTTTCCTAAGCAGTAAGAGAATTCCACAAAATATTTCCATGTTATTTCACGCTGATAGGAACCTTCTGAAGCAAAGAACACAGCACAGACTCAGGGGTAGAGGATGGTACCATTGATGGGCTGGGGAATGATCATCTCTCCCTCCTGCTGTTCTACTTGGTACGGCCCGGTGAAATACACACCCAGGAGAGCTTGGCTGCCGGATGTGCGGCAGGAGTCAACGAGTGCACGGCTATCCGATACCATGCGTCTAATTGTTTTTTTTTTTTATATTGACGCCACAACAGTGGCACCGGCCCAGACGATGTCAGGGCCCCTTCAACAGCACCATCATGAAGCCATCCAGGTCCGCTGCTTTGAAAACTCCCCTACCACCAAACGCTGAGCAACTGAATGTGTCTCTGGGTGTGACTGTGACCGTTTGTGCACTTGAAATTTGACTGCCGTTGTCAGCTTGGAGATGTTGATGTTTATGAGCCTGGTCTGTGTGAGAAGTAGCTCTGTGATAGGGTGGGACATTAGTGCCCCCTGCTCTTAAAAGGAACTTATTGTTGACTGTGAAGATGCCCTTGTGTAACACACAGAGCTAAAGTCAGTTGTTTAAATTCGCCAGCTGCTGTACTCCAGAGCATGTCCTGGTTTCATTTCATTCACAGATGATTAGATCAGGAAAGGTCACAGTTGTAATTCACATCAGCTTGGACTTCTATGAATGGACTTACATCAGTATCAAACAACTATTACTCACTACAACATTTAACCCAAAACTCACTGTTGATTAGTTAAGTGTCGGAACTGTGGATGTGTAGCCTGGTAATGAAACCAGACCCTCGTTGTACACTTTAGTTTCGTACAGAGGGTCTGGACATTCAGTAGTGAGATTTGATTGCTTGCTTGAGGTGTTTAAGTTTAAAAAGACTGATAGCCCATGACTGATAGCTTGCCTTGATTGATAGCATTCTAGCTCTGCATTCACAATGCCTCCCTCTGTTCACTGATTGGACAAGTTAAAATGTCTCCTGAGACGGCAAGCTCAATGGGGTCAAATCCAGACTTACAATGTAGGGAGATGATAATCAAGTGGAAGTGCTAGGAAGGCATAGCCAGAATAGTGGATGAGGTCAACATATGACTCGGCTCAACCTGCAATGACCTTTTAAATAAATTGAATCGAGTTGAAGCTCGACCTACGCATTTTTCCGCCCTGTATACTGTTTTCAGAGGCCCATTGCCCCTGTGCAGACAAACAGCTTTGGCTTTTGGCCCTGAGAATGCCCCTTTGCACACACAAATCACTCACTTCCACATGATGTGCTTGGAGTATCTGGGTGAGTGGGCTTGGTTTGGGCTAAATGAAAGACTAAGTGCTGTTAATAATCATTTGCTTCAGCTGCTCTGTGGGATGCCTGCAAGAATTGAAGTTGGTTTGTTGTTATGTAGTATTCTTATCTATCTATCTATCTCTCTATCTCTCTCTCTCTCTCTCTCTCTCTCTCTCTCTCTCTCTCTCTCTCTCTCTCTCTTTGAGGTTCAGTAGAAGTTTGGTGTTTATCTCACAGAAGCACTGTGCTTCTTAGTTTGGTTAGAGAACAGTCAGGTGTTTGTGAACTCTTCGCTTTTATCTGCTACAAAAGGTGTTCAAATTAAAATGGCTTTTTTGTCTTTTCTTACAGTTTTGAGGTAGTAAAAGTCATCCACGAAAAGCTGTTGGATATGGTGGGAAAAGTACAGTAAGTATGCTTGTTGGTATGATAATCATTTAAAGATGTTATTTCATTGTCAACATGAAGTCTTTGTATTAACAGAATTTGAGGTGTAATGTTAACTTCTTATCTTTTTAGAGTACCCATCATGTTGGTGGGAAACAAGAAAGATCTTCACATGGAACGGTAGGTACAGTCTCATTTTTTCAAATTAAAAAGCAACCTTTATGCAAAGACGTGCACGATGCCCATATTATCGTCTGTAGTCTCATGTGAGAGACTTGGCATAAAGAAATCCACTTACCGTCAAGGTCTTGCTGTTATGGGGTAAACCATGAGGAACAAAGAGAAGAGGAATGAACTCTTACAACTCTCTGTCGAGAGGCACTAACTCAATTAGATTTAATAGGACATGTTTAAGCACAAATCGCACATTGAACTTCACGTGTCTCACGTGGGTTATTAGCGGACTAAAAATCCGTCTTTCAGCTCGCCTATGGGGGAGTTGTTTTTAAAGATAATAAACTGAAGCGGTTTGGTTTGTGCCCATCACTGTCAAGGGGGGTGTAATGAACCTTTATAGTTTTTTTTTGTTGCAGCCAATGGTTAATGAACATCTGAGTTCGTCTGTTGTGAGTTAATGCTGTGATAATTCCCTTATCGCATCTGTGGATCAGGAGGAGAGGGAGTGCATTTGCCACTAACTCATCTCAATTCCCAAATGGCAATGTTGTTCCATTCACTGGGAACCAGTACTGATGTCCTCTCTCACGTCCCCCCGGCTTACATACACACACAAAACACAATCCCATCGTAGTCCTATTCTGCAAATAGTGTTTTGCCTCCATCTAGGGGAAGAGCACACATACACATACACACACACACACACACACACACACACACACACACACACACACACACACACACACACACACACACACACAGAGAGAGAGAGAGAGAAAGAGAGACAACGTGTTTGCCTGTTAGGTAAATTCATATATACATCCTGATGAAGCATTCCATCTGTAGTTGTGCTCAGTGACCTTGTAGTTTCTTGCTGTTCAGTTGTTGCAGCCAAAGGCAGGTCATTACATGCCATTAGACATAAATTCCCCATTTACCCTGGCTGATTTCCTGCAATGGTGTCAAGGGTCCTCTTGACTAAAATGGGTCACACTTTTAGAGTGTTCATAATCACCTGAGCTGTTCATTTTAGTGCTTCTAGATTGATGAGGCGTAACGACACAACACATACATATGAAGACCTTTTGTGGTTTAATAAACATATTGGAAAAAAAAGAACATGCGTACTCTGTTTTATTAGTTGGGCAAAATCACCCTGATGTGCATTCAGTCATATTGTTCATCTCAAGTGACTGCAGTGTCTTTATGTGCCAAGGCAGACCTGAAATTTGCCATTGGCCCGAATGATATTCTGGAGCTCAATGGGCTCAATGTAGATAAAATGGGTCAATTTCTTTTTAATAGTCCCTCACAAATCAGAGCAGGCAGGAAGTGGACCAGCAGGAAGTTACCCCCTCAACCCAACCACGGTCATTACCAGGATGTGATGTCAGTTGAAAGGAATCCCACGTGACCCTCGCTCCTGTTTGGCTTGTGTTACCAGAGCAACCAAGGGTTGGTCTGAATTCTTGGTGCCTATTATGGTCTGTCCCAGATTGAGAAGTGTGTAGTTTAGTGGTGAGAGACCCTGACTATTTTTACTCTGCAGAGGAGCTCGCTGAATGGTGGTATTTAGTGGTCTAATGTGCAGTAATTGGCCTTGATTGTATGCTATATGGTGTCTCTCAAAGGAGATCTTCTCTCTGAGCTTCTTTGCTGTGTTATAGATTTATTATTTTACACACACACTCTTACATTCACATATTTGGACACAGTCTGTGTCTGTGTCTGTCTGGCACTTACCCTCCAGCTCATTCACTCACTCACTCCACCCACCCACATCCAGACAAAACCACACAAATACTCCTTTGCTGAGAGCTCCTTTGCAAGCTTAGGTTTGGTTAGATATTTATGCATTTAGCAGACGCTTTTATCCAAAGCGTCTCAGCTATCAGTTGTTCAGAGCCAGTCTCCCCTAGAGCAACTTAGGGTTAAGTGCCTTGCTCAAGGGCACAACGGTGGTAGCTGGGATTCGAACCCACAACTTTTTCAGGCTACTTGCATGCTAGCCAGGTTCCTTAACTGCTATGCTACCGCCGCCCGATGCGCTGGACCTGGCTTAGCCTGCTTGGATAATGTATACGTTCAAGGAGGAATCGTACATAGCCTTGCAGTGTTTTGGGCATTGCTGCTATTTATGGATCAGCATGGACTGCATGAACTGCAAGTTCCAATTAAGTGTGTGTGCATGTGTACGTGCATGTGCAAGTGTGTGGTTGTGGCTGTGTAAGTCAGCAGTTGTGTGTGCACGCACGCATGCATTTGTTGGTCAGCGTGTGTGTGCATCCATGTACGAGTGTGTATACAAGAGTGTGTTCATGAATGCATCTCTGTATTACTGTGTGTGCATTGGAGCACAGACACCGAGTCTCTCTCTCTCTCTCTCTCTCTCTCTCTCTCTCTCTCTCTTGCTCTCGTAAGATTCCATTCCCTCTCTTTCTCTCGCTCCCTCCATTTTTCTCTCTGTCCCCATCTCCCCAGCTCTGTATTGATTACTGACTCGTTTCATCTTGGGGGCTGGGGTGTGGTTCGTTGGTTGGTTGGTTAGTTGGGGTAGGGAGGGGATGGAGTAGAGGATACTGCTGCTGCCGGTACTGTTGCTGCTGCTGTTGCTGTCAGCAGAAGCCGGGTCCAGCGTTCTGCCTGTCTCAGGGCTTTTCTTGGGCTGCGCCTCCACCTGAAGTACATGTGTGTGGTGGGAACGTGGCACAGCACCGCATCGTACCGCATCGCACTGTAATCCCAGAACACAAACACGAAACACACGTGCCGCTTAAGTATGCCAGCCTGTGAAGCACATAGTAGAAATGGTCAGATTTATTCATGTGGTAGAAAATGCGGAATCGGGTTTGCCGTGTTCCTCTTGTTTCATTTGTCAAGGCTTGTCAGGATTCCTTGAGAAACCTCCCACCACCCCCTAATCAAGATGTAAATTAAAGAAGGAGGAATGCGACTAGGACGGAAAAATCATGAAGAAATGTAAATTAAATATGTCCAAGATGTCCTCATGTCTGTTATATACACATACAGTAAAATCACCCAAACTCCCAACACCGCTGCAGCCATAAACATACATTCATGTCATACATGCAGTTGCGTGGCTTACGATTGGGTGATTGTCTGACTCTCCAGAACTGCTGATTGGCTGAACTGGCTTAGTGGCTGCTGTTGATTGGGCTAACTGGCCGAGGCTCTGCTCCGCTGGCTGTATTGAGCCTGTGAAAGGGGCCGGAGAGGAAATGCCCAGTGAGCGCCTGCTGCTGCTGCTGCCGTGCACAGCCATCATTTATCAATTTCTCCATTAAGCTCCTGTCGATGGGCAGTGTATTGTAAACACTTTAACCCGTCACACTTACTGAGCGCCACTAATGTAAAGCAGAGATGAGGCCCCCCATCAGAGTGAGGCCCGAGGCACTCAGGACACAGGGAGGCTGCTGGCGGATCGAGGGTAGCGAGGCCAACCCAGAGGACTGAAATGTCAGTGGAGTTGGTGAAGTCTTGCAGATTTAGCAGTTTGTGAAGTACAAAGTGGATTATTTTGTTAAGAAATGTAATGTACATAAAATCAGTAATGTCGATCTCCGTGTGTGAGGGGGTGGGGAGGGGTAGCATTGTTTGTGGCATCATTAATCAGAGATCAGATTGAGCAAATTATCAGGATTGCAATCCATGTTCAACTAGACATTGCATTTTTATCCACTGTAAAATGCTGATTGTGTGTGTGTGTGTTCATAGTGTTCATATGTGCTTATATTTTTGTAAAATAAATTGGCTTCAAAAGTAACTGCTTCAGTGCCATCGAACTTAGCTTCCTATGACATTTTTTTGATCATTATTTTCATTCTCTCTCTCTCTCTCTCTCTCTCAGTGTTATCAGCTGTGAAGAGGGCAAAGCCCTAGCAGAGTCCTGGAACGCTGCGTTCATGGAGTCCTCGGCAAAAGAGAACCAGGTAATGAGCTGTCTCCCCCCGCTGTCACCGTAACAGCGGCCCCAGCCATCAGAGTCGGCAAACAGGCTCCCTCTCTCCCCTCCTAACTACGCCAGCGTCAACCTCACCCATCCTCCCCGAAGAGAGCAACTCGCTCAGACAGACAAATAGCACAACAAGGTTACGGCAGATTGATTCAGAGGTTGCGGAGTGTACAGTTGGTCATTTTGTCTTGCAGGATACGCCATCTCTGTCGAACTGCCTATGTAGGGCACAGTCTCGCTCTATCTGTCTGTCTGTCTGTCTGTCTGTCTGTCTGTCTGTCTGTCTGTCTGTCTGTGTGTGTGTGTGTACAATGAGTATTCTAAGAAAGCTTCATATGCTCACACCCGTATGTATAGAGGTTAATCACTGATGAGTGAAGTTAGACGTTTTGTGATGTGGCAGATGATAGTGATAATAATAATAATAATGATGATAATAAATTCTCTAGTTCCTGCCAGTTAGGGTCGTTTGAGGACATGAGGTGTCTGGTGTCACCCCCCCCCCCCTCGCCCTGAACCCACCCCACCCAGGGGAAGAGTGAGCTGGGGAGTGGTGCTCGGCTGGCATGGCAAAAGCTGTTAATTGAATTATGTAGCTCCAGTTTCCACTGCGATGTACAGATCCTTAGTGGAGTTCATTGGTAACACTTTCTATGAACCCAGTACTCCTAAAGCTTAAAAAACGCATTCTTAAAGTCTTATAACCAATGCTATTAGTGTTCATAAGTGTTTAGACAATCTAATGACTGTGTAAGGCGCTGGGCACTCACAATACACCAGTTTGCTCCAAAAAAAAACGGTCTTAATGTTTTATGTCATACGAATTTGTAATGTACCGCATGTACAGGGTTAAATAGCCTGAACAGCATTCGGAATTGACTCGGTTGAAAACAGTTTTTATGGGAGTGACGGGCTTTCACCACTGCACCACTCACACGCACACAACAGTGCATAGGAGCAGTGAAAATGGAGAAAGAGAGACGGAGAAAGTTGATGAAGTGACAGAGAAAATGGACAGAGAAAGTTGTGACACTTCAGGTTGTAAAGACTTATATGACATTAATGACTTATGAGGACAGTCATGAGAAGTTTTAAACAGTTATGAATGTGAATGTCATCAGTTATAGGGCTTTATGAATGCATTATAACCCTTTGTCAATGCATTTATAACACTTTATAAATACTGGGCTCATAGAAAGTGTTACCCGTTTTCCCATCCATAGTCACAAAAATAAAAGTCACTAAGTGTGTGTGTGCATGTGTCCGTCCGTCCGTCCGTGCGTCCATGTCCGTGCAAGATATCTGTGCGATTTAAACCTAATCATTGATGATGACAATGTCAAATTTGTTCTTGAACTCTGTTGAAAAAGGAACCATCAAAAGTGTTGGAATCTAATATCATAATACAAGTCATAGTCATATATACCAAACTAATTTCAGAAACTTGCAACCAGAAAAGATTATGAGGCACTTCTTGTATTGCAAGCTGACTGTCTATGGTTGCTGTTTCCGCTTTTAACCTACAGGAGCCACATTACATCTTTCAGTGACTAATTTTAGGCCACTCACTTCATCTACTCATTAAACTATTTAACCAACTGCTTATCCTGATGAAAAGCTGCAGTTTCCTGAAGGTCATCTTAGAATACCACACTGATAAACGTTACGTAGGCCCCTCACAGGAAATATACACACCATTGCTTTGTGTGGCAGAGTGACGTTCATTAAATGTGGTGGGATTTTCCATAATGTGGAAAGTATTAAGTTTTAACTTCCCAATAGCCATTACTATCTGGACTTCCATCCAACACATTTGCATTTTTAAGAGCATTTATGGAAATTCATCTAATGTAAATGTGATTCTGTGAATGCGTCCATCTGATGCTTTAAAGAGAAGTAAAAATAGACACTCTTAATCAAGGGAAGCGTTGTGAACTGCCGTGGGTTTGGAATATGAGGCTTGTCGGGCAACTTTAATAGAAAGACGTGAAATTTCAGTATTCAGTTAGGCTATTATGATGCAGATAGACCCATTTCCCTCACCTTAGTTGTATTATACCCCTTTTCTTATTTCGGATTCCACTTAGATTTGACTGTGACTTTTTTTTCAAGTGTTTTCACTCATGATCTCTCATTTGAATAGTCAAAATGGGCATAAATTGAATAGAAATGATAGCTGTTTTGTGCTCTTATACCTTGTACAATTTGAAATAATTTAAATAATGCATTACAGGAATTCAATACAGACTCTCTCACACACTCTCTCTCTCTCTCTCTTTCTTTCTTTCTTTCTCTGCTGTCTATTTCTTCCTCTCCCAGACTGCAGTGGAAGTCTTTAAAAGGATAATCCTGGAGGCAGAGAAGATAGATGGCGGTGCCCCACAAGGAAGGACATCCTGCTCACTGATGTAGACCCCGACCCCCAACCCAACCCTACAAACCCCCGCCACCCCCCCACCCCAACCCCGATGACCCCTTCCAAACTCACCACCCTCCTCTTGCCCCCATCCCCTTGTCGCCGACCCCAAGCCCACCCCTGCCCACCAACTTGCACCACAGCACTGGACACTGGGAAATCCCTGTACTTGAAGTGGCTAACTGCCTGTTTTTTCCTCCATAAAAAATATAAATATATATATTCTTAGCTTTTTTTCTTTTAACCATAATTTTTTTTATATTTAATTCATCTTTTCTTCTTCCTCTACTTATTAATTACTTTTTTTTTTTTTTAGTTGTTTTTTCACTTTTTATTTTTTATTCTTATTTTGGAAAAGACAGAAGCACTCTGTTGACATGTAGGAGTAATGTTAACCATTCCTATTGGCTTAGGGCCCCCTTCCCCTTGCTCTCCCTGCTCTCTTGCCCTTCCCCCATACCCTCCCCTCCCCTCCCCCCATCTGCAAACCAAACCTGATGAATATTGAGCCTTACTTCTCCATCTATCTTTTCTACCTGAAAGCCCCTCTTTCCCACCCTTCTGTCCCTTTAGCGATTTGTATATCCTATTTCTTAAAATGGTAATTATGGCCAATAAAGTTGCCGGCATTCATTCTTTGCTGTAGTGAATGTTGTTTAACTTTTTTGATTGTAATCATTAAAAGCAGCATATTGTTTCACTACACCCGCTGTTTGGGAGCCTTGAATGTGTGTTGGTATGAAAACCATCTGACATTGACACCACCATCTGTTGTGGAGCATAGGTTCTCAAAAGAAGTCCGCAAAAATGTTTGATACAAAACATAAATTTGTTTTATATGGAAAAAAACTACAGATTAGCACCAGCCCAACTGCATTGTGCTTGTTTTTTCGGGCGGCACAACCAGTGACCTGGACCTGTTGATGCGTTACGTTAATCTGTGAAAACACTTTCCTCTGGCAATAATGTTAACTACAAGCCAAATGAGTTAAGTATACACTATTTTGTTACTCTATTTTTTTGGCCTATATTTGACAAAAAAATCCTAATCATTTAAATCAAAATAAAAAAAAACCTAATCATTTAAATATCACTCCTACATACATAGTTTAGCCAGATGCAATAAAATGGCTGAAAATACTTTGGTATTATCACTTAATGGTTTTAGAATAAAAGAGTTTGAGAACAAATCATCCAACAGAACAAATCACGAATTCAACGTCGTCTGTAGCCGGCATGTCATTTTGGTTTGGACGTGCTTTCGTATTCCCATCCCATTGGTTATTTTTGGCATTTTCAACCCAAAATGCATTGCTGCAGCCAGCATGATGAAGTCAGGTAATGTAGAATTCGCCTACTATAACCCTATGTGGTTAAATTTGTGTTGCAATTATGAAGGGTCCTTGGGAATTGCTCTGCTGCGTGAGGGGTCCCCAGCTCAATAAACTTTGAGAACCCTTTGCAGTAGAAAACTTATAGACTAGCAATCTCTCTCTGCAAAATCATGAGCTGCAAATGTACACAATCTGCAGTACAATAAGTCACTGAAAGTTCTCTCACTGTTACACACATAACTAATCCAACTCGCGCTGAAAGGGATAATTGATGTTTTCAGGGTGAGGAAAAGCTGATAAGGCAGACCAAAGGCAGAAATGAAGTTCCTTATTAGCTGACTGTCCTCCCTCAATCCTGAGCTCCCTCCACCGTGGTGTACTCATCATAACGTCTTGTAAAATGCTAATTTTATGTCTGACTATTCTACTAGTATAATTTCAGCAAGCTGTTCAGCATTGCTGCTGCTCTCCCAGTCTACCAACCCATCTTTTCATTAAAATATGGCACACCACCTTTACATGTTTTAGAACAATCAGTCTTGTATTTTCAATGCAGATGACCTGAACAAAGCATTCTGTGTTGTAAAATTAAACTAAGGATAATAAGAATTAATTCAGTTTTGAGTGTTGAGTTAATGTCAAAAGTCATACCCCTCGCCCGATGAAATGTAGTGCCAAGGTCAGTGGCTTATTGGTATGAATACATGCTCATGTTTCAAAGGGATGTACAGACCCGATAAAATGGCTTTATCACTCCTTAATGGACACAGTGGATCGTTTAAGTGCGTCTGCTGTCAAGAAAAGAAATCTGATGCCACCAAGCAACACAGGTTGGGAGTTCTGCAGACTTCACCCATAATGCAAGGAGCAGCCAATATAATAGATTAGAAGTAAAAAACAGAAAAGAAGTAGAAAATATCAAATACCTTTGTGAATCTGATACACAGGCTTGGTTACTGTAAGTAAAGCTAATATGTTTTGCCTCAGCAGTGTATAAGAGTCTCTTAAAGGCTAGTTTTATGAAGAAACTGGAAGGACATTTCTGAGAGACAGCAGTAATGAGGGAGTAGTAATTACTCCACTGACTAACAGCAATGTATAAAGGGCGCCCATTTCAGTTGTGATATGAAGCCTGGGTAAAGAGCCTTCAGGATTTTATAGTTTGTCAGGTGGACTGTAGCTTCCAATGTGTGTTTTTCAAATATATCATGCTTATTGCATACTGTTTGTGCTTTTATGTCAGTACAGTGTGGTTGTCACACAACAGTTATAACAGTAATAAGAGTTCAAATGTTTCATAACTGGCCTTACATTTTAATCACTAATAAATAAATGTACCTCATGTAACCTCATATAACTCATAAAATACCTCAGTACAAAAAATACTAAAATCTGCATTCCATCCATGCAGTGGTTTTTTTATGCCACTTTCAAAAATATGACAAGTAAATTTTTTTTGTTTTTAAACAAACAAGAAAAAAATGCATTTAACCAAACCCCTCTTGAAACTATATAACAAATGCCATAGTCCATTTCCCTTTGTTTTGAAGTGACACTGCATTTCACAAATGTGAAAACAGAGATCTCTCCATCTATGGCTTTCTGGTGGGAGACACTCAAATGATTGTAAAGTTCAGTGGGGAAGTGGCACTTATGAACAAAGGCAGGTCATAGCAAAGTGGAGAAAAGACAAGATAATTAAAGCTCCCTCCAACCCCATACACAGCACCTGGTTGCTATAGTAACAAAATCAGTAACACATTTCACCCCACTATGCTCTCCCATCTCTCTCTCTCTCTCTCTCTCTCTCTCTCTCTCTCTCTCTGTGGTTCCCAGTCCAATGCATTCAACTTGTGCTAAAGAGAAGCATAGCATATGCGAAACAGTCCCACAAAGCCCCGCTCAAGCAAAATCCATTGTGTCGCCACATTTTCCCCTGCAGCTAAAGCCCAGAATCAGCATTGCCAAGTGTGAAGGGAAAATGTCAAGCTTGCAAAAGCCCTAAGCCCCCCTCATTGTAGGGCCATTGTGGGGCAAACCTCGCGATACCACCGCACACGAGCCAGGCCATATATATTAGGGTGTCCAACTTTTTCAGTGTCACACTTTCTTACTTGTGGGTCAGGTTGGAGAGCATCCAGTGAAAATGTCGCAGTATTCTGGAAAGGTAAGCACCTGGGCTGACCTGACCAAAGGTACATTGCCTGAGGCAAACACACAGCAGGGCTGTAATAGAAGAGCCATTGATCACATCTCTTCAGAGCAGGCTATGCACTGAGTTTTTAAAAAGGCTTTCAAGCCAAAGATTAGTTTTATAAAAAAAAAATTGAGATGTTTGGACCCATACTCTGGGTGACTTATCCAGGTTCTGACAGTGAAAGTGGACGACGATGATAAGGCCAGTGGGACAGCGCACAAATAACATTGAAATCCAGTCTGTTCTTTTTCTCAGTTATTTCTATGTGACGTTTTATCACCAGTGTCTTGGGAAGAGTTGTGGTTGGCTGTGATGCTAGCAAAGAAAGAGATGGTTCAGTTTTGGCACCAGCTGTGATCGAGGAAGGCTTTAAGTGAGTTCGATGCAGTAGTCATAGTAACAATGCCAGCAGGAGCAGCAGCAGTCGTGGCAGTAGTAGTAGTAGGAGCAGCAGTTCTAGTACTGGCAGAGGGTAGAGAGAAACCAGAGAGTGAAGGATGAGAGTACATTGCTCAGTGTAATGCTTGTAGAGTCTCTCTCTGCAGCACTGGTAATCTGGAGGCCTGGCTTTTCAATTTCACACTTCGTAAATCAATGGATGCACTCGGGGCAATCTCAATCTCATAGCTATGGATTAGACGGGATTTCCTAATCAATTAAATGGACAAAATTGTGGTCTTTTTTACCTCAACCGTTCACAAAGCCAACACAAAGGACTGCTCTCTTCCATCAAAGAGGATGTCATCAATAACTGAGCTGAATTTTTATTTATTTTTATTTTTTTTTCAAAATGCCTTTCTATTGAAAGAATAATTATTCTTCCCTTTTGACAAAAGCAAATGAAATGTGTGGTGGAAAATGGCTTAAAGTCAATATTCCCTATGAAGACCGCTTACTCAGAGATAAGTACTCTCAGTCAATCAAATTGTAGTCAATCAAATTGTAGAGGGAAGCAGTGTGTGCTTGGAGATGATGCGGTGTGGGAACTGAGGGTTTTTTTTTCCTTCCTGCTTGTTTCTTCCGCTACTCAGTTGCTGCATTGAAATGCATGTCATACCGGTGCCCCCATAGACAACTCCATTCATATGCAGCTCATAGCCTCACACCTGACACTGACTCCAACTTCTCTCCTCTGCCCCCAATCCCTTCTTCTTCAAGCCTTCCCTGCAGGATTTGCACACAGGCACGTGTGTACGAGTGTGTACGTGGGTGTGTGTGTGAGAACACGTGTGCCCCTCCTCTTTCTCACTTGCTCTGTAATGACGTGTATGTGCCAACCCCCCCCCTCGATTTCCGACAGATATGCTTCTTCGAGGGCAAATGCTTCACTGGAAGGAAGCTGGAGGTGTTTGGCGACTGTGATAACTTTCAGGACCGTGGGTTCATGAACCGTGTCAACTCCATCCGTGTGGAGAGTGGCGCCTGGATCTGCTTCGACCATCCTGACTTCAAGGGCCAGCAATACATCCTGGAGCGCGGCGAATACCCCGAGTTCCAGCGCTGGAACTCCCACAACGATCACATGGGCTCCTGCAAGCCTATCAGGATGGTGAGTAGCCAGAGAGGGCGTGGTGAATACATAGGTGAACCAACACGGAACAGTCATGGTCTTCTTTATTTTAGTTCACATATGCCACCTGAAACACTGTGTGTCTATTGGATACTGTGTCAATAGATTATACATCACATTCAGTCTATTTTCTCAGTGAAAAAAGAAAATTGATATTATGGTATCTTTTGGTACCGTGTTAACCTACTTTATGGGTGTATGTCTTTACAAGTAAGAATTTCCAGTCCTTTCACCTCCTTCAACTCATCTTACCCACCCCTTTCTCCCTGCCCTCTTCCAACAGCACGGTGAGCACTACAGAATTGAGCTGTTCGAGGGCTGCAACTACTCTGGCCAGTGCGTGGAGCTGTGTGATGACTGCCCCTTCCTTCAGAGCCGCGGCTTCACCAAGACCTGCGTCAACTCCATCAGGGTCTATGGTGATGGAGCGTAAGTCTGACCTGCTGCCAACACATACACACACACACACACACGGCCTATCTGTCTGTACATTCAGCAGCACTATAAAGCAGGGCATGATAGCATGAAGTAATAGAGGTGTCTTGGCCAATCAGATCAAGCTGATGCTGTTCATCCTTACAGCCTTCTGCAAACATTCCCTATGTTTGGTTAATACAAACTGCCGGGCTAAATGTATAGGAGGATTTCTGTAGACTTTTGGGAAATGATACACCCCTCAGTCAAGACTTGTGTTGATTCTGTGCTGTTGGGGCAGGCAAGGAATGAGAAGGTCTTGCCTTGTCAAATATATCATTGGCCCAAAGAGGCTTGGTAGGGAGCAGAATGCAAGCAGAAACACTGGCCACTGCTGGTAAGGTGGAAATAAATCTCTCCCCCTCACAGCTATGGCAACAGCAGGTTTGTGTGGCTGTAGATCTTCCTACTAAACAATTCTGTTCACATCAGATGGGAACAAACAATTGCTCATGGGTGAAAAATATATGCTGCCAATTAATAACAATTACCAAGGTTTAATTAGACATAAAATTTAAAGGGCAGTTAAATTAATCTGCAACATTATTAATTAACATCCATGTTTAGTCACACTGATTAATTGCCGATGCTTGTTTACGGTTAGAATAAAAATCAAACATGCTTCAGTACTTAACTGTGAATCATCTTGAAGGCAAGTACTAAATAAAACTAGGGGGCTGTTACCGACATGACTGTGTCCTTACATGATGCATTTCTCTCAGACAATGAGAATCAATTGTCTCTAGGTGGGCCTATTTTATCACCCAGCAGCATCTATCTCCAACTGTTGTGAACAGAACCACTTCAGACAAATTACAGTAAATCAGATCTTGCAGGAAAACAAAAGTGGCATTGAATCTTCATAGAAAATGTTAGAATAAACAGCTCCATACTATCGCTAACCATGCCTTTCTCAGTTAGTCATACATGACTATGTGTTTATAGCTGCAAAATGCCATGGTAATAAATGTATGAATTATGTCCCTCATGTAAAAAAGCTTTGTGTATGCATGTGTGTTTGTGTGTGTTCCTGTTACAGCTGGGTGATGTACGAGGAGCCCAACTTCCGTGGCCGCATGTACATTGTGGAGAGAGGCAATTACTGTGGCCACAACGAGTGGCAGGCCCAGAACCCCAACATCCAGTCCATCCGCAGGATTGTCAACTACTTCTAAGCCCCTGTCATCCCGAGTGCCCCGACAACGACGACAACAACGCCCCCGCCATCCCTGAACCACCACAGACTGTGTCTCTGCCCCCCTTTGCTTTCTCTCTTCCTTAAAGAAATGTAAAATAAAACCAATCTAAAAACCATGACCAAAACAAAAAAACAGCATTTTAATCACGCACTAGTGTCGCTGTGTGGATGGAATTGTGTAATGGTGACGATGCACCTGCTGAGAATAAGACACCAGAAAGCTTTTTCTTTTTTTTCTTCCCCAACAGTATGGTCACAGCTTCTGACAAACACTCAAATCTTAGGTGAGTGTATCCATTAATCTTAATATTAACATCACTACATGCATAGGACCATAACAATAGGGTCATACTGGTCAGAAGGACCAGAGATTGGACCTTTGATTCTAAGTCAGAAAAACACATTGATAAGACACTCTGTGCAGGTTAGATGCATTAGGCGCCATTTCCCAATGTCCTTAAGGATGTTCAAATTACACTGTTGATTTTTGTACATTAAGTTTAATTTGTATCCAAATATTATATCAAACAATTGAATTGTTGATCATTAAAAATGATCATTTCATCATTGGTGTAATCAGTATTTAATTAACAGAATGTAAGAAAAATTGCACGGTACCGTTATTTGGAATGGACCAAACCAAGGGTTTATTGCATGTAATTTCAACACAAATAGTACATGAAGAACTAATATCTCAGGCACAGAAACTGAATCTGAAATTCTGTTATTGGGAATTAAATGAAGTGATAATCTTTACTAAACCACACTGAAAAAACATAAAAGTCCAGTCTTTTAAACTCAAATTAATCCTTTGGGAAAATGCAACTACAACATACAGTACAAGCTGTAACTACTTATTCCCAGTTTCATGCCTTAAATGTAAACTTTCTAGACAACTTTGTCTTCATATATGGCCATTTGCAGTGATTACTTTTCATTAATTATGGCATAAACTGATCAACAAAAGCTTCAACTCTTAAAGCCCTGAATCAATAACATAAAAGTCAATAAAAAGTCAAGTCAATCATAACATTAAAGCCGATCAAAACTCAATTACTTCAAAAGAACCTTTGATTACTTAAGGACAAGAAATAAACAAATCAAACAACTGCTCCATAAATATTGAGACAATCCAATAAGTGCCTCTGAAAATGGATGAACCTCCCTTTAGCAAGTTGTGGCATTGCCTTTGTCCAGGTACGACCTCAGCAGGGCGATGACTTCACTCTCTTCATCTAGTGTCAGGTCCAGGTAGTCTTCCTCGTGCTGAGGAATATCCTCCAATACCTCATTCACCAGGTCTGCGTCCAGACTTGCTGTGCCTTCCAGGAAAAAAACACCACCACACACAGTAAATCACCATTATCACCAACACACTAAACAACAACAATAACTACAACATAAACACAACAATACTACCTTACAAGGTAGTATAACCATGTATTCCTGCACACCAGTATCCTGGTTATGAGGCCAACAAGGGTTTTGATCATCCTCAGGATATGTTGTCTACATACAGGCAAACCTAGCCTGGTACAAAATCACACCTTTGTTCCATACTTTCATTTCACACAGAGGGTCTGGACATTCGGTCGTGAGATTCATTTGTTTGCTTGAGGTGTTTAAGTTTAAAAAGACTGGATCAGCCTCTGACTGACAGCATTCAAGCTCTGCATTCACAACGCCTCCCTCTGTTCGCTGATTGGACAGGTTAAAATGCCTCCTGAGACAAGCTCAATGAGATCAAATCCAGACTAGCACTGTAGGGAGATGATAATCAAGCGGAAGTGCTAGGAAGTCAAATCCTGGCTAAAGCAAACCTACTGACTGACACCACTGTATGCATGACATCTGGGATACAAAACAGGACACATAAAACTACTGATCATTATTCAATGCACTCTTGGTGTTCAACTTCACAAACAGGATCTTCAGTCAAATTTGAGCATGGAAAGGTGTGACGTGTATATTTGCAAAATTACCCTTTTTGCAGTCATTTGTTGCTCTTTTTTGTAATTCTTGGAGTGTTTCCCAGAACTATGTTTGCGTTTGACTAAAAATGTAGAGCTGAGACTCTCTGTACTCTGTGCTGAGACTGTAAGTGCTCTGTGTCTCGGTCACTAAAAACAGACTACAGTTACAGAGGAATGCCCCTCATATGGCTAGTGTCATTATTCGTTATACAAAAGGTTATTTTTTGCTTAAGAGCTGCTTTGACTAAAATCAGTTGTGTGAATCAGTTAAGTTTGTGAGAGTGTGCATGGATCTGTGTCCTGCATAATTACCTCTGCCAAGGAGGTTATGTTTTTGCCGGTATTTGTCTGTCTGTCTGTCTGTCTGTCTGTGTGCAAAATAACTTGAAAAGTACTGTACGGATTTGGAGGAAATTTTCAGACAACGAGGGTATTAGGACAAGGAACAGATGATTCATTTTGGTGGTGATCCGGAACACTATCTGGAATTAGTATGGCATCAGTGACCCTATATTGCCTTGGTGGAGGCCTGTGTTCTCCAAGTGCTGTTCTAGTTAGCATTTAAATCTACATTTGCATGTACCTACAACCCTGTATATCACCAGTGCACACTGTATGAGTGTGTGTGTGTTGGTTTGTGTGTTTAAGCGCAATGTTAACCATGGTGTATCTGTCTGTGATATCTGTGTGAGTAGCAGAGATATTTTGTGTTTGTATGTGTGTGTGTGTGTGTGTGTGTGTGTACCTGTGGACTCTGATGATGTGCTGGGCTCCTCTGAGGGCGAGGAGGTGGAGGGTGAGGAGGTGGAGGGCGGGGAGGGTGAGACCAGCTCGGGGGGCAGCGTGCCCTGGTTTTCCAGCAGTAGCTGGGTGGCTTGGGTCACCTCCCAGTCTGTCAACCGCAGCGCCGCCTCCACCTCCTCCCGATCAAAGCCGAGGTATGCCAGCTGCAACGGGGAAGGACAGGTCAGGCTTTTAGATAATACAAAATAAAAGCAAACACCACACACACACACACACACACAATCATTTATATACACAGACTGGCTAGATAAAGCACCTGCATATAAACTGAGTGTAATGATCAAAGCTCAAGCAGGACATCTGCAGGGCATCTGGTCCAGCGAATGTGAGCCAGGTTTTTTGATGTAACACACACACACACACACGCATGCATTGAGGCACAGATGCAAGCACCTGTTTACAGGAACAGACAGCAGGGGACAGTTTCACATGAACACTTCCTGTTAGAATTTAGCCTTAATGCCTTTACTTATTCAGCACTTAGCTTCACAAAGTTGTAGTGATTTTTAAAGAGTCAAAGCTATAGAAAAATGATTTATGTCACATACATACACACCGACACACACGGTGTGAGTTAAAGAAATAATCCGGAGTAAAATGGTTACGCTTACCTCAAGATGGCACTGTCTGCAAGACAACTTTAGGTAATATACTGGCTTTATAAGAAGTCCTCTACAGAATCTGTCTGTACACTTGCAGAGTTAAGGACACTTCAGTTTGTCTGTAGGAACCCTTTACGCACTACCACAAGAGTGTAATGTTGTTTTGAGCTGTGTTAAAAAATGGCTTAGTGTAATGACATGCCCCGTGCACTGCCATTTTATCACTTTCAGTTGAAATCTCCAAAAACAAACTTTCTCAAAACACCTGATGACTGATTGACATGATTGTGCTACCAGCTCAGCGTATGAACTTCTATTCATCCAAAAATTGCCCTAGGAAGCCTTCCAGTCTGGAAGTCTGCCTATTCTTTTTCTCTACAAATTCCTGGTGAATATCAACACTACTGTATACTAAACTGCAGTAGACTGCATTTTACCAGCTAGCAACTTAGTTGATTGACAATGGACTTGCAACCAACAAAACTTAGTAAGCAACTAACAACTAACTTAGTTAATAACTGTGGTTTACTGTGGAAAACGTGCCCCAGGTCACTAGTGTGAATGTATGTATGTGCGACTCAGGTGATAAATGTCCAGAACCAACCTGATCTAGCTTGCTCTGCTTGTCGGGCTCAGAGGGACTTATGCTGGCCATATCCATTGCTTGGGAGGCATCAAGGAGGATCTGATAGACAGAACCAGTACATTATCAATGAACTCATTAGTACGATGAAGCATGAATTCACAATATTAAAACAAGTTTATACAGTTGCAAGTTTATGGACAAGTGTCTAAAGGACTTTGTCCTGTGGCTCACTGAACATTCTTCCGTTACAAAGAAAGACTGAGGGCAATATTCCTGAATAGACCTGGGTCAAAGGTCATACATGAAATTTCTAAGCCCACATTAAACTACACCTGTAAAATGCTTTCTGTAAGTGGTGGTCTGAAATGTAGCTAAGATTCACTCAAGAAATTGAAATTTAATGATGCCAGATTATAGCTGGATTGGCCTTGCCAGTAAACACAACCTCCAGCTGTCAAACAGCCAAAACCTGACAATGAAATAAGTGTTTTTGGTTGTGTCTGTGTGTGTGTGGGGGGGGGCATATACATGTACAGTATATAGTATGTGGGTGTGTTTTGTAGAGAGTTGTTCTGAGATATCTGAGATAAGTGTACTCTTGAGTCAGGTGCTCTCACCTCATAAGCTCTGTCCACGTCCCCATGGGTCTTGTGCAGGGCCCGTGACGCATCCCTCTTGCCGAAACCCAGTTCCACCAGGGTGTTGATAGCCTGCACTCGCTGCCTCCTCTTCTCGCGCTCCCTTTGTCTCATCTCCTCTTTCTCCTGTTGGGGGCACCCGCACAAATGCATTTAGATTATACCCACAGCCTACTAAACATTACAGATAACAGATCTGAACAGATCATGCAATGAATTTTTTACCAGTTATATATATGTTATCTATAGCTTAACAGTACTGTAGGAGACATTAATAACATTTGGCTGTACCAAATTGTCTTCTTTTTATTCCTACTGACAGCACTTGACAACACGTTGAGCCAGCAAGATTAGCATACTATTGCGGCATGGTACATGTGACAAAGCTAAGGCCAATCACCTTCCTCCTTTGACTGATGTGTTCAGCTGCGCTGCTCAAGTTTCCATGGCAGGCCCTCAGACCCAGACGGGCTTCCTGGTCAGTGAAGCCCATGCCCATCAGTACGTTCAGTTTATCTGTGTCCAGACGCAGCTTTTCATACAACTTGTCCACCTGGAAAATGTCATCAGTATTCACTTACAATGTCATATAATGCTGCTTGTCTGACACAATTCATTTCAATAGAATAAAAACACATTGTTTTGCAGTTTACGTGTACTAATAATTTGTGAAGCACAGTTTACGTGTACTAATAATTTGTGAAGTACACTTTACGTGTGCTGATAATTTGTGAAGTACAGTTCAGGTTTACTGATAATTTGTGAAGTACTTTAGAAGTAACATTACTTCAAAAGTATTTTGTCTGTGTATCAAACCATGCTGTTGTCATCGGTTAGGGCCCTGGCTGTCCTCTATGCTGTGTCATGAATAAAGCTCATGCAATGCAAAAGAATGTTTAATGATTTGGAGATAATACCTTGAGTAGTTTCTGTCGGGCTAGCCTGTCATTGCCTTCCAGGTAAGCATGCAGACTCTGTAGGAGATAAAGCCTCAGAAACAGCACATCCTCACCTCCTGAGCTACCCTAAGGAAGCAAGCAAACAAAAAAAATACATTACCCAGAATGCATCTCTAAAAAATGAAACCCAAACTGCTGTATTTTTCTCTTAAAAGAAAAATATGAGCAGCCCCATTCACTCCAGAGCATTCATCGCCACTAAATGCACAGCGTTCAAGTCTTAAGACTTTATGAATATAGGTCTTCTGTTAGGCACCTATAGCCTCCTTTATGAAAGCTGCTGACAGGACATGGGCAAGGCATGTATTGTGAGGCCGAAAAGAAAGTACCTTGATTTGCCGCAGTCTCTGCTGCTCCTCACCGTAGCACTTGAGGAAACATTCCTCTGCACGGTCCAAACGCTGCTTGCTGTCTTGCAGGCAATCAGAACTTTTCAGAGCCTGGTAGCACCACACAATGTCCAACTGCAGCACAGCATAGTTGTCCACCGTGTTCAGCAGCACTGAGCCACACTTACTGTAGGAAAATACATAACAAGGGCATGGTGTGGGGATACAATAATCATAACTATGACCATAGTTACAAATGTAAACATATATATGAAAGAATGGTATCTCACTTGAACTCTTCATCAGCCTGTAGCAGGTGGCAGAGAGCAGCTTCATGTTGCTTGCGCTTCATCATTGCCCGACCCTTCTCATGTAAGCCCATCGCCAGGATCAGAGCCTATCAAATACCAACCTGAGAGTCAACCATAGTTGACTTACGTACACCACTTATCGAGGTGTAAAGTCCCTCTGGTCGACATCGGGGCCTTATCACTACCTTGAACGTCCAATATTCATCGATATATGCACTCCATGTCGTTCATTATCCCTTAGTGTTACATATACTGTTCTAATACATAAAAACAGCTGTCAAAGTGTTCAATTATATGCAACTGGACTTCTTTTTGCATCAGAGCATATAACATTCTCTGGATCCTGTGATCATTCCATCCCACGCAGTTTAATTGCTAATTACCATCAGTGCAGTCAACACTTTCTGGATAATGTGATCATTATGATCAATTCAATTCCAATTCCCACACTGACTTATGTTAATTTATGTTAATGTTATGCGACCTATTGTCTCATGATGGTGGGTGTGGTCTACAGCTCACAGTAACATCCACAGTCCGGAGATAAATCTCCTGGTCTTCCTATCACCAGGCCTTTTGGATGAAAGGTGAAACATCTTCAAGCTCCAAAAAGAAGTCTAGTTGAATATAACTGAACACTTTGACTACCTTAACCTGGATGAATGAGAATATACACAGACATACAGCTAATAAACAGCTAACAAAGTGTAATGGAACAGCTTGAGGGCTCTAAAAAGCAATTCGCAGGATTTGTGTACATTTGATGAGACTTGCAGACTGCACACTCAATACAGTTTTTTGAACTGATTGAAGTCCCTACAAATTACTAGATATATTTTACCTTTCTCTCCTTAGGAGGAATTGTAAGTGGGTTTCCCTTCTGATCAGCAATCTCCAAAAAGGGAGTGGTTGTTGGGTCCTCACTGCCATCTATGTGTATAAACAAAGAAACAGAACCTAATGTTATACAAAGGCCAGAGAGCTTCGCTTCTTTTTCTTTTTTTTTTTTTTAACCTCGGTTTCCAGACTCACACTCCTCTCTTCATCCGTGGCCTTTTTAACATTTGTCAAACATTTTCATTCACCAAGGCTGGTGTAGTGGGATTGTGTAGAGGGACTTGCCTCGCTCTGACAGGATCTGGAAGCCTTTTTGCGTACGCCTCATGCTCTCCTCCTGTAATCTCCTCCTGCCTTCATCCACAACCATGGACTTCATTTCCTCAGGCTTTGGGACCTTCATGACCATCACCTTACTGTTGTTCTTTACATTCTGGTCATTCAGCCTCTTGTCTGTGTGGCAGGGGACAGTCAGTGAGACACACTAGACATGATAGTGAAGTGACCAAACTCATTCCAGATGCCCTAAACCCTCAAGACAGATGCAGTCAGACACAGTCAGACTCAGACACAGGCAGGCAGGCAGGCAGGCACGCACACACACACAGTTGTGTCCTGCACAGGCTCAATGACTAGCCTGATCACCCTACTCTCAACGAAAATGACCCACACCAGTCATTCATGACGATAAACAACATTATCTGAACACATGCACTCATGCACAGTAGCTTAATCAAGAATTTTGTAGAATATTAGAACTTTGAGCCTTGGCACGTACAATTCAAGTATTAAAAAATGGCATTGTTAAGAGACAATAACATACCAGGTACTAAGTTCCTGCCACCCGCAATTAGTCTGATGTACTCCAAACCATATTTCTCTGTTATTCTTGCAAATAAAAAAGAATGGCAATACATTAGAAACTAAATAAAGGGCCCAACAATGAGTAATAGCTCAGTAAAGTAGCACTTTAAACCACCTGTTCATTAAGTCTTGAACGAGGACATCCAACCTGGTTTCGAGTAATTTCTTCTGTTATCCTATAAACATGTAAAAAGAGAAAGGAGAATTCAGAATTTCCTACCTCAATGCTTGCTACAGTTAAAAAAAAACAGTCTGTATCCTTGATACCTGTCTGTGCTCTCTCGGAAGGATTATTTCCAATGTGGCCACACACGTATCTTTGAACAACTTGTTTCCAGAGCCCCTGTGTACAGCTTCTGATCTTAAAGTTTCCAACGCCTCTTCCACATCTAGCAAAGGGACACCGACCAGGGGGGCATATTTCTCTGCAAGTTCCTATAATTGTCATTAAAAACATTATCAATGGCTACCTTAAACTTGTACCTCGACTACTTCAGGTAAATGTTAAAAGCAGACTAGCTACTTACATGCATTTGCTCCAGTCCGACCCCATCATCAGTTGTATAAGGAGGGGTCCAGAGTTGAATTTTATCATTTCTCAACTGATTTACTAACTTCGATCGAATATTCTGTTCCGCCATTTCAGAGTTGGAAAAGTGAATGGTTTTCTAAATCGAAAGTAACGAGCAAGGAAGGGAATCCCCGGACCTGCCTTTCCCGTACACTGAGCTAACAAGCTCGCACGCTAACAAAACCACTATCTTTCAATGACAACTGCTGAAAACTCCAGCATGTGTCATTTTGTCTTCCAGCAACATAAAGATACCATTTAAATGGCCCACAAATGCCTCAAGAAGTAATAGTTTGGTTTTCAAAGCTTGTGTGTGCACATACATACACTATGGCGTCACATGGGGTTGTTGTTGTTTTGCTTTATTGTTTTTTTATACTTCCGGTATGACGACGCAATATCCCAACTTCCATTTCTCTCAACTGACCTGCTGAGTGTCTAGATTCGCGCGTGGCGTCACCTGCTGGACAAATGCATGATATTAAAACGCATTGGTGGAGGACATCTCTAATCATGCTTTGTGGATGTGGTTCCCTTAATTTGTGTTAAACAAATGTAGATTTCTGTTTCTGACCAACCGCAGGAGTATAGCGTGGGACGTTGATAAATTCCTGAAGCGTGAGTCCACCGCAAATGTTCCCTTGAATGATTAGCATGGTAGCCATGGTGAGTGGTAGTTTGAATTCAGTGTTCCCATACTCATTTTCAGTACATGCGTGCATGAGTTGGTTACTCATGTTTGTTTTGCTGCTTGGAGATTGAACTCCAAGGGCTTTCCATTTAAGTGTCACACTATCCTCAGTCCTGTTAAAACTCACTTTTGTAGGCTGCGGGTATACCATACCAGAGACAATTTAAGGCCTTGAGATGCTCCAGTCTGTAAAGTGGACCTGGACAAGGCGATGAGGCAAAGTGACACTTGTTTGTTTCAAACTGTAGCCCTACAGGAATGTTTGAGCATTCCATGCCCCCAGATGTGAAATAGCAGTCAAACTGCTGTAGGCTACAGCTGATTGATGGTGGTGCAGACTTTGATAATAAATTGGTGGGGCATTTTCATCCTGCATGCTTTTTTGGAGCACCTGTAGGACCTCCAGGGGCATTTCCTATCTCTAGCCTATTACAGCTATGTAGGCCTGTGTGTGTGTGTGTGATTTTGTGTGTTTGTGTGTGGCTACTGACTTTGTAAATATGCACATATTTTCACACACATTTAAATGAATAAATTAAATTATAAGATTTTTTTTCTTATCTCAATCTGTGTTCTCAGTCACCATTGTTTGCAGTCTCTATTGTTTTGTAGGTTACCACAGATCCACTTGCCTGGGGAAGAAAGCTTAGGGTAGAAAAGTTACCATGGAAACACCCAAACTTTGTCAAGGAAACGTGAGCGTGTCAACCTGATCTACATATGAGTTTTGCAATGTGTGGCATTCACATTGACTGGAGAACAACTCAGGAATTCCAGCACAAGGTGAGAGTGGCATCATAAAACAGTCTTGTTTAGTTTAATCTCATGCAATGAATGTGTTCACTGTGGTTTAATTTGTTTTGAAAGATGTTGTAAGGACCAAGTGTCACAAACCTAGTAATTCAGCATTCAGTTCAGTTGAAATTTCACTCAGTAGCATGTAGTTAACAACTGTTAACCATTAATCTTTTCAAGTGGTGTTTGAGCCTTTTATTCAGTACTTTTCTTGTGTCATGATATCCTCACAGTTTTATTCTTCTCATTATTCTTTCCTACAATGTATTGAAAAATGTGGACATTGAATCTCTAGTAGGAAGTTGTACGTCATACATTTATTGATTTATTTATTGTTTTCTGCCAAGAACTTTTTAGGAGTTTCATCATTGCCTATCTCGGTGAACTGGGGCCATCTGGGTGCTGAACATGTCTGAGGAGAATGGTGATCCCCATCAAGGTTGGAGGAACAGGCTATAACCCCAGGTCAAGCCACTGAGCCAGGGGAGAAAGGATTGTCATGCTCCCCTGCTCAGCAGAGCCCATGCCCAGAGCTGGAGGCATTGGGCATGGAGGGAGAGAGAAGTGTGAGTCCGCAAACAGAGGCAAAACCAAACTCTCCCGGTCAGCTGGAATCAGAGCCCAGTGAGGTGGGAAAGAAGGATGTCCCTCCAGCTCAGGATGTGACTGATGTCCGTCCTCCTCTCATCAGTATAAAAACAGGTAGCCCTATCAACCTGAGTTATTGAAATTCTTTCACATGATGAAATAATTCTCAAAGGTCCAATAACTTCCATGTATGTATGGCAGCTTAGACTTCACCTACCTCATTTGCTCATTGTGGGTTATGTGGAAATGAGGATGGGATGAATATAAGCCAAAGACTACATAATGTGGAATAGGTTAGGCTTTCAATTTGTCATTCAGGTTGAGTATTTAAGTGTGCCTGAGGCTGTTTTTAGTGTAGAACCTTATGTCAGTCAAACACTTCCATTAGGGCTTTTGTGTTTCCCTCTTTCAGGATTGACAGGTATAAGTGGGCATAGAAGAATCGGGGGCCAGAAAGTCAAAAGCACCAATCATGCGTCCTCGCCTGTCATTGCCTCCCCCGTTTCCACGGCAGCGGTGAGAGTTCATTTCGTTTACATTTACATGAAGATCAGGGTTTTCAGCTCACATTTTCTTGCCGCTCAGGCAGAAAAGCCATAGCCATTATATCCACAACATTTTTATTCATGATCTCAGAGCATAATGCTCAGATTGTTTGTTAGTTATTGAGAGAATGATAGTTTAAAGGCTTTCATTCTCTTGTTTTCCTTTCTCATGTTTTCTGTCTGTATGTGTGTGTGTGTGTGTGTGTGTGTGTGTGTGTACATAGGTGTGTACTTGTGTACATACTTACAGTTTTCTCTTGTTATTTCTCTCTCTCTCTCTCTCTCTGTCAGGTCTCTGGCAAGCGCTCAGTTTTGCTCTCTAACGAGGCTCGTAAGGAGATGGTCAAGCAGGCTAAAGCCTTGAAGGACGAGCGCCGGGCGGCCATTGACGTCCGCCACAAGTACCTCATCTCCAAGATAGCTGATAGCCTCAGCTTAGGAGAGGCCGAGGTGGAGGAGGCTCTTGTCTCTGATGAGAAGGTCGGCCACTAAGACAAGCACCCTGCTCCTTTCCACTTGATATCCAACGCCTACTCATAAGAACCTCTCTCGCTTTCTCTTGCCATCAGCACCTTTAGAGTGTCTATTAGAAGCCATTAAATTGCAGGCCTGTAAGGGGAAAAAAATAAAAAATCAGCGCTAACTCTAATGAATTATTCCTACGCACACTTTGATGCTCAGTGTTCACAGCTTCTGTTCATCATCAGACCCTCTTCCTCCTTATTTTTCCTTTCTAAATGAAAAAATCTCAGCTGTCTCTGTAATGCATCAGAGGCCAATGTAAGGGATCAAATTAAGTTTGGAACCACATAGGCTGAACATGGACTACAAACTAGTCCATAGTGCACCAGTAGTGAAAGACTTACTTACTTAGTCTGTGTAATGGTATGCATGTCTCACCCCTGGTGAAAACTATCTCCTTTGGGTTGTGGCTGGATACAGACACTGTTCATTTACATACAAATTATATGCTCTGTTGTCCCCTTCCCTCACAGTTTAGCTTAATAGAGGAATTCTTTGCAGCCCATGGATCAAAGAGATTGCTCTTCTTCTATCAGGCTGCATCATCGGTAATGTGTTTGTAAAGCTTAACTCTCCAACTCCAACATCAGATTGTTTATGGAGTGGTTTGAACATTCTCACTGAAATGTAGCCTCAGGACATTTCTTCATCGCTCATACTCCTCTGTTTCTCTATCTCCCTCTCTCTCTCTCTCTCTCAGCAGTCTCAGTGGAATCGCCATTCCAACTTAGACACCATTAGCTCAGCCTGCCAGAAGAAGCTTTTCATCACCACAGGCACTGCCGAGGTAGACTGATCTGTTCTGGTCATATATATATATATATATGTGTGTGTGTGTGTGTGTGTGTATACCACTAGGATTCATTAGCATTAAATCTTTCATTATTTTTTTTATTTGATTGTGTCTCAGTGTAATGGCCACACCAATTGTGACTGTATGCTCAATCTGAGCCTGTACACACCAGTCTCCTTATCTAATTGAATATACTTACTCACTTTGACTGTGTACAATGCAGTACTATAACCAAGAGATGGCACCATCTACTCAGGGAAGACACAAGATCAGGAGTCACCAGTACTGGTGAAGTGGGGCTGTGTATAAGAGTTAGGGTGGGGTGAGTTGGGGTGCAGGGGACACAATAGCCTGTCACCCAACCTGTTCAATTTTCTCTCCAGTGAACTGATATTGCATCGTGTGTGTTCTATTCATTGCCATGGAGTTAGACTTTGTTTTCTGACCGGCCTTTGGCTCTTGTGTGGTCCACTCTGCAGGGCTTGCTTGGTGTGTGTTTGTTTTTCCTGCGCAGCACCGAGAAAGCCATAACGACCGCCAGTGTGTCTCAAGTAAGTCCCCCCCAAACACACACACACACACACAAACACTCACATAAACAATACACTGACATACACAGAATCTGCTTATTTGTATGCGTTCGGCAGTGGTGTTATTTTTGTGCTCTGGGTTCTTTCCCACATCTTGTCAATTCAACCCTTTTTGCAGGAGGTGAACTTCGGAATGCTCGACTGCACTGATGGGAACCTTTTGCACAGTTTTGAGAACCTTCTCTCGCAGGTGATGTTGCCAGCTCTCAAATCTCAAGAGGTAAGCAAGAGTACATTACAAACACATGACCAGGGTCTCCCACAGGATTTTTTTGAGACTATAATGGATGGGTCTGTAGTACGTGTGCGGTGCACTTCCACTGATTTGATTACAACTACGTGTCCATTGTTTCTACAGCAAAATAGACCTGAGTTGGTTCCAATGAAAGAATTAAAATGAATGCAAAAGTTAAAGATATGCAAAAGAGACTGAAACATGAGTATGTATGTGTTAAATATGGTGGTGGTGCAGATTAGACTATGGTTGGGCGCTGTAGTCTAGACAGTGAGTGGGAGGCTCCGCTAAGACTGGCTGATGACAGGTCAGGTATGAGACCTGCCAGCTGTGTAATTATAAGACAACAAATTGCAGTATGTCAGAATAATCAGTGAATTGATTTACATCAAAACTAATTTGTTATGTATGTGGTGAGCTCATCCTGGGTCCACTGTTTGGTCAAAACCTGAAACATTCTCATCTACAGGACTGGGGTGCCATAAAAGATGGCCTGGGGAACACTCACATTCAAGACTTCCTCAGTTCAGTTGACCGATTTGTCTGCAGTCTCTCCTCTGCCCGACACAATATGGAGGGGAAGTTCAGCTGAACAAACTGGACGCGACCCCGAACCTGAGCAACCTCCTAGACCCAGCTGACTACACAGCTGCAGGTAGTGAATTAATCCAGATGGGCATTGAGCATACACCACTGCCTCATAACCTCAGTATTAGTATGGAAATGACAAAGCTGTCCAAAGGTGCTGCCAAGTTCACCGATTTAATGATTCATACATTTTCTCACCTTTGGCACAGATTACACTTACTGTATACCTGACCACTCCTTAGTGGTTAGATTTTTTCTTAATGCAACCTGAAATGACAAAATACCACTCCTTCTATAATCTGGCCCTCGCAGTCTTGCCCCAGTAAACTTTGTTTCATTTTCGTTTTCATGTGCCGCAATCAGTTAGCGTTAGCTGCCGTTTCAGAAATTCTCTCGTTCTCATACATTCTGACAACTCTCAGCAATGTCAAACAACAGGAATATTGCTTAATTCACCCTGGATTTGTCCTTTAATCTATCACGTTCATCTAAAAGTCTTCAGTATACCAGTTAAAATCCCACCTGTCCCTCTCCGCCCTCCCTCCTGTAGCAAATAACTGTGAGTTGGTGGAGTGTCTGGAGGCATTGCTTCTGAGCTGGGCGCAGCAGATCGAGCTGGTCCTGACTGAGAGCGAGCAGATGAGGAAGGAGGCGGACGACATCGGCCCCGCGGCCGAGCTCGAATACTGGAAGAGCCGCATGACCACTTTCAACAGGTGCCTATCTTCACCAGTTAGCACTACATATCCAAAAAATAATAATAAAAAAAAAATTATAAATTAACACTGGTGTCAGATATAAGGTGGTCACATTTATGGATAAGATAGATATGACATAGGAAAGCTTAGTCAAGGCATACCAAAGCATCACTATGCACTTTTGGGGGCTTTTTGCCTTTATTGTAATAGCATAGGACGTCAGTGGGAGAGAGACAGATGGAGTGGGATCAGGAAATGGCCGCAGTCACTGAAGTAGCAGCAGCAGCATTTGTCACTCTCCTTTTGGCGCTTATCTTAGCTTTGTGGCATATGTAGTGAAAAGTTTGTGTGTTTTCCAGCCACAATACAAACAGAACCTTCAGCACAGGCTGTTGAATTACTTTTTTTTTTTTTTCAGGAAACAGGCTGAAGAGAGGCTTATTAAACTGAATTTGAAATATATTTTTGCTTACTAGTGAGATATTGTACCTCAATTGATCATTCAATTTTGTAGAGTAGAGTTTTATTATAGAGTTAAGGATGGTACACTTACTTTCACTGTAACCACTGTTTTTAACATTACCGTCTCTGTGCTGTTTTGAAATGAACTCAAGGTTTAGTGACATACACTTAGCTTGGAATTACTACCACCAATGTTGTGTGGTGTCTGACCTCCCTTACTGTGTGTCCAGCCTCCTGGATGAGATCAAGAGGCCACAGGTGAAAAAGGTTCTGGGGTTGCTGCAGGTGGCCAAGTCCAAAACCTTGAAGCGCTGGAAGAAGCTGGTCAGGCTTTCACCTCATTTGCCCTTCATATTTTTATGTCATTGCCTGTTTTTTAAGATTCTATATACAGTCATTCAGCGTAGCATAATATGGGTGTCATGTTGATGCTAAATCACTTTGTGATCTTTATCATAGGATGGAAACATTACTGATGTGGCCAACGAGGCAAAGGATAATGTCAAATACCTTTACACATTGGAGAAGTTCTTCAGGCCTCTTGGAAAGTGTACACCTGTAAGTCTCTCTTTAATTTTACAGCCTTTTTGTAGGTCTTACATCTATCTGATGATACTCTCAAGACAACTGTGTATTATTTGTATTGATGCATTAACACTGAATAGCTGAAAGGGATGTGTTTGATGTTGTGAATTCCATGTATGTGTTGACACTGGTGCCCTTTCCTCTTAGATCAGCATGCTGGAATACATCCCCAACCTAATGAACAGCATCCGCATGATCCACAATGTCTCTCACTACTACAACACCTCAGAGCACATGACCTCCCTCTTCGTCAAGGTCACCAACCAGATGGTCACCACCAGCAAGGCCTACCTGTGCCAAGGGGTGGCTAAGGTCTGGGACCTAGACAGGTAGGTATCAGGGTAAAGCCTCTGTCACTGCAGATAAATGGTTTTGGTCTTGCGCTACCCTCCATGAGAGATCCATGAGAGAAATACATGCTGACTAGCACTGAAAGATTAATAAAGGAGATGGGGAACTAAATATATTTACATTGAGAAAATGACATTAACTGTACATCTGGAATACATTGCAATACACTGTATGTTGAAAAATATTTGCATTATATTTAGCCATTTTCAAATGTTTACATATATTTGAAAGTTCTCAAGATATGTTTCAGAGGCATTTCTTATGCGTGTTTGCTTTGTTGTTGTATCAGCGTTTCTGGCTTTATGGCTGAATGCTGTTGTATGAAAAACAGTTGAACAGTCAAGGGCATACATCATTGTGACATAAATCACAGCTGTGTTCTACATTGAAATTAGTTACGATTTTATGCCACAAAAACTCACTCCTGCTATTGAATCAAGAATATTGATTATATTCTTTTTATACTATTGTTATATTTAAACTGAGTCTGGCAGCCTTCGTATGATTATGTTGTTAAGATTAATCTGAATAGGACTCGCACCCTCTCAACAGTGTAATTTGTTTTCTTGTATGAGGAACTTTGGACTAGCAGGCACTAATGAAACCTGTACTTACAGTTCCATGCTGTTGGCATACAGAATATTTTGGATGAGGTAGAATTCTGACTCATGCAAGTCTGCTCCTTCTAAATTCCACCATGCACATTGATTGCCTTTATCAGCCTATCAAACTCATGAGTTTTTGCCATTCTTATTTGTTGCATTCTTAAAATGCATTAAAGCCATGTTGTTTTATTGAGTTTAGACAAGAACTGCTAAAGAGAATCGGGGAGTGTCTCCAGCTCAATGAAGAGTACCAGCTATGCTTCCAAAGAGTACGGGAGAAATTGAGAGAGAACCCTGAAAACAAACAGTTTGAATTCAGGTAAAGTAACAAATTAGAATTTGTAAGTATAGTCTTTTCCCTGGTCAATTCTTGATACTGTGTTGGTGAAAAGGCCAAAACAGAGAAACATAAACCTTTACCATATTGTTTTAACTACTGAAAATATTCTTCTTAGGTAGAATAGTCTTAGATAGAATATTCTTCCGTCTTCTTAGAATGTTATCAAACAACTGACTGTGAACAGTTAAAGTTTAGTGTCTCAAGAGTGTGTTTTTTTTTTTTTTTTTTTTTTTTTTATTAAGTAACTTCAGTTTTATTCAAAACATGTAGTGGGATATATGATGATAGCTCTTGGAGCATGCTGCTTGCAACGTTGAAAGAAGTTTCTACTCCACTTTGATCTGGCAGTGAGAATTACATCTTTGGGAAGTTCGACACATTCTGCAAGCGTTTGGACAAGATAGCTGATGTGGCTAGAACGCTGGAGGACCTATCCTGTCTGCAGCACATCAAGGTAGAGGGCACTGAGAAGATATATGTGCGCTACCAGACTATCGTGACCAGCATCAAGTCCAAGACCTACAATGTTCTCGACCATCGCAAATTAGAGGTGAGGGTACCTAATACACACTAAAATGCAAAGCAGAACTCAGAAAACTTACTCAGTAATGTGCAGGGGGAAGTGTATGAAAAAAGTTTTTGTGTTATTTTTGAATAATGATTTCACAACAGTGGATGTCTGGGTATTTATTTTACATAGAGGACTCTGTAATTAGCCTGAAATTGTGGACAACTGTCCTGTCTCTCTCTTTTTGTCATTAGTTTGAAAGTGATTATGCTGAGTTCAGACTTCAAATCCAAGGCTTGTTCCAATCACTCCAGGCACTACTGGATGCTTGGTTTGAGAAAAATCTTTCAGTGAGTCGTTTTTTTTATTTGCATAAAAGCTCTTCACAGTAATTCATATGGAAGCCTATATCCTCTCCTCGAAAACTGATTGTTTTTTTTTTTTATTTACTTCAGGCAGAGAGAATGCTTGAGCTGCTGGCCAAGTTTGAAAATGGGGTTGGCAAGCAGCTGGACCTGACGCAGAAGTACACGGTTGTTCTTCAACGTTACGGTCATGAACTGGAACAAGTGCGGAGGCTTTACCAGAAGCAGAGAGACAATCCTCCTATCGCTCGAAACATGCCTACTGTGAGTCATCACATGAGGTCTTGCATGACTGACACACGCACTCACACACACCCACATACACACATACGCACACAGGCCTGCAGATGTATAGTGTTTAGAAGTACAACTTAAAAAAAAAAAAAAAAAAAGTCTTTCCGTAATTCCAGCTTTAAAGTCATTTTTGGTGGTAAATGAACCTGGAGTAGATAGGATGAGACGCTGATCGGACCAATGTACTAACTGGGTACGAAGAAATCAACCTTGAAGCGTTGCTGTTGGCAGCACAGCAACACTGAAACTGAAACTTAGACATTATGAAATCATGTTTATTACCTTGTCAATCAACATAGTTCATTACTGGTTCCTGTACTTTAGCTGTAAAGAGATCCACATGTATCCTACTGACCTCAATTTATGATGGTGGTGTAAAATACAAAACTCTGACTTTAAAGGGCAAATCTGTAGCTACAAACTCCGACACTGTAGTGGGGCTTAAAGCACTGCGGTTGAACACTTCTCAGCCAGCATGTCATAGACCAGATTAAGTAGTCATGAAGATACAGAACACAGACACATTAGGACTGTGCAAGTGAAACGTGTGGAAAGATGCATTTTTTTCACCCAGCAGTTTGTGGTCATGCATATAGACTAGGTATGGCTGCCTTCTGAGGAAAAAACGTTGCTCATGTATGTGGCCCGTGATAAAGAAATTTGTTTGACACCCTTGCTTAAGAGGAATTTAAGTAACAGACAGACAAACAGACAGAAATTAAGCAAAGACAGATTGTGAGCAAAACCAAACTGTCTCTCCCTCTAACATCCATGAGCGAGTGGATCAACAATACATGGGATCAACATTACAGAGTTTCACAGCATTGCGACTTGAAGAGACAAGCAAGATGATAAAGTAAGTAGGAGTATTTTTTGTTAGAGTAATATCTATTTGAATATACAGAATCTAATCTGTCAAGTAAACAATTTGTTATTGTTCTAGGCCTTTTATGCTAGTTATTGCTAGTTGGCTATGGCAGCTATCAAATAGCTAATGTTTGAAAGGCTGTCAAATTTAGTCATTTAAATTAAACCATTGGCTAAACCATGTTAAACCATGTTCTCTCTTTTTAGAGATGACTGAGCTAGCTATTGTTACCCTCTGTTTTACTAGTGGCTAAGATAGTGATAGCTAAATTGATATTTGTAGCAAAGACTGTCATTGATATCTTTTGCTGTTAGTTGGCTACTGATGTTTTCATAGCAAATATATCAGCAAGTCAAGCAACAGTTTGGTCTATAATGTTACCACTGTTAGGAGTAAATGGGTGGAAAATAAACAATGCACTTGCCCTTCCTCAGCTGAACTTCATTCCGGATACAAAAGAAAGTCCAATTGTCTTGTGGCATCTGTGTGTAACATACGTGTGATGATAAGCCCAGCAAAGGGTAAGGTCAGTATGTTTATAAAATCACTTATTTTCGCATTTATTATTTCTACTTCACCACATTTTGTAAGTTGACAAATTTTCTGGAGATATTATTGATCAAATGTATAGCAGTTTTCATGTGTGCGTGATTAATTGAATGAAAGTTGTAGGCTAGTAGGTAGAATCATTGACCTCTTGTCATAAGAACAGGCCTAATGGTGAGCCTATTGGTCTGTTTGATTAACTGGACAAAACATTGTGCTAATGTTACTCAGCACTACAAATTCTCTTCTCACACTCAAGTCAACCCTTTGTCAACCCTTTGCTACAAATTTGTGCAATCATACAAAAGCATGATTGCTCCCGCCTCAAACGGCTGATAAAGTGCAGACTCAGAGGAACCACTACCATCACGTACATCACAAGTGGCAAGGCTCCATGTGTCAGAGAGAGTATCAAAAGTTTCCCAATAAATAGGATTAGCCTTAATGCAGCTTTTCAGTCTTATTGAGAACTTTTTTGCTTTTATACTAAATTAATAAGCCACAAGCCAATGAAATGTGGAGTAGCCAAAGACTGCTTTTTAGTGTTGTGTGTAGTATAGAATGTGTACTGTGTTAGTGTAGTGTAGAATGTGGGCTGTGTTTGTGTAGTCTAGAATGTTTTATTACAGCTGAAGCCATCGCGGTCTCTTTATTGTGGTCGGCAGTTAGGTAATTTGGTTTTATAGTTCTGTTTTATTACAAATGTCAGGAGAATCCTTCAGAGAAGGTAAGGCATGAAATACACTTAAATTAAGAATGCCAATGTTTTTCAAATGTATTTTGAGGGCTGTACCATGATTACAGAGAGTTGGCCATGAAAAGTTATTTTTCCCTCTAGAGAGCACCAGACCTTTCTCCATATTTATGGATGTTTTAGGTGAGGCAAAATATGAATTAAACAATGCTGTCATTATATTTACAAAGTGGCCCCAGATTTGAGCACATCATAATCCACTTCCCCCCTCCAAAGCCCTCAACAGCCACAGATTGTGAAAATGTGTCAAAACTGGTTATAAACAAGCCAAAAAGATGACTGTTTTTTCCTGTTATCCTAACACACCATTACCCTTTCTGTCATACTGCTTTCTCTTTCTTACCTTTGAGTCATGTGTTCACTGTTTCTTTTCAGCTTGCATTTGGAGCCCTCTTTGCATTTCATCACTTTACAAAGAAAGGAGTATTGAGATATATTCATTGGGCGGTCTTTGTGGGAAAAGGCAATGTTAAGGGACTTGAAGGATTAAAGGAGGAAGATCATGATATTTTTCGTATTTATAGTAAGTATATATCTTTCTATGTACAGATTGGTTGCAGCATTAATAATCTAATCATTTTCTATGAACCTGTTTTTCTGCCAGGCAATAAACTAGGTAAATTGAAGCTATCTGATTGTCAGTTTGGCAGCATGGAAAAAGTAAAAGGTAAATGGAAAAAGAATAACTATCTTGATGGTCGTGAAGGCTGGCAAGCTCTGGGGAAAGAAGACATGATTGAAAACATAGTTACATTAAACAGGAACTGTAAATATTGGGATCCTCTCAGGAATAACTATGAGCACATAGCTACCCTGGTCCATTATGGTAAAAAGAGCTTTGGACAGGTAAAAAGTGTATATCTTTTGACATGCCATTTTCACAATTTAATTTGAATGTACTGTTCTTGACATGCCTGCTATATTTGATTTATCATTTAACTTTTAAGGAGTTGCTTTAAAGTTGCTTTAAATCTCATTATACTGTGTATAATGACAATAAAGGCTTTCTTCTATTCTATTTCTATCCCGCTTAAGTGTTTTGCAGGCTAAGAAAAATGCTTTAGAGTGTTGCAGCCTGCCTTTCTTTCGCTCTGTATCTACATTATATACATATATGTACATATATATTTGCAATTTACTAAGGCAACTTATTTCTTATACCGGTAATTCATTTTCAAAACAGTGAGTGTGCTATGTCACCTTTATATACTGCAAAAGAGTTGAAATGTGATATTTTTGGATTCCAATTCTGACATTAGTGTTGGTATTCTTCACACAGACTGGGGCTCTGTTCTCGTGGTTCACAAAGTTCAAGTTACCCACCTTCCAAAGGGTAATAAAAGAGAATGGAAAGGTGTTTCATTCCTGCATGACAATGGTTTCTCTGATCAGTCTTGAGCTTAATAGTCTTCTGGGCATTTAGCTTGTCATTTCTGTTTTGGTTTGATGTGTAGTCTTAATAAAACAATGAGCATGCAATTAATATTTGTTCTCTCTCTCTCTATCTCTCTGTGTGCTAGAAATGGGCACTATGCCATGTCTAGAAAGATGCCTTCTGTTCTACAAGTGTGCTATAATATTAAATCAGAGATTTGATAAATGAAGCATTCTTCAGCAATATAAAGAGCCATGTAGTACAATGATATATTTTCCATTCCATACATATACATATATAAATATAATATACAGTTGTGTAAAATGTAGGGCTATTAGTGGAAGGGTAAAATATTTTGAAAACAACAATAAGAGACCCAGCATTTATAACAGTAAATGGGCGCACAATCTTAAAGGGGTCATAGAATGGAAAACCATTTTTTGTTGACTTTGTTAAATTAGGAACGATTGGGCATGGCCACATAGCTGTCTTGAACGTGAAACATGGTTGTACCCTCCTTCATAAGTAAATCTTAAATTTATCTTGAATCTTGAAATGACCACTGAAATAGATGAATGCACAAAGCCCTGCTGTGATGTCATATATGCAAAATCAACTGTATTTCATTTGTGTTTGCTAAAGAGGCCACCATTTAGGCAAAAGGGATCATTTCAGTACCTTCCCTGGAATATAAAGTGGTAAATGAGCTTGTAAAAAAACATAAAGCTTATTGTGGAAAGGTTGAATGCATTCTATTTCAACATCAGAGAACAAGGCTGTAATACTCCACTCAGTTCTTGACCCATTTTAGTTGAAGGGGGGGACGTGCCAACCTGCCCAGGGCTGGATCAGTTTACATAAATCCAAAACCAGGCATCTTTGGAATCAAACTAGTTGTGTGAACCTGCCCAACTTAATGAGAAGGTGTATTATTGGAACAGGTTAAAGTAGAACTAATGGAAATAATTGTATTTAGTGTCATTATTAAAAACATCCATGAAAGGCCAAAAGGTCTGTGCAGTCAGTCAAAAGGTCAAAGCAGTTAGGACTGTTTAATAAGGCATAACTCAACATTCATACCCAACCTTGACTGAATGGTGATAACTTGCTAATATGAAGTACGGTCTCAAAGCAGCATTGCCATTCTAAATATTAAACACCTTAATATATTTCATGAATATCTTATGAAGTCTGCTTTAAATGTCACTTTACTATACAAATTGTGAAGTGTTCATAATCACTTATCTGAGTTTAACACTGAGAGGTAAACTACATAGAGCTGACCAGTATTTGTGGATCCTGGAACAGGTGGGCACATTCCCATTTGAGTGTTGGCAGGGTAGCAAAAAATTATAATTACCTGGAAAGGTTTATGAAACATTTAAGTCCAATGGTCTCAAAGCAGCATTGCCATTTTTGCCAACCTACCTGATCATGTTACATTAATGTCAATGGGCAAGTCCAGAGTCAAAGAGACAGATCATGAGCAAGCATATAATTTAAATGTTTCATAAAAAAAAAAAATCTTATGTGATCTTTGCAGGTAACTATCATCTTTTGCTACCTTGCTTACACTCAAATGGGAATGTGCCCAACTGTTCCAGGGTCCAGGGTAGCTTACCCTTCCAGTGTTAAACTAAAATGAGATTATGAATACCTAAACACTTGTATAGTAAAGTGACTTAATAAGATATTTATGAAATATTTAGATGTGAAGACATGATCTGCTAACAGGTTTAAAATAAAAATGACAATGCTGTTTTGAGACCAGTGAACTTTTATTCTGTTATCACCATTCTCTCTGCTATGAATGTATGATGTACTCACCCGACAAGTAAAGTGTAACCAGAAATGGTAATCACTTACACTATTAGTAATAAAAAGTCATGAGTGAGTAGTAATATAATTAGCCTGGGTATATATAGACTTCACTGCTGGCAAATTTGAATTTGCTCTATCTGGTCAGGAGCCATTGGAGCTCATTAATAATTTACCACACATTCTGGAACCAATAACATCAATCTGTCTGATTAATGCACTCCTCAGAGTCTGTGGCAAAGCTTAAAAGAGAAATCTCGTGTGAATCCATCAATATCCCTGTTGTTTGACGTTGCTGAGAGCTGTCGAAGGTATGAGAACAAGAGAATTTGGTGCAGCATAAACTGAATTAGCAAGACAGCATCTAATGCAAAGGTATGGATAGCACAGTGAACTTGTTTCAGTTTCATTTTCCTGTGCCCCCATCAGTTAACATCACCTGCACTTTTGCAAAATTCAGTCCACGGTGAAGCAGTTTTGGTAAATACGTCTATGTTACCTAGTTTGTTGCTCTGATTGGTTGTTGAGCTATCCAATTGTATTCAGAGACATTGTGCATGTGTTGGTACTGTGCTTTGGAGGTCAGTCACTCATTGCCAGACCTTATATCTTCACTGATGTCAGTCTGGTTCCCAGGCAAGTAATATATTCCAGAGTCGTGTTGGACGTAGGCACACAGCATGTGCATAACACACATGACAATGAATCTGATCTAAAGGATTTTCACTTTTTCCTCATCTTTTAAACACACATACAGACACACACACACACACACACTGTCACTTGGATATGTTTTATTTAATACAATTGGGCTGAGCTAAAGGCAAATTGTGTTCTGTTTATTCTGTAGATTGCAGGGAAAATACTGTGGTCACGACAGCTCTTCAGAAAAATTGAATTACCAATGACACTGCTGAAAGACAAACTGGATGTACTCAAGGTATTACTTAATGGGATCTGTGACAGATTGCCTTTGAATTTGACATGCAGGGAACAAGAGGACTGGCCAAAAATGCACTTTAATTATTTAACATGCACAGCACAACTGCACAAGCCAAATCGTCTAAAGAATTTGTGTGCTTGCTTTGGTCACTTCTCTGGTTCTCTAGCCTTTTCTGCCCTCTAATCTATCAGCCATTAAACTTTCTGACATGCCCTATTCTTCACTGTACACATCCTTAGGTCCCTGAGATGAGGAAAATCATCCGGGCCTACAACAAAATGGCCGCCGTCCTGTTAGAGTATGAACTCCTCTACCACAGGGGCTGGGTGCAGGCTGTAGAGATGAGTCAACATGGCCTCAATGCCACTCTCCTCATCAGGCATCCAGAAACTAAGGTTGAGCCTCTGTCTTTAGTTTTGTTAACCTTTGCTGGCCTTGATTGGCTTGATTTTAATGCTGTGTGTTAAATTTGTTCAAATTAGCTACATAGCACTGTTGTGACATTTTTGTTTACATAGTTTGCCGATGAACATGCATTATCACCTTAGATGACAATAGCAAACTAAGTATGTAATGGAGAGCATTTCACATGATACACACAGTATGAGGAAGATATTCAAGTCTTTATTTCTAAAATGACATTGCATTCATGAATTTAATGTTCTCCTCCCAGGAGATCTTTGTAAATCTGGACCCTGTAGTGTTGGAGGTTCTACAGGAGGCCAAGTGTATGAGTAAAATGGGCTTTTCAGTGCCTAAGTCAATTCTGACTGTTTGTGCCAGTGAAGTCCAGCTGAAGGCTCAACAGAATAAGTAAGTTGATATGATCTATCAAAAGAGACAAGACAGATGGAAGTTGAATTGAGTTGAATAGAATCTAAACAAATGGATAGATTGTGTTTAACAGAACTGACTGAAGTTGTATTAGAAATTCATTCATGCCATATACAAAATTGCATGAATGAAGGGGAAGGGTTAAGGGTTTTTTTGGAACAGGATTGTTTAATTAAATGAAAAAAAGCTCTTTAAACTGTAATATTCTGTCCACAATTATTAAATGAATGTCTTTGCATTGTAGAGTACTTGGTAGGCCACCTTGTACTTGCTCTTTAATGAGCAACATAATCGAAATCATATTTAAGTTAATAGTATGTCTCTCCATTGTGTTTCTATCAAACATTGAAGAAGCAGGCCAGGATTATTATACCAGGTATATCTAAATTGAATGAAGCTGCACTAAAGAGCCACGTTTGAATGAACTGAATCAGTAGCCTTGGAAGCGAAAGCCCATCCTAATCTGCAAGCAATTTTCTTTTGCTCTGCAGCTCAGTATTGCCACCAGGCCTATTTGTTGTTTTGTTTGCCTTCAGATAGGGAACCAGTCAAAAACAGGCCTTAACCCCAGACACAATGGAAGCGGGCTTAACACCCAAAACTGAAGTCAAGAAACAACCAAAAGAGGCTTTTTTATTTACTTTTGTTGATCCCACCTCAAAGTAGGAAATTATGGCTATGTGTTCAGACCAGACTCAATCTCAGATTGAGGTAATCAGTCACGAAAGCCAGGCTGCTGAATTGAGTTTTTTTTGCAGCCTGCAGGAGATGCTTGAGGACTTCCAGGTCTCTGTGGATAAGATCCCACCTCTCCTGCTGCCCGTCATGCAGCCCTTCATCAGCCACGTGGAGAAGGCCCTCACCCCTGGCCTCACTACCCTCTCCTGGTGTTCTCTCAACATAGACAGATGTACATAAACACATTTTGCCTAAAAAGAAGGAAATGGTGTAATAATTTGAAATTCATGTTAAGACTGTTTCTTTGATGCAATTAAATAGTACAGTGTGTGGATGTAGGTTTAATAAGTAAAAAAGAAGTAAAAAGGGTAAAACGCTGATAAATAGCCTTTGTGATGATGTGCAGTTTTATTCTTGAATGTGGGCATTTCACATTTAGCTGTTTTTTGACTATTTATTGCTGCTTTATTAAATAGTTGGAAACTGAATGATAGTAAAAAGAAGTATGTGCTGAACTGTTCTTCCTGCTCTAGTCCTGGAGGGTGTGTATGAGGCTCTGGAGGAGCTGAAGCAGGTGGTGAAGGTGGCCTCGGACACGCTGGAGTGCCGTGTGGAGAGGGCGTTCCAGGCCATGGCCGCCACAGCTCTGCTGCCACTGCCAGTAGACGAGCCTGTGCCTGTCCACTCTTTTCAGGGCCACGCGGAGAGTGCGGTCAGGGCAGCCGGATTGGTGCTAGCTGAGTGAGTTTACCTTAGCGTTGGCCTCCGTTTCTCTACTCAGCCTAGTATGTTGTGCCAAATTTTCTTGTTCTAATTCCTACTGACAGCCCTTGGCAAACAACAGAGCCATGGCTTGATCGTGCTATTGCTTTACCATTGTAAAGAAATGTGGAACTGTACAGCAGGATGCTTACATTAAGCTTCTGTGAAGCAGCAGCAGGAGGCAGAAGGAAGTGACATGATTTTTATGTTTAGGTTAAAGCCAGAGGGTTCTTCAGATTTGGTAAGCAGAGGTAGATGTTTTTAGCACTTACCTTGTTACATGCAAATTTATTTACAGTGTAGTATGTGGCTTATGACAACAATAACAACATTAACATTAACAATATCAACAATAACATTAACACATGAAATGTGTTGATTACTGCTGTATGTATCACAGAAATAGGGTAAATCAACTTCCGGCATACATTGCAATTCTGGTTCATATGTTTTTATTGTCTATGTGGTTTTGGGTCTGTTTGTTTTTACTAATAGCCAGAGTAAGCAGGCAGAGACATCAATGTATGAAATGATTCAGGAGATGAAGAGGAAGATGAAACCAGCAGAAATGGTCAACCTGGAGGTACATGTGCTTAACAGTGTGAAACTTGTATGCTTTTATATTTATTTGATGACAAAATGCTGAAGTGTTATCATTTAGAAGGCATAAGGTAATAAAAGCCGCATTTTCAAATATAAATCTTATGATTGTGATTTATTGGGAAAGATGTCAAGACAAATATTTCGGCTTAAGCCATCTTCAGCGTGGCAATCACAATCATAAAATTTATATTTGAGAGTGTGGCTTTTATTATCCAATGTAATAACCTGTTTTCATGCATCCGAAGTCTGCATTAACCTCTTTTGGAGTTGAGCACATTTTCTTCAAAAAAAAAAAAAAGTAATTTACAGGGCAATCACAGTGATTTTGAAGGAGATCGCAGTTTCAGTGGTCATTGTGTTTGGTACGTTTAGGGGTCTTTTGCATGTCTGCACCCTGATGCCAAGCAGAAGACACGATGCCAGGCCTGCTTGCCTTGTCGTTTTTACAACCTGATTAGCCAGCTCTGCCAAAGGAACATGGAGGCTCTGGTCAGAGGTATGATGGTCAATGTAGTTATAATCCTTTATTACTATTCAGTACTGCTAATTATTTATTATGTTCAATTATAATCAGCAGTATATTATCAGTTAAATCCAACTGTGTGTTGTTTTTTTGTCTCGATCCATCACTTTCTTTCATGTCATTCTGTCTCTTTCTCTCTTTCTGTCTGTCTCCTGTCAGTATCCTTTCTGACTGTCAGAATTTAAGAGCATTCTTGCTCTTCCTCCGCCCCTCTCTGTTAGCCTCATGTTTTGCAAGCAGGTTTAGGACAATCAGCTTTTTTTTTAACGACTCCTGGTTAAAAGTACTCATTTTTCTTACTCTGCGAAGCCACCAAGATGTCTTTGGACTCTCTGCGGCGTCGTCTTCATGTGGCAAGCTCTAAGTACCCGTCGGCCTTTGCCCCGCTGGATCGCCCGCTCTCACAGGTGCCACTGTTCAAAGCCTCTATCCAGCTCGCCATTCCCAACATCGTCCTGAGGCCCAGCCTAGAGGACATTCAGGTAATCTCAAAATAGCCTGTTTTTTTCTATTGCAAAGTTTATTCAGACTTCCAACAAGGCAACTGATACTACAATAATAATACTAATAAGAGGAAGAAGAAGAAAAGAGGAAGAAAAAAACATTTTATTATACAGTAATTTAAACTATTGTCCAACCAAGTTTATTACACTGATTTTGTGAAATTGGAAATTCATTTTCCTCATTCCACTTCCTGATTAAATGACATCCTGATTCTGGTTCATTATTAATTACTATTTAATAATTTAAACTGTGATTAATACATTGGTCAATTAATGCATGGATGAGGTCAATGTGTGTGTTTTTTTGTCTTAGTTTGCATGTAACACTGTTCTGTGGTTTAAATATGATGTAGTTCATATTCAGGAAATCTGATGAAGTGGATGATCATGTTCTTTTTGGTTGACTATAGCAGAATTCGGGCTGTTTTTCTCGTTACAGTGATTATCTTTGGCACTGTGAATGGGCCTTTGAACCTTTGGACCTCTCCTTAGTTTAGGTGGCCGACTGCAGTATATTCTGGTGGTCAAATTTGTTCTGGTTTTGTGGGAAAAAACGATGCTCTTTCCATGAATGTGCGCACCAGTGGTCATCATAGTTTATAGACCTGATTGCTGTTTATTTTTGGTGGTGAGGTTTGGTAGTTTATTTTGGTGACAGTCTTTCGAAATAGGCCTCTCTGCACATACACACAGACTGGAAAGAACCGTACGGATTGCAGCCTGTTCTGGCTTATTTTTGGTAGTCAGATATGGCTAGTTATTTCAGTCACTCACTGTCCCACTGCTGTACTTATATCAATAGAAATAAGAGAGCCCTTTATAATTTAAAAACTGTTATCATTCATCATTCATTGTTGACGATTGCCTGGTCAAAATATATTACAGTAAGCATGAGTTCCATCGTGATCTACTGTAATTATGTGGCCTTATTGGTTACTTTCGTGTAACCTCTAATGCACGTGATGTGTGACAGCTGTCTTACCGTCTGTTTCTGCATACCAACTACACATATATGGTCAGCATGTTTTATTTTGTTTGTTTTATTTTTTTTTTACCCACAGAGTATCCTCAACAAAGTGGTCAACACAGTGCTGTCCATGGCCAAAGACATCCCCCTTTGGGAATACTTACATCTACATCACAAACAGCTACTGGTACCTTTATCTTATATATGTGTTATTATTAGCTTGTCATGGGCATTAATATATTTGTAAGGAGGTGCACAGATGAGATGGACATTAAAATAAATAAATAAGCACTTGGGCCATCTTTAGGTCTGCAGCACAACATAAGTAAGTATACCTATTTGGTGATCTTTGGTGAATTTATTTCATTTGAAACTTTGAAATGGCCCATACTTATAGAAGAAAATATTGTGTCACTGAGCCTAACAACTCATTATGTTATATTGTTTATGATGAAATACAGTACAGTGTACTGTGTGTATATTGCTCTCAAATGGTTCAAAGTATGATGTTCAGTGTGAATTCTATCACATGGTTTGTATGGTTTATATCATACTGTTTGGTCTGAAAGAAAGCAACGTGACAGACATCTCAGCTATGATTATGGTAGAACATGGCCAGTGTTAATCTTGCAACAACAAATTGATTGGTTTCATGCCATATCTGTATGACACAGAGATGACTGCTGTTACTCCATTTAGTTTTGCATTGGGGAAGAGGGTCATGATCCTTTCCAATATCGCACTGAAATGACAGCACAGAAATCACCAGCTTGGCTGTGTACTCTGATATGGTAACTTGACCTGACTGCAGTGCATATATTTTCTTGGCCACTAGGTGGAGCAGCAGGCAGCACGGGACCTGGGGATGATGGGCCCGTCACCAAGCAGATCACCCTGAAGCCACTGGACCGGCAGCTGGCCGAGCACAAGGACGTGACCAAGTCGGTGGTCCAGCTGAGCTCCATCGTGTCCTCCCTGAAGGCAGATGCTGAGGACGTGCTTGGGGGCCTGGCCCATTTCTCCACCCTCTGGAACCAGGTGTTTTTACCAGCCTCTCAGAGATGGGACCAGCCAAACATATGAGCATAATATGCATCAGAGGCTTACAAGTGCCATATCCTGATGAAACATAGAGATTTCTCTTCAGCTAATATATATTCTTAAACATACAAAGTGTGCTGAGAGAAACTGACATAGAAAAGAATTTCTGACATAAAAAGACTTTCTTGTGAAATTGGTTTGGGATTTCTAGGCCAAACATTGTATAATATAACGCAATATATTGCTACAAATTTACATAATAACTCTGCACATACAGTGCTATTGTTTACAATGCTCTGCCTTATCTGTTTTTGCATTTGTGGCTAGATGACAGTGACATTTCATTTTGATTTGCACTGGCAATTGTCGCAATGACAGTTGAAAGGACTCCAGAGATTTTCAGATTGTGGAGCATTCTGACACTGCAGCCACAACAGAGTTAGATATGGAATATTTCCTCTATGGTACTTTCATACCTAGCAGGCTGAAATAATACACATTTTTGCAGTTACTCCAGCCTTTATTTTGTGTTCACATGGTGACAGTTATTGTGGAACTAAACTTATTAAACAAACACGTGGCTAAACTACTCTAACATTTGTTAGATTGTCGCTTCACTTTTGACAGACATTGCTAACATAATGTACTGTTCCAGAGTTGGGAATGATCCAAACCACCTCCTTTTGGCAGTCTCATTCCATTTGTTGTGTTCCGAAAGAAATTGTGATTGCTACTTTCACTCAATACCGAAATGAACCAGGCTTTGCGGGGAGGGGGGTGCTCCACGTTTCAGTTCAACTGCTCTGAACAAGCTTGGTATGAAAGTGCATTAAAGCGTATGGTACGACCCTACACTTCCCCCCCATACACATACTCACACTCACACACTCGCACATAGAAAATAATCTTTCACTTAGAAAAATGCAATGCAATAATGTTGTCAAATGCAAAACTGTTTCCAGACATCCCATAATAATGTGAAAGACAGGTAATTATTTACATTATCTCTCGGTGTGTACCAGGTAAAATTGCATGATACACTTTTGAAACATTGTGCCTCATGGTGTCTATGAAAAAAATACTTTCGTTAGCAGTGACTGAAGATACACTCGTTCTCTCTCATCTAGGATGCAGAGGAGCAGGTCAAACTCTTTTTGGAGAGCAGCCCATCTCTGCCAGAGTTCAGCACTCAGATTTCATCGTACTCAGTAAGTCATGTGGCTTACAACCCTCACTCAGACCACATCAAAGCATTCTAGCACATGTCAGTTCGGCTAACGATGGATTACTTTTCATTTTTGAGGTCAAACTGCATACGAACAAGTCAGAGTTATATTTTATATCGAGAGTATAATTTAGATTTGAGCACATTTCACTTCCCCTCAGATGGAGTCTCTTTGAGGAGTATTTCAATCTTCTCTGCATAATCAGTCTCCACAAGTTCATAAAGCTAGTGACCATCATAGAGGCTTTCAAAAAACCTCTGCAGTCACCAGCAACCCAGATGAAACAGATATGTATCAGATAGATGCTAGTTAGGGCATTTTGGCTTTGAAATTGACAATACTATGATATGAAAGTTTATGGACCAGGACAAGAGAATGCCTAATGAATACCCTTGATGCCATCAGCTTGTTTCGCTGTCCTTCTCCTGACCATACACCATCAGAATGAAATTGAAAATCATGCCAAAGTTTGTCATACAAAAGTATACCTCAAAAAAGGTCAAAATGGATCAATTTCTGTATTGTATTGCTTTAAGGCTCCTGCCTCTTCATCTTTTTCTTCTTGCCACAGACGCTAGAGACTCAGATTGAGGAGCTTCCACCCAGCTGCACAGTTGGCTCCATCCTCTATGAGACTGAGCAGCTGAAGCTCTCACTGATCCAGGAGTGCCGGGCCTGGAAGAGGGCTTTTGGGTCGGCACTGAACCGCCAGGCTTCGGCTCACATGGTTGAGATCTACGCCTTCGTGGATGGCACCAGCCGGCAGCTGCAGAGGCCTGTGCGGGACCTGGAGGATGTACGCGGGGCCATGGCAGTGCTGAGGGAGGTCCGCGAGGGCGAGATCCGCATTGACGGCCTCATCGGGCCCGTGGAGGAATCTTTCGCCCTGCTCAACCGCCATGAGCTCCATTTTGCTGACGGCAATGCTGAGAAAGTGGACAGCTTGACTTATGCCTGGAAAAACCTCAATGCACTGGTGAGGATTTCAAAGACTGTGGGTAAATCTCTCAAATGAAATCACTGATGTTCAATTATAATGTCAGTCTTTGTGTTCAGTATTGTGATTATGGTTCAGATTTTAGATAGATGGATAGATAGATAGATGTACTTTATTGATCCTAAGCTGGGAAACTCACTTGCAGTTGCAGCATGACATGTTGGACAAACACAATAACTGTACAACACAATAACAATACAAATAGGAGAAAGAGCATAATAAGAAAAAAAAGTCAAGTCAAAATAAACTGCTTGAGAGACTGAACAAAATTGAACAAGCAGCATCCCTACAAATGACTACTCTTCTTTTAAAATATAAAATATGAATTTTCACACTGTTGAAACATTTGACATTTAATGGGAAAACCTATCACTTTTAATATGAAGGTTTTGCAGACACAGAATACACTCGTGATGATTCAGCCAACAATGAAGGCAGAGTTGCTTGCTGGAGTAGAGAGTTTTCAGGGGAAAGTGCAGACCTTCTACACTGATTATGACACCAGGTACAAACAACCCTCCAAAACACATATTGTTACCAACCCCAATATTTGTTGAGCTTAAATTTTTTAAATTTTTTTTAACCATGTGGCACTAAACCCTCTTTTCAAATGTCAGTGTTGTTTCTCTGCAAAAAGCACCCGTAGTTGGGATTCCAAACACGCTCCCCAGGGTCAACTTGTCTTTCACCGAGAAAAAAAAAAAAAATTCTGTGGAGTGTGTAGGGTGTGTGAGTGCCTATCATTTTTAGGTACAAGTGTCCTGTCTTCCTTGTGCCCCTGTCCCAAGTGTAACCCCTAACAAGCTCATTAATCCCGACCCCCAGTAGCATCGACAAGACTACCCTTTGAGTTCCCGCTCCTAATCAATAACCTTTGCTTTGTGTGGGCATATCCTGCTGGGTCCCTTGTGGGTTGCTTGGCGTGGCTGCGCTCTAAGTGGTCCCGGAGTGGCTGGCTTGGTGCCTCGTGAGGCTAGTGACCGGCTGCAGGCTTTCCAGGCCCAGTTTGACGAGCTCTGGAGGAAATACATCACCTTCTCAGGAGGAGAGGAGCTCTTTGGACTGCCTGTCAAAGGTAATCCGTTTCACTTGAAGTTCCAGCTGATCAGGAGTGTTGGTTGTTGGTTGTCATTTTGCTGGTTGTCAATTTGATGTAATGTGTAATTACTGGCAATACCATCTCAGTATCTACATGTAAATTTGATCGGTAAAGTTTTTGACCTTTTCAATTGGTTAAGTGTTGTTGGGAGGTCAATATTCAAACTACTGGCACTTTTGTTAAATCATCTGTATTGCAGGAAAGCACCATATCAGTGCAAGTGCCCTTTGCTGTGCAGTTATTTTTTTTCAAGGGTAACTTAATGCTTTCAATGCAATGTGTGCCTCTTGCAGAATATCCTGACCTTCAGCGCATAAAAAGAGAGCTATCTCTGTTGTCCAAGCTTTACGGCCTCTACAACTCCGTCATTGACAGTGTGAATGGCTACTATGACATTCAGTGGGCTGACCTTAACATAGAGAAGATCAACAGTGAACTCCAAGATTTTCAAAATCGGTAAATATGAATTACAATGATAATAGTATTCATTGGGTGACTTTATCTAGCCTGTATTCTTTAACACGTAACATTCCATAACAATCACTGTATAATAAAATATTTATTTTATGTATGTGTATGTATAAATATGTATTTTTTGCATTTATAACCTGTTATTTATATGTAACTGTTGTGAGGTACTATTACTTTGTGAAGTACTTCACTAGTACTTGTATAAATACTTGTGTAAGTGTTTTTTTTTCTTGTATTAAGAAAAATAAAGGTGTTAGGAACATTTCTTTGACCATCCACCCCACTTTTTATTTTAAGCATCCGGAAACTTCCAAAAGCCTTGAAGGAATGGCAGGCCTTCAGTGATCTGAAGAAGAAGATTGATGACTTCAACGAAACCTGCCCCCTTCTCTACATGATGGCAAACAAGGTGTGCGACACTGACATTTCATGCATCCGTCCGTACTCCCAGATGACATGGTGGCATTTTGTTGATGACTTTGATGAAACTCGATGGCTGCAGATGGATGGTGTGGAAATCACAGTGAACTGTAGTGTGTAGTTGCCAGTTGAAAGCTAAAATGAAGTTCCCTTGCCCTTGTCTCTTTTTGAATCTCTTATGCTGTGCCCTGTAGGCTATGATGGCAAGACACTGGCAACGCCTGAGTGACATTACTGGCCATAACTTTGATGTTGATTCAGCCAGTTTCTCTCTCAGAGACATTATGGAGGCTCCCTTACTAAAGTACAAGGAGGACATTGAGGTAATTTTTGGTTTAGGGTTTTACTGTCACTTTTATGACTATGTGATTAAGAGAGACCAGTGAGTCTGTAACTCAGCTTTAGTGAAACAAGCTGTGTGAAGGTGACGCATTTTATCGAAAAATCTGTCTGTCTATTTTTTTCCTGCAGGATGTTTGTATCAGTGCTGTAAAAGAGCGAGACATCGAGGCCAAATTGAAGGACGTTGTGGCAGAATGGAGTAGCCACACTTTCACTTTCGCCCCCTTCAGGAACCGAGGGGAACTGCTGCTTAAGGGCTCAGACACTGCAGAGAAGGTGGCCCTGATGGAGGACAGTCTCATGGTTCTAGCCTCCCTCATGAGTAACAGGTGATACAGTCGGGCTGTCAAGATACAGCCATGATGCTTTGGATTTATGGAGAACTAATATGCCTGTTGATACACTGCCAAAACAGTCAGTGCTGTGCTAGCTGTACGTGTTACAAATAGTGAGAGTTTTAAGTTTTAGAGGAAATATCTCTCATTTCCAAATTCATATGGAATGGGAAGAGACCGCGTTTGAAACTAAAAATGCTTCAGCAGATAAGATGCAGGGTGGATTGGCTTTGCCAAACTACAAGATGTACTTTTGGTCTTTTGTGCTTCTGTCTCCTGGAAACTAATTGAGGACAATCTTTCTCAGCCCTACTCTAACATATCACCTAAAGAAGCTAAATCACACCTAGGCCCACACTGTAATGAACCATGCTAATGTAGAACTAAAATGGCACAAGCACTCTTCTGTATTCAACATTTTTTTTCTCCTCATTGGAAAATAGCCTTCTCTTTCCCACTCTGGAGGAATAAGGGAGTCAATGTTTTCAAAGACTTGTTTGATGATGATGGCTTGCATGCTTTTAGTGATCTACAAGCTGAATATGACCTACCTGGTTCATCATTTTTCTTTTATTTCTGATTGAGATCTGCCATGAAGGCATATGGTGTACCCTATGGCATAGCACTTCTAACCCATCCATTGCATAAACTATTTGTGCCACAAAGCCAAACAACGAGGGATGGTTTCCAAACTTTATGAATTTATTTCTGATCCTCGTGTACCGATGCCTGTAGGAATTATATGGGATAGGGACCTTCTCTCCACGAGAGAGGAAGAAGTTTGCTAGGACACAATATAGGAGAATCTACACGACACCTCCAAAAACCCTGACCATCAATTGATGCCTTTTAAATTTGTATACAGGATGTATCTAAACCTCAGGAACCATCATGCTATAAAAAAATCATCACATCTCCTAATTGTGACTTACGTACACTCCATACTGTAGGATCATTTATACACGTGTATTGAGATTGTCCCAGTGTGTCTGCTTTCTGCTGCAAATTTTATTACTTTGAGCGACATGCTTGAGGTCGTTGTGTCCCATTATCATGGGACACCATTATCATACATGATTTAGAACTTTGTCCTCAACAAAGGCACTTATTGTGGGCTGGCCTCACTGCAGCTAAGAAAATGTTGGCACTGAGATGGCAGCTGCTTCATAATTTGCCATGGCAACAACACTCTCCTTGATATTGTCATGATGGAGAGTTCAGTGGCCTGGATACATGCAGGCAGCCAGAAAATGATTAGTGCGTGGGATGCAGCTTAGGTTAAAGAAAGAGTGCAGCATAATTATCCATTATTTACCTGCAGATTTATGTCTGTTTGTTATACTTTCACCTATGCTCATCGATTTTTATCATTTGTGTTGTATTTGAGAACGGGGATGGGTTGGTCAGGAGGTCGGCATTGGGTTGGGGGGGGTTATGTGTTTATAATTTGTTTACACTTTCTGTGTCATTGATGCCTTGTGTTGTCTGAAAATGCACAATAAAAAAAAAACATTTGATCCAAAAAAAATCCAAATCCAAATTATGCCTTTGGGGTAATGGACAATCAATAAAAATGTATTCCTATGCAAATGTAAAATGTGGAATGTAACAATTGTTACAATTTAACAATATACCTAGCAAGATATTTGCAGCAGGTTATTCAATATTGTTATTGCCGGTATACAGCGATATGGATGAATGTGCTTTTTCTCATAATTAAACCTTAGGTATAATGCCCCCTTCAAACCTACCATTCAGCAGTGGGTTCAGAAGCTGTCCAACACCACGGATGTGATTGAGAAGTGGCTAATGGTGCAGAATCTCTGGATCTACCTGGAGGCTGTGTTTGTGGGGGGAGACATAGCCAAACAGCTCCCTCAGGTCTCATCCAAAGCCACGTTTTTATGTAGTAATAAATGTGCTAATTTAACGGGCAATATAATTGTTGTACAGGTTGTAGACGAGTAGTTTGTAACCTATAAACAACTAAGTGTTGCTATGTTATGCATTCAAGACTGCAATGGATTTATTGGAGTTCTCTTTATTGGACTTAAATGGATTTATTGAAGTTTGTGATGTTCCGCAATTAACCGTATTAGAAAGTTAAGTGATCGTTAAGTGATTTACAGTATAATGAAAATTGTATCTTAGAAGGTTACTGTTCTCACAACACTGCATGTGAAATTTGCAAACTGCTAACTTCTTCCAGTTCCAGTTAACACAGTCTGTTTACTTCTACCACTTAACCAGTAACAATCTCTCTGATACAAACCTGTCAAGTGTAAACTTCTGGCTTATGACCCACAACTTACAGGAGGCCAAGCGTTTCCAGAACATTGACAAGTCATGGCAGAAGATCATGCAGCGCGCCCACGAGGTGCCCGGTGTGGTGCAGTGCAGCGTTGGCGACGAGACGCTGAGCCAGCTGCTGCCTCACCTGCTGGAGCAGCTGGAGGTGTGCCAGAAGTCTCTTAGTGGCTACCTGGAGAAGAAGCGTCTCGTCTTCCCCCGATTCTTCTTTGTCTCCGACCCTGTGCTGCTCGAGATCCTCGGACAGGCCTCCGACTCCCACACTATCCAGGTCCGACAACAGTTCCGCTCAGGAGTCCAGAGTTCTGGGGATTTTGGGGTGGGATTCATTGAGATTTGATGATTGATTGCTCAGGATGGAGTAGAGTGTCTGGTATTTTTTATATCACAGATTTTCTTGCATCATATTTTCAGACAGATATATCTACATCAACAAGGGCTTGAAAGTCTGAGCCCATTACTAGTAATCTATTCTGGTGCTCTGGAATGACAATGTTTTCTGCACATGGAGTAATAAGCTCAGAATGATGCATCAACTGTTTCCCTCCATGCTCTGCCTTCATCTTTTGTGTTTTGTTGATGTGTATTTGTTGTGGATTTTTAAACTCTCTCTGCTTGTGTGTGCGTGTGAGAAAGCTCATGTTCTGCTGAGAAAACAACTTTAAGCTCATTAATACTCCAGCAATTCCTTTCCCCTCTTCTGCCACATTTCACTGTAATCACATTTAACTGCAAAAAGGAAAGACTGCTGAGAGAGAATAGAAAAAAACATGAATATTTCTCACCTGTGCTTAGACTGTTAAACTTTAACATACCTGTGTTGTCTGGTTGTCTAGGCCCATTTATTGAGTCTCTTTGACAATGTAAACCGAGTGGTTTTCCATGAGAAAAACTACGACCAGATCCTGAGCTTCCAGTCTCAGGAGGGGGAGACAGTGGATCTGAGAGAACCTGTCAATGCCCAGGTATCTGAAGAGCTTGGAGCCATCAATGATTGCTTACAAATGTATAGGGATGATTACTGATGTGTCATGTTGGTGGTGTCATGTAATTGGTGTTGCAATTCAATCACTTGCTAAAAAAAAAACAAATGGACTGAGACCACATAAATGGAGTGATCCTGGCATTTTTTTTCTAATTAAACTCTAAAGAGGAATATCATGTCTGGAAGATCTGTAAATTTGAAGCAACAAATGCAAGACTTGTTTAGTCAAATTTTGATGTTGCCATGCTTTGAAACATGTAAACACAAAACAGTCCCACATTTCTAATAGAATTTGTATCCATTCAGCCCATGATCCAAAACAAACAAGCTGAGTATAAAGACTGAGTAAATTAGAAATGAATGGGGAAATAATGCATATTCATCGTTAGAGGTATTGTTAAAGAATTACTTTTTTTTTCTTCAGGGAAATGTGGAGGTGTGGCTGGGGCTTTTGCTGTCTGGCGTCAAGAGCACCATCCACAGCATCATCCGCCAGGCTCACATGGCCATCAGCGATGCGGGCCTCAAGCTCCTCGAGTTCCAGTCCGTGTTCCCAGCCCAGGTGGGTCTGCTGGGGATCCAGCTCATCTGGACCCGCGATGCTGAAGAAGCGCTCCAGCTCAGCAAGACAGATAAGAAGGTAAGTAGGAGAGGGGTTCTGGTTCTGGTTCAGCTGGGCAGACGTGGAGATAGAGAAGGTGTGCCAATGTAAACAAGGAAACAGTAAATTGCAAACAGGTAAATAGCTAAGTAAACAAGGTCATAGGAGAGCTATTCCTATTCAACAGAGACGGTGGGAGGGTGTGTGTGTGTGTGTGTGTGCGTGTCTGTGTGTTTGTGTGCGGGCTGTTTCAATTGAGTGAAGTAAACAAAAACGTACTGTAGCAGAGGTGTTCTTATTCTGCCAAGCAGAGAGGATGGTAGGTGAGAGGCTCCAGTTCTACAAGGAAAGATAGGAGGAACTGGAAACAGAGACAAGAAAGTGGTGAAGGCAGTCAGATACATTTTGAAAAGGACAAAAAGGTAATGAGGCTGTGCTGAAGAGAACTACAGTGTGTAGAGGAGGTGTTTGGCACTAAAAAAAAGTCTGTGGATGTTCCAATTTAAGGGTACATTCAGACTTAAGTGGAGGAGAAATAGCAGAAAATAAATTAATAAAATGAGTGCATAGATTAAATAAATTAGCTTTATAATTATCTGTCTAGGACATTCTGTGAGGCCACATGTAGTTACAGTCACTGCATCCTGACTATATATTTCATGCCACTGCGTATGCACTTATGCAGATACTTCCTGTTTTCCAACTGCTTTGCACAGATCATGCAGACAACTAATCAGAAGTTTCTGGACCTCCTGAACGAGCTAATTGACATGACCACTCGAGATCTAACCAAAATGGAGAGAACTAAATACGAGACTCTCATCACTATTCATGTGCACCAGAAGGACATTTTTGATGATTTGGTGAGAAGAAAGAAGACTTTTCAGCTTTTCTTTTGCAGATACTTAAGTGTGTTTGTGCTTCAGTAGATTAATATTCAATTCGTCTAACTCAATAAAAATTGCATGTTCTATTGACTTGAACTTAATGTGAGACTTAGAACGGTGTGGATTTTTCATGCGTGTTTGTTTTGTCTAGCTCTTCATTTTGCTATTCCTTTTGGTGGAATATTTTAAGAGTAACCACTTTTACATTAGCGGAGTACAGTCTACCTACTTTTCTATACTGCAACCTTCTGCAGTTCTCAGTTAAAGTCTGGATTAAAAGCACAGATCAAAATCTCTGTGTACTAGTCTGTTCATAGCCCTTTGATGATGATGATGATGATGATGATGATAATTATTTTGCTTTTTTGATTGCGTTTGGATGTCCTTTTATTTAAAGAATGATCCTTCTGTAGGAGTTACACCAAAGTACACATTTTAGTAGGAAATCAGATGTCTTTTCACTCAAGTGAACTGAATGAATGAGATTATTAGTCTGCCATAATACAGATCAGATGATGACAGGTTCTCACTCCCTCTCTCTCTCTTTCTCTTTCTCTATCTGTCTGCTTCTGTCTCTCTCTCTCTGTCTCTCTCTCTCTCTCTCACTGTCTCTCTCAGGTTCGCATGAACATTAGGTCGGCATCTGACTTTGAGTGGCAGAAGCAATCACGGTTCTACTTCCTGGAGGACGTGGACAGGTGCCTCATTCAGATCACGGACGTGGAGTTTGACTACTGCAACGAATACCTGGGCTGCACTGACAGGCTCGTCATCACCCCGCTCACTGACAGGTGTGTGTGTGTGTCAGATGAATGGATGCATACATTGTACGCAACTAGTGTGTGCATTTGTGTGTGTGTATGTGTGTGTCTTTGGGGGGTTGTTTGCACAGGCAAATTCTTTGTTTGTTTGTTAGAGAGAGTGAGAGAAAAGAGCAAGTAAGAGGGCTTGTGGGTGTGTCTGTGTCTGTGTGTGTGTGTGTGTGTGTGTGTGTGTGTGTGTGTGTGTGTGTGTGTGTGTGTTTGTGTGTTTGCCTGCTGTCAGTCCTGTCTGTCTCTGACAGATGGGGAAAAGCTGAACCTCTCTCACTGGTCTCGGCCTGGCCCAGCTCTTCCACTATTCCCCACCATCAGATGAATAATGAATGGGAGCCTGATGAGAAACGTTTTGACCCCGTCTCTCGCTCCACTGCCACGGGTGGAATCATGCACGTCTTCCCTTCTCTACTTTTCTCCTTTCTTCTCCTCTCTGCTCACCTTCCCTTCACTTTTTGACATATCAGCCGCTTCCTGTCCAGAGCGATGAGCTGAATTCACCTCAGAATCTCTATAGAGTGGCTGTGATGTGGAAGGTGGACCATGAATATATTTATGTGTTATTTGCCCCATCCATGATTTATTGTTGCATCATGAAAGATGTATTAATGCAAAGGAATGCTTCATAGACCAACAAAAATCAATAAATCAGTAATACATGGACGACTGATTTCTGTATTGCACTGCTGAATGAATTACCTGTTTAATCACAAATGGCATAATTGACTCTTTAAAGTCAATTAAAAAATATTAAAAATAGGGTGTCAGATAATCTGTGTTTCTTCCGTCTTTACCTGTCAACTACTTTATCGCTCTTATTTTCTTCCTCCTCCTCTTTTCTTCTCCTTCTCTTTTTCTCAATTTCCCAGTCTATTTTTCTTCCTTCTATTTACTGTCAGTTTTGTTTAGTATTGAGTGTTCCTCCTCCCTCAGTTTGTAATTTGTGTGTTGTAAATATGCCAGAATCAGAGTCAGCCTAGGATACTCTCGCTGTGTGATTCCCAGCACATGGGTTAACCAACAGTGGGCTCTATAAGAATGATAGTGTGATAGCCTGATTCTTTCACTGTGTCCTCAGTCCTCAAGTTTTCTGTCATCTCTCTCTCTCTGTCTCTTCCTCCCTCTCTCTCTCTCTCACTCACTTTGACTCTTTGTCTCTCTCTCTCACCCTCTCTCTCTCCCTTTCCATATCATCTCTCTCTCTCTTAGGTGCTACATCACCCTGGCCCAGGCTTTGGGCATGAGTATGGGAGGAGCTCCTGCGGGTCCGGCGGGAACAGGGAAGACGGAGACCACAAAGGATATGGGCCGCTGCCTGGGAAAATATGTGGTGGTTTTCAACTGTTCTGACCAGATGGACTACAGGGGCCTGGGACGCATTTACAAGGGTACTCAAACAGTGCACACCAAACAAAGCCAGTCACCCATGTGGGGAAAAAATATTATTATTAAACATTTATTTTACCAGGGAAAAAATCACATTGAGATTAAAATATCTTTTACAAGTGAGCCCTGGTAAAGAATGCGACAGCACGCCAGGACAAAGTGACAATGAACAGCAAAAATGTACATATTTAATTGTTACACAAATTGATAATTGATCACAAATACAAAGTAGTAGCTAGAGAAAAGAAAAGAAAGAAGAAGTGTGATAAAAGTGTGTTTTATATGGTCTATTGCAAAAGCCATTGCAACGTGCAAGCTCACCATCACAAATGTATCATGCAGGCATTGAAAAGTGTAACAGTGATGGCTGAGCTTGTCTTACATAAGTGAAGTAAGAACTGAATGATACATTTTCAGTTATTCACATTAAAGGACATTTCCTTGCCTGACTAATGGTATACCGGTAAGAATGAAAATGACTTGCAGTGTTTAATAGTGAACTTACAAATATTTTCTAGAAAAACCTTACATCTCACTGTTGAGCTGACTCAACCAAATGTTTTTTTTCTTTTAATAAATAATGGATGAAGCTGACTGAAAAAGAAATAAACCTTATTAATTCAGTGAGAATGAGTTTTTTGGATATCAGCATCATGCCCTACTTTTGCAAAATTCAGTGTTTTAAAAAAAAAAAAATCCTCACATCAACTTGATGCTTGATTTTTTTACACACACCCATTCTGCTACTGGGTACACAGATGCAAACAATTTGTGAATGTTTGTGTTGAAAGATTAAAGAGCAATCAATATTGTATATAAGACGATCTAAGGCACAAATGAAGTTAAATATTTGATGGCCAACAGTGGAAAAAAAAGGTTTGATCTGTCATGCAACAACATGTTATTCACAGAGTAGTGTTTACCTTAGGCTGTTCAAACACGATAGATGCTTATTGGTCACAGGTGTAATGCGGGTTCTCTGTTTGCTGAACAGGATTGGCTCAGTCTGGGGCTTGGGGTTGCTTTGATGAGTTTAACCGCATCGAGCTCCCTGTCCTGTCCGTGGCTGCCCAGCAGATTTACATTGTTCTTCAATGCAAGAAGAACAAGAAAACTCAGTTTATCTTCACAGACGGAGATGTGGTGGACATGGACCGAGAGTTTGGGATCTTCCTGACCATGGTGAGGAAGTCGATGAAAGGCACTTGATTTACTCTTTCTCCCCTCCCGCCAAGAAGCTGTTTGAAACACCCGCAATAAAATTTAACAGAAGTCAGTCCTCCTGTTGCTTTGACTTACTTCAGTGTGTACTGTGCATCAAAACATAATCATTACTCAGTCTAAGCAGTAAAATTGACTAATGAAACTGAGTGGGCTTCTTTCTTTAACGTGCGCTGTGCTGTGTTAGTTGACCTCAAAGTTTTTTTTTGTTTTGTCTGTAGTGTACAGGGGTGTTTGTCTTGCTCAGAATTGTGTGAATATCTTTTTTTGAATATCCAGTCGTGACGAGACGTGTTTCATGTCTTGTAATAAAAGAATATAGTCATGAAAAATGAAAGAAACAAATCACACTTTCTGAATAATTCAGGCATAGAGATAATTACCCTAAAGAGCAGAGAGAGGAAGAGCCATCCTCCCAACTCTGTGTCTATGTCTGTCACAGAACCCAGGGTATGCTGGCCGCCAGGAGCTCCCTGAGAACTTGAAGATCCAGTTCCGCACTGTGGCCATGATGGTTCCGGATAGGGCCATCATCATGAGGGTCAAACTGGCCAGTGCTGGTTTCCGTGACAACCAGGTTCTCAGTCGCAAGTTTTACACCCTATACAAGCTGTGTGAGGAGCAGCTCTCAAAACAGGTGAATCAGAGCCAAGCAGTCCAACTCTGAAGAAAATGACAGTGATCACTTACAATGTTCAATTACAGTGAAAAATTATTCTTATTTATTGTTATTGTTATTACTAGTAGTAGTAGTAGTAGTAGTAGTAGTAGTAGTTGTAGTAGTAGCAGTAGCAGCAGTTGTAGTTGTGGTGGTGTTGTTTATTTGCTATATCCAGTATATTTATATAACACCTATTCAGAAATCCAGGGTCGTTTAACACGAGGAAAAGGGATAGGCAGAGAAAAGGAACCAACAAAAGAGGAAGAGAAGTGATGATGAAAATGGAAATACCTTTGGAAGAGATTTGAAGGTTTAACAGGAGGGGCAGTCATTGAGAGATTGAGGATGACTGTGTTAGTGCCTGGCTGTCAGTGCATGGAGGGGCTTACTATTAGCCTGAGGTGGAAAGAGATGTATGAGGGCAGATAAGAACAGAATAGAAAAGAAAAGTATGATACATAAAACTTTTTTTTCTGCTGATTTTGTGAAAATACTGAATAAACTTGGGGGTTGGCAGGGGAATGGGGAATTGAGAAGTGGGTGCTGTTTATGCAAGCAACATTAAAGCTACAGTGTTTTACATTATTGATTTTGTACTATGCTTATTAGAGCGATGTAGAACATAGTTGTACATACTGTTTTCCCTGGACAGGTTCACTATGACTTTGGGTTAAGGAACATCCTCTCTGTGCTGAGGACACTCGGTGCGGTGAAGCGAGCAAACCCCACTGAGCCTGAGAAGACGGTGGTCATGAGGGTCCTCCGTGATATGAACCTGTCCAAACTGGTACTTGTAGTTTGTAAGATTAAGCATTAGATGGCAGAACAAATAATAGTAGCCGACTCTGGGGTCAAATCCCTCTAAGTGTAATTGTTTTAAAATGTGTTGCTCATATTTTCTGTATGACTATTAAGCTTCTCATGTGCTACCGTTGCAGCCATTATGTGTCAAACAAATGTACTGTCTTACAACTGTACAAATGAACTGTCTTATCACCCCTAATACAGTTCTTGGTATATTGTAATTTAAGCTCATACGTGGAGTATTACAGCGTATTAGTCCCTTTTGCTTTGGTGAAAAGTGTGCGCTAAATCCCACTTACCCAACTTGTCTTCCACGCATGATGCCGTTGTGTATTACCGTATGTTGTGTAACGCATTGCTTCAGGTGGATGAAGACGAGCCTCTCTTCATGAGCCTGATCAATGACCTGTTCCCTGGCATCACCCTGGACAAGGCAGGCTACCCTGAGCTGGAGGCTGCCATCCAGAGTCAGGCCCAACAGGCCGGTCTCATCTTCCACCCGCCTTGGGTGCTCAAGCTGGTGCAGCTCTACGAGACCCAGCGTGTCAGACACGGTGGGCAATACCAGACATTAGGGGTGGGAATCGAGAACCAGGAATCGAGTAGAATCGAATCAATTGTATCCCTTTGACATTCTCAATTCACAGCTCTACATGGTTTTCCTAATTCTAATAAGCTGCTGTTGTCACCTTAGTGGTACAGGCTATTATTGGCCTATGTGCTGATACTGAAAACCTTTGTAGGGTACTAAAACAGAAAGGAATTGATAAGAAAATTGATAAAGAATTGGACCGATAATCAACAATGGTATTGATATTGATAAAATCCTATCAATTCCCATAAGAATTCCCATTCCCCCTACTAGACTTGGTCATGTAGTACTGTGTAGACTTATGTTTAACCAACCACTGGATAACCCTCTTCCTCAGTCCTTAGAGATAATTTACCTAACATAGCCTACCATTTACCAGTCAGTCCAATGCATTTAAGCACTGCTTTTAATTGCTGCAGTTTTTTTCCTAAGAGTTTAATAACAGATCATTTTATGCTCTGTTGAACAGTAGCATAGTTTATGTGTACCACTAACTCTCATATTTTGTCTTTGTTTCTTGATAATTCATTTACAGTCTAAAATACACTCTTTGCTTCCATATGTACCCCCATGTGCACCAGAAGTGATCCGACATTTGCATTGTTTGTCCTTTGTGCTGTAGGAATGATGACGCTGGGTCCCAGCGGCACTGGTAAGACCACATGCATCCACACACTAATGAGGGCCATGACGGACTGCGGCACCCCACACAAGGAGATGCGCATGAACCCCAAAGCCATCACCGCCTCGCAGATGTTTGGCACGTTGGACGTGGCCACCAATGACTGGACAGATGGAGTCTTCTCCACCCTGTGGAGGAAAACACTGAAAGCAAAGAAGGTTTGAAAGCCTACATTCATATTCGGCATTGAATAATTTAATAACTGCCTTTTTGTGTGTTAAGGAGGAGCAGTATGAGTGCATTAAGTGGGCTTTTACATCAGCCTCATGCCAAGCCATGTCTATCTGTAAAATTGTTGTGTGTATTACATTGTCCCATCAGATTAAGGTTATAATCAGGAAAGCAAATCTAATTGTTCCCATATAAATATGTTTACATATATGTTACATGTATGTTTTCCAAACATTATAATGTAACCTCAGCATTTCCCTGTGGTTCTGTTAAGGGTGAGCATGTATGGATTGTTCTGGATGGACCTGTTGACGCCATCTGGATTGAGAATTTGAACTCTGTCCTGGATGACAACAAGACCTTAACCTTGGCCAACGGAGACCGAATCCCCATGGCTCCAAACTGTAAGATCGTGTTTGAGCCCCACAACATTGACAACGCCTCCCCTGCTACCGTTTCACGGAACGGCATGGTCTTCATGAGTTCATCAGTACTGGATTGGCAGCCCATTCTGCAGGCGTGGCTCCAGAAGATTCCGCAGGCTCAGGCTGACATCCTGCTCAGTTGCTTTAACAGTACCTTCCAGGTCAGAGGATAATTACTCTTAGCAGATTGAGTGTTTAGAGTGTTTGAGTTTTATTATGTGTCTTAAACATGCAGGCAGCACAACATAAAGCAAGACTAATGCTGTAGTTTAACATTTAAATGACTACATCTTAATTTTGAAAATTAGTCTTTTGTTTATATTTTTTTTCCTCACTGATCCCGTTCTTTTGTTTTTTATAAACAAACCAGCGTGTAGTCAGAAAGGCCTGTTTGTTCAGACAAGGCTCACATAGCCAGCAGCTGAATATAATGCTAGAGACCAATTTAAATGAAAAATGTTATGGGCAGTAAATCTCCATATGATTATTTTTTTGTTGTTTGTTTTTGTTGTGTATGTGTGTGTGTGTGTGTGTGTGTGTGTGTGTGTGTGTGTGTGTGGCTGGGGTGAAATGGTGGTATAAAACATGATGAAAATGAAAATGTTTTTTTAGGGGGGGTTCTGAGTGGCCCTCTCAGAAATCATTGTAATCCATAATCCCGTCTCTGTCTAGAGACAGTCTTTATCTCAATTGTAATTTTTTTAAAAGAACTGTTGATTGTTGTGTGTAATACTGTGTTATTAACACTGGCAGTGTGAATCTCTGCTTTGGCTGACAGGACCTAATTAACTTCATATTCACGGCTGTGTCTCCCAAAATGCAAATCCTGGAGTGCATGTATATTAAGCAGGCACTGGACCTCTTGCAGGTCAGTGAACACACTTAACACTAACCACTGGTCAGACCACAAAAAAACATATACGTATAGATAGATAAATGAAAAAATCCACACTGTTTCTTTGGATAGAACTTGTATTTAAGCTCTCCAGTGACCCTCAAAGCTATTTTTTTCCCCAAACTTGCAGGGTTTGCTGCCTTCGGCTGATGAGAAGAGCACAGCCCGGGGTCATGTTGGTCGCTTGTTTGTGTTTGCTGTGATGTGGTCTGCGGGGGCCCTGCTAGAACTGGATGACAGGGCCAAGCTGGAGGTGTTTCTCAAGGGTCACTCCGCCCCTCTGGACCTGCCCCTCACCCAGGGAGACCAGACCATCTTTGAATTTGTGGTCAACGAAGCCGGAGAGTGGGACCACTGGTCTAAGAAGGTGCTTTTGTGGGTGGAATAGGATTAGGATTTTAGCACTTTAGTATGTTTTATTCTTACACATAAATGTGTATTGCCTATTCATAAGTGCAAATGCATTATTATTACTGATAGATACAGTTTACAGAGTTCATCATTGTCAGGTCTTTTCTTTTTCTGACAACCAATGTTTCAGAAGAATTTATAACTGAAATACTGTATGTGTGCACAATTATTATTATTATTTTTTGATACTGATACTCTATTTTATGTCCTATGGTCTCAGAAGATTATCACATTCAAATAAGTCAGTAGACCTTCTGAATATCTGTTCTTGCACTCCAGACCCCGAATGAACATTCACTTAATCTGGTGTTATGTTTAGGTCCCTGAGTACAAATATCCCAAGGATGTTGTCCCTGACTATGCCTCCATTCTCGTACCCAACGTTGACAATGTCAGAACGGATTTCCTGATGCGGACCATCATGCTGCAGGGCAAGGCTGTGCTGCTCATTGGTGAACAAGGCACTGCCAAAACAGTCATGATTAAGGTTGGGATTCAGTTTATACTTGCACAGTGCTTCTATCTTCTTGCTTTTAAAAATACTTTATATGGTTTAGATGATTCCTTGTATTGTGCCTCATCTTTTTCTACTAATATATTCAGACATTTGATTGCTGATCCAGAATGTTGATTGATGTGATGATGATGATGATAATGATGCTGCTGCTATTTTTGTGACTCCCCAGGGCTACACTAGTAAGTATGACCCAGAGACTCATCTGAGCAAGAGTCTGAACTTCTCGTCAGCGACGTTGCCAGGCATGTTCCAGTCGACCATAGAGAGCTACATAGACAAGCGCATGGGTAGCACCTACGGACCGCCTGCGGGGAAGAAAATGACTGTCTTCGTCGATGACATTAATATGCCTGTTATCAATGAGTGGGGAGACCAGGTGAGCAGTGGCCTGTGAACTGAATGGAGAGTTTAGAAACACCAACTGGTTGTCTCGTTGTAAAATCACTGTCCTTGTCAATCTTATAATTACTATCAGCAGCAGCTCAGTATAGTTGAAGTTCACATGAAGTTTCGCAGTGTAGAAAGTCTTTTTCATATCCACTGAGAAAAGCAAAATACAGAAAGACTTAATACAAAAAAAAGACCCGACCTTGGGCCCTGAGAAGACAAGTATTTCTATTGAATGCATGCACACACTATTCTCAGGCCCATTTGTATTTCTGTCAAGGACTTCAAATGTTTTTCTTAATTGTATTTTTCAAGTCAAGTCAGTTGTTCTGTAATATTAACTCTGTATTGAGCTCTCTCCTGTGCTTCCTTGACTCCAGATCACTAATGAGATTGTGCGGCAGCTGATGGAGCAGGGCGGCTTCTACAGCCTGGAGCGTCCGGGCGAATTCACCACTGTGGTGGATGTGCAGCTGGTAGCGGCCATGATCCACCCAGGCGGCGGCCGCAACGACATCCCCCAGCGCCTGAAGCGGCAGTTTTGCATCTTTAACTGCACGCTGCCCTCCAACTCTTCCATTGACAAGATCTTCCACACCCTGGCGCAGGGCTACTTCTGCCTGGAGAGAGGCTTCCCTGAGGAGGTGTGCGCTCTGGCCAGTGCACTGGTGCCCACCTCCAGGAGAGTATGGCAAGCTGTGAAAGCCAAGGTATTGGCTCTGTCTACAAGACCCATTATTCACAGTTTTTTTTTCTTATTTGTCTGTGTGCATATGGAATATTACACTGAATTTGTGAACTGCCAGCTAACACTAACTGATGAGGACCCAAGAAAACAAAACTACCTTGCTCTCATCCATTAGCAGTGGCTGCTGTGTGGCTATTTGGTCTGTGTTGTACTTAATTCTGTTGTTTTCATACCTACTGACAGCATTTCCTTTAAGTCTTTTTCATTGCAGCCTAATGATTAAGATGATAATTAAGAGTTTATGTAGTTTCATGGGCATTTATTTCCCCAATAATAGAAACCCATATTGGGCAGAAGAATATTAAGTAACTCAGCACAGAGCAATTATTAATTATCAGTTGCCAAGATATGGACTTTATGTTCATGTTACTGCAGTGTTTGAAATAAATAAGAAAATCCTTATTCTTTAACTACAGGGCTGAGTTTTTGTACATTTTTAAAACATTGTCTCTTTTTTTCACAACTCTCACTCCTTAATCTTAATCATCTTTTAAACATCTTCCCTTCATTTTCAATCATGGCCAAACACTCCGTACTGCCATGTCATGAACATAAATGAAGCTGATTTATTATAAGCTTATAAGCTTATTTATTTATTCGGCAGCGGTAGCTTAGTGGTTAATGAACCTTGCTAGCATGCTGGAAATTGTGGGTTCAAACCCACTGTGCCCTTAAGCAATGTGCTTAACCTTGGGGATACTGGCCCTGAACTTATTGGTAGTTGACAAATGTAAGTCGCTTTGGATAAAAGCATCTGCTAAATGCATAAATGTTAATAAATGTTAATAAATATTTTTCAGATGTTGCCCTCGCCAGCCAAATTCCACTACGTCTTCAACCTGCGGGACCTGAGTCGGATCTGGCAGGGCATCCTGACGGTGGGGGCTGAGGTGTGCCAGGGGCCTGCAGTCCTGTTGCCACTCTTTAGACATGAGTGCTGCCGCGTCATCGCCGACCGCTTCATCGACCTCAAAGACACAGAGATCTTTGATGGGATTGTAGCACGGGTGGGTGTCCGCAGCACCCTGTGTGATGACTTTGCCAAGTGGATTTTAGGGACAGGTGGATGGATGAGTTGATAGCTAGCTGAAGTACTGTATTTGTGAGGCAGCAGTGACAACCAAGTTTTGAGAGCCAAACTGTAAGCGAGGTAGTGTTTAGTGTGCTGTACTTCCAGACACAAAATAAACAAAATATTGGAAAAAGTATTGCCGTCTGCCGAGCCAGCAACAAGATGGGGTCAAAACATAGAAAGACATTTTCCATTTCAGTCTGCACTTTGTCTGCAAACAACAAAACAAACAATCCTGTTTGCTGTTTTGTTATTTAATGTCTGTGTAAATATGCAAAATTAAACTCAAAGCAAGTTTAATTTTGTTAACAGTTTCTGTTCTGCTGTTTCTCTCAGGTTGTGACAGAGGACCATGGACCAGACTTATTGGCACAGTTGCAGGCCGACACCTACTTCGTGGACTTCTTGCGGGATGCCCCAGAGTGCACTGGAGATGAGCCAGATGATGCTGAACCAGAGACCCCTAAAGTGTATGAGCCCATTCCCTCCTTCCAGGCACTGTCAGAGCGACTGGGATTATATCTGCAGCAGTACAACGAAGCTGTGAGGGGGAGCGCCATGGACCTGGTTTTCTTCAAGGTCAGGACGAGGGCTCTCACCTAGGGGTTGCAGTGTTGATGGTATCAACATGCATAATGCAATGCACTGTTTCTGAAAGTTTGAGTGAATCTATGAATGCAATTAGAATAGCAGCCAGCACATGCGTATGTCTCCCATGTAGGTTGACAGCACAGATGTAAATCTAAAAGAAAGACCAGATGTTAAAGGAACACACCACCTTTTGGGGAAATATTGCCATTCCCCACCTCCTCTTGAGTTAAACAGTTGAGTTTCTCCACTTCATCCAGCCAAGGTGGAAAACTAGTATATTTCTCCAAAAGGTGATGTGTTCTTTCAAGGAAGGGATAATGTATTGTCCGCCCGTCATTGTAGGAAAATATTTCCTGACAGGATGAACAAGACCCCGACACCGAAGGGAAATATTTGTTACCGTTTGGTGACTTGCTTCTGTGGATAAACAAATAGTTTGCAACACAACTTGACCTTTTTCTTGAACACATCTTGAACTTCTTCTTTAAAACACGGCTGATCTCCTTTCACTTTCAATGAAGTTCGGTTGTGATCAGTAAATGATTTCTACTCGTGGAATGAAATGCTGCTGTGAATCTGAAGAAAAAAAGCCGTTGCCATCGACAGCGGTCACTATACTTTCGCAGTGGTCATTATACAGAAATAACTGACCTCTGAACGCTGGGAATGCCTGTTCAAAGTGAATGGAACCTCCCATAGTATTGTGGAGAGCTGTATAATAAGACAAAGTGTAAATTGTAGTGAAAAAGCTTAAAAATTTTTTAATTATGTGGTTCTGTTGACCAGGATGCCATGATCCACTTGATGAAGATCTCACGGATAATGCGCACCCCCCAGGGTAATGCTCTCCTCGTGGGGGTTGGGGGGTCAGGCAAACAGAGCCTTACTCGACTGGCCTCCTACATCGCTGGGTACCAGAGCTTCCAGATCACTCTCACACGGTAGGATTTTCTCCCAAAACACATTTAGTGGATCCTTTGTGCAGTCTGCATTGTTTGTGTAAAACCTCATCCATAACATTGTCCATCTCCTAGATGCAGTAACTTCACCAGCACACCACTTTAACTTTGACTGAGAATTGATCACTTAGTTGCCTCAGCTCTGATATTCTGAAGCACCAAAGCATAATATTGCACGCTTAACCTCTGACCCAAAATATATTACCTTATATATTACCTATACCTTAGACAGTTGTATATTTAAATAGATCATTATGGTCACACTCCATTTTGCGTATTCTCCCTACAGATCTTACAGTGTTAGTAATCTGATGGAGGACTTGAAGACTCTTTATCGCATCGCCGGGCAACAGGGGAAGGGTGTCACTTTTATCTTCACTGACAACGACATCAAGGATGAGGCCTTCCTGGAGTACATGAACAACGTGCTGGCCTCAGGCGAGGTGTCCAACCTGTTCGCCCGTGACGAGCTGGACGAGATCACTCAGGACCTCATCGGCGTCATGAAGCGCGAGCACCCACGCCGTCCGCCCACCGCCGAGAACCTCTACGACTACTTCCTGGCACGCGTGCGCAGCAACCTGCACGTCGCGCTCTGCTTCTCGCCCGTCGGGGAGAAACTACGCTCACGCGCGCTCAAATTCCCGGGTCTCATCTCCGGCTGCACCGTCGACTGGTTCCAACGGTGGCCTCGGGACGCCCTCGTGGCTGTCGCCCAGCACTTCCTGGCTGGCTATGCCTTCCGTTGTACGGACGAGGTCAAGCAGAGCGTAGTGGGCACCATGGGCACCTTCCAGGACCTGGTGGCAGAGACATGCACTGAGTACTTCCAGCGTTTCCGCCGGCAGACCTACGTGACACCCAAATCCTACCTGTCCTTCATAAAAGGCTACCAGGCAATCTACTCTGAGAAAATTGCTCATGTAGGAATGCTGGCCGAACGTATGAATACAGGTGTGTTGTTGTGTATTGTGCATTATGTGAATCTTACAGGTTAGTACTGGACTGTGTAACATTAATGTCAGTGCTAATACCAAGGTCAATATGTTAATTGAGAATATACATGCATACAGACATACTACATACTGTACATACATACATACATAGGATATAATGAATCAATTCATGTGTCGATATTAATCCAATTTCAAACATCCATAACATTAGTCCAATATTAAACATTGATGTCTTTCTTTTCACCACTCCCCTATTATTGATCTGTGATTAATAATTGAAGTGTTTTCTAAATACTTGCCGTGATTTCCTTTTACTTCATTGGATTAAATAATAAACAATGAGCCTCCTTTGTCTCTCTCCCTCCTTCTCTGCATGTATTTGTGTTTGTGTGTATGTGTGTGCGTGTGTGTGTGTGTGTGTGTTGTGCGTGTGTGTGTATGTGTGTGTGTGTGGTTATCTGTCTTCAGGCTTGGACAAGCTAATGGAGGCTGAGCAGTCTGTCAATCAGCTGTCTAAAGAGCTGGTGTTGAAGGAAGAGGAGCTGGCTGTGGCCTCTCAGAAGGCTGATGTGGTCCTGCAGGAAGTCACCGTCAAGGCACAGGCAGCCGAAAAGGTCAAGGCCCAAGTGCAGAAGGTCAAAGACAAGGCCCAAGCCATTGTGGACGAGATTGAGGGCGACAAAAAGGTGGCAGAGTCCAAGCTGGAAGCCGCTAAACCAGCACTAGCCGCTGCAGAGGCTGCCTTACAGGTACACTGTCATATCAGCAGTGGTTACTGGTATTAAAGGAAAAATCTGGAGTGAATCCATCAATAGTCCTGTCATTTGACTTTGCTGAGAGCTGTCAGTAGGCATGAGAACAAAAGAATTTGGTTCAACTAGGACCAAATTTGAAAAACAGCAACTAATGGTGAACTTTTCTTGTGCCCCATCAGTTAACTTAGCTGGTGTTTCACTATTTGGTGTGCATTATACCAAGTGTTAGAACTTCTAGAAGTTTTTTTGTGTGTGTGTGTGTGTGACTGGCTGTGTGACTTGTAGCTATGTATCCAGGCTTTCAATTCTCTGGTATGTGAGGTATGTGTCCTGAACATCAGGCCTGTTCAACAAGAGCAGAAAACAGGGTTCAGCAGGTCCTTAAAGTCCTTAAATGAATTAATTGGCCAGTCATTGAAAGTGCTTGAATGAATGGAAATGTTGGGTCCTTGAGTTTTCAGAGACGTGGGCATTGAAAGCCCTTGAAAAGTGGAAAATTGAAAAGTGGAAAATTTAATTTGAAGTTTAAGTGAGAACCCTGACACACAATACTGCACCTAATTGGAAGCTGTTGCAAATGGGATTATATCCTTCATTATATAAATGGAGACATATTCTGCTCTCTGCACTGCATTTGCATTCATATTTTGTATACAGCACTTCTAATTACCATTATGTAGTCTACTTAGTAAAGTTCAGAGTGAACAGTAACCCTTTAAGGGAGGATTTACACTTTATGTCACAAACTACCTAGCCTGGCCTTGCCTTTTTAGCACTTCCGCTTGATTACCATCTCCCTACAGCCCTAGTCTGGATTTGATCCCACTTTTTGATAGCCTGTCCAATCAGCGAAAAGAGGGAGGCATTGTGAATGCAGAGCTAGAATGCTATCAGTTAAGGCAAGCAATCAGTCAGGGGCCGATCCAGTCTTTTTAACAAACTACCTTGATTATACAGTATTTGCATCTGTGTCAGCTCTCAGTAATTATTTCTGTGGGCACGACCCCATTGGCAGATCTGAGATCAGCTAATTTGTCCTCTCTTGTCTAGACCATAAAGCCAGCAGACATTGCTACAGTACGCAAGCTGGGGAAGCCTCCTCACCTGATCATGCGCATCATGGATGCCGTGCTGATCCTCTTTCAGCGACGGGTGGATGTGGTCACTATGGACCCAGAGCGACCCTGCCCACGACCTTCCTGGGCAGAAGCCCTCAAGCTAATGAATAACTCGGGCTTCCTCAGCATGCTCCTTAACTTTAATAAGGTTGGACACACACACACACACACACACGCACACACATACGTAAATGAATACACATACGCATCATACATGCACACATAAGCAATCATGAACACACAAAAGCACATTCAAAGGTCAAATTTGCATTTCAAACATCGCTTAATGACACATTAGGCCTCTACAGGCCTCTACACATGTGTTTATTAAACCTATAAAATAACAGGCAGTGGCTTTGCATGTTCAGAGTGCTGCCCTTCTCCACCGTTTGGTACTTGGACAATTTGGCCTTGTGACCGCAGATGTAGGTCAGGGGGGCTTTACGTTAAATCCCCCGTGTCGACACACATTGGGCTGTTGCCAGGATACTACCCCCTGTCAAGTGTGTACACAAGCAAGTGACAGTGACCTTATCTCTGTGACGATGAGCTCAGTACTCCCATATTCAATCCCCCCCCCCCCCTCCCCATGGTCTGATTTTTTGAGGCGGACTGCACTGCCGTGTCGTAAAGGACACTCGGAGTTGGAGCCCAAGATGTCTCACCTTTTTGCTGAAGTAGTTCCAGCGGAAAGCCCCAGCATAACACACACACTGGCACATAAATCTCTCTGGGCATTCAGCCCTTGTCAGTATGTGAAAGGAGAAAGGGTGTGTGTGGGGGGGGGGATGGGGAAGGGGCTTAGCTGTCCAAGCATGCACTTTCTCTCTTGTCGTTGTTTATTTTCTCCCCCCATCCCCCTTCACTCTCGCTTTCTCTCTTTCTGTCTCTGTCTCTCACTCTATCACTCTCTCTCTGTCTTTCTTATACCTAACCACACATTCATGAATGCTTGGATGGCTGTGTCAGAAGATTCACACACACACACACACACACACACACACACACACATATATACAGATACACATACACAGGCAAATGTACGGTTGGATGCACACATGCACGCATAGCGATGCATACTCAATCACACACAGACTCACAGGTATTCCTGTATGCTCACACACACACACACACACACACACACACACAGCCCGACTCGCGCTATGCAAAGGATTACAGAGGCTGTAAGTGTTGAAATACAAATTCTGTCACTAGATAATCCTGTCTGAACTGTGGAGTTACTCTGACTTGAATGGAATACAGATAAATGCACACAGCACCCAAAGTCAAATGCTTGGTGCAATGCCATTTTTAACAGCAAAAGCACAATGCACACTACCTTCAACATGCAAAATTCAGTACACCTGATTACATTTCAAAGAGAAGAATACTTAGTATTAGTAGTCTTGATATTTTTATGAATATAGTAAAGCATTAAATGCTAGGTCAAGATTATGTGTTGGTATGTAAAATGCAATATGCAAGCCTTGTAATATGATTTGGTCTACAATAGTCATAAAAGGCAGATAAATGTTAGAGAATCTTTTTTTTGTGAAGTAGCTTGGGTTTAAGAACCGTTTAGTACCTGAAAGGTGCGAGTCTCTGTCGCTTTGGATAAAAACACCCTCCCTTTAATTCACTTTGCTTTTTATGCTAGTGTAGACGCTCCCAGTCTCCTTTTGCCTGTGATTGAATGACCCACTCTCTGTTTATGAAAGGACACCATCACCGAGGAGGTGGTGGAGCTGCTGGCTCCGTACATCAGCATGGACGACTACAACTTAGAGGCGGCCAAGAGGATCTGCGGCAACGTGGCCGGCCTGTGCTCCTGGACCGAGGCCATGGTGGACTTTTTTGGCATCAACAAGGAAGTGCTGCCTTTAAAGGTGAAGTCAAATAGCTGCTAGTTACTGAAAGACACACACAAACAAATAGGAATCCAACATTCAAGAGGAACATTAGCTTTAGCAGAGTTGGTGTTGTTTTTATACACTGGCTCTGTAAAACAGCTTGGTTTTGGTGAACAATTACCGCAGAGTAGCACTGTCGGTGTTTGACAATAATGGGTTTTCTTGCACAAAGAAACACACACATCAAATCATAAAAACCTCAATACATGGTGCTATCAGCATAATATGCTCTTGAATAAATTGCTGAAAAGTAACAAGCAATTTCAAAACCATTTGATTTAAATGGGGGGATTTGGGGGAGACCACTGAAACATAGCCATGACCCTTCTCAGATTGGATATGACATCCTCATTTCTTGCCCAATCAGCAGCCAAGGGCTGAGAGGGAGCAGCGTCTTATTAGAGAGTGGTATCTAGCGTGGAGGCTCAGGGGGAGAGAGAGAGAATGAGAGGGTGTTTTCATGAGGCATGCCCGGCCAGTCATGATTTATCACGCCTGAGTGGATTGAAGTGGTGCGGACCAAGTGTGTGAATTTTTGCATTATGCATATGTATAGCATATAAATCAAGGCGCAAAATGCACGTGTCCGTGTGCGGTGCCTTGTCTAGGGTGGCTCGTTCCAGCGTGATCCCGAACGAGTGGCTTGTTGGCTGGCATATGCTGCTGTGCCATGCATCAAAGGCTGTTTTCCCTCGCTCGTGTCAAATAACTCTGATCAAATTTCTTCCGTTTGGATTCACAGGGTGTTTTTCACAGGGCAGAAAAACACCCGTGATGCTTCATTACTGTGATTATGACACTGTCTCAGAGTCAAGTGAATTGAAATGACAAATGTTATGCGGATGAAATCCCAAAGATGGAAATCAGACAGTCCTAGCTGGACTAGATTGTCATTATACTGATTTTCCCACGTGATCATTGAATGGTCCATTATCTGTAATGTGAAACCTGGCACATCCATCCAGAATGAGTGTCAGGTCTTTGTCAGGTTAAGTTCTTACTTGCCCCAAGCTACAATTTAGGCCAGAGAAGCTTCCAGAGTAAGCCCTGGCATTATGTCTATTCCCATGTCATTAAATGGCTTTCTGTGTCAGAGGCGCTCTGCACACTTGAACAAAAAGACATTCTGGTTTCTTTATCTGAGTGATATCCAATAATGACCCTTATGTAAGATTTTTTTTTGTGAACCTACTTATAGTGCGACATACCAAATCAGTGGTAGTGTTGCATTTGTAATGGTTTAGACAGCTGCTGCCTTGTGATCTTTCAAATTCAAGTTTCAAAGGTTGGTCAGAATTGAACTTGGTGTCTTTGAAATGTCTTAATCTCCCTTTACACTGTTGACCATGCTGTATGTCTAAGAGAAGAGCTGGATGTCGGACATTACTGTCTGAATGCTTTATATTGACTGATCAGATGGAGGTCTGTTCGTGTGTGTGTGTGTGTGTGCGTGTGTGTGCGTGTAGAGGGTTGTGGGTGGGTGTATAAGAGAGTGTCTGTGTGTCTAAGGGAAGAGCTGGATCTTGGCTTAGCACAAGGAGGTGTGTGTGTGTGTGTGTGTGTGTGTGTGTGTGTGTGTGTATAGGCGCGTGCGTGCGTGCATGAGTGTGTAAGGGCTGGATGTCTAAGAAAGCGCCTGTGTGTCTTTCAGTCCATCTGTGTGCATGTGTGGGTATGTTTTCTTGACTGTGTGCGTATGATATGCCTGTGTGTGTGTGTGTGTGTGTGTGTGTGTGTGTGTGTGTGCCCTCTGTGTGTCCCCATCATCCACCTCCTTTTCCTCCCCAGGCCAACCTGAAGCTGCAGGAGGCTCGTCTGGAAGTGGCCCAGGCTGAGCTGGCCCGTGCCCAGGAGCAGCTGGACGCTAAGCAGCGGGAGCTGGATGCAGCACAGGCCCTGTACGACACCGCCATGTGCGAGAGGCAGTCGCTGCTGGACGACGCTGATGCCTGCCGACGCAAGATGTCCAACGCCATGGCGCTCATTGATGGCCTGGGGGGAGAGAAGGTGTGCGCACCACGGCAATCGTGTTTGTTTGGGATTTGGCCGTCAAAAGGAAGTGATGAGTTTATTACATGCTGTTGTTCATTAGACACTTGCAAACAAAGCAAATGAAATGGGAGGACAGATCATTATGCCTTTCTCTTTCTCTGATTTCTCTTTCCCCAGTGATTGAGACACCCCGAGCCATTTTAGTATTTTAAAAATAGTGATTTAGATGTGTCTGGCTAAGTGGCACTGGTACGCTTATTGAGAGCCATTTGACTGTAAGCGCAAACATTGTTTTAAATGAAAGTTTGATTTGTCCACATGCTGAAAAGACCCTTAACAACTTCAGCCCTGGTAGTTAGTAATGTTTGCCTTCAGCTTGCACTGTCCTCTGTGTGTGTGTGTGTGTGTGCTTGTGTGTGTGTGTGTGTGTGTGTGTGTGTGTGTGTGTGTGTGTGTGTGTGTTAGGTCCGTTGGACAGAGAGCAGCGCTCAGTTCCAGAGCCAAATCAAACACTTGGTGGGAGACGTGTTGCTGGCCACAGGCTTCCTGTCCTACGCTGGCCCCTTCAATCAGGAGTACCGAAACCTGCTGCTGCAGCAGTGGAGGAGGGAGATGAGCTCCAACCGCATCCCCTACAGCGATGTATGTAATCCACAGCGTGAAATAACCACCTCACCTCAACTAACTCCACCTCAGAAATAACCAATCCCTTTACTTCACAACATACTGATTATACAACCAAATCTGTACCCCTTAAAGCCCCGCCTTGCTCGGATATCATATTGAATATATTTCTCACTTTTTGAAAGTAATAAAGCAAACTAACAAAAATAAAACAATAATGTTTCAGAAATATGATCTTACTTTTCGCATTTTATACACTTATTCAAAGTACTCTGATTACTGGAGTAATTGGGAATATCCGATTTTTATGTGTGTGTGTGTGTGTGTGATTTTAACTGTTGCCCAGAGCTTGAATGTGATCAGCATGCTGGTTGACAATACCACCATCGGGGAGTGGAATCTGCAGGGCCTGCCCAATGATGACCTCTCCATCCAGAACGGCATCATTGTCACCAAGGCTTCTCGTTATCCCCTCCTGATCGACCCACAGGGACAGGGCAAAATCTGGATCAAGAACCGAGAGAAGGACAATGAGCTACAGGTACCAAAAATGCTTTCCATTTAAATGCACATCATTTGAAAATTTCTGAATAGTAAAGTAAATTAAGGCAAGACTGCGATTTTTTTATTATCTTTAGAGCTCCCCCTACAGTCACCAATTTTTTTGAAAAAAGAGCAACAACATTGTACATTCTCACCAATTCATGTGAATTTACTGGTAAACCAAATTACAGGAACCAGTGATGATCTTTTTTGTACGTTATGTTGACTGACAAGACGGTAATAAATTGATTCCGATTTTGTTTACTTTCAGTTTCGTTTCCTCGACCCGGTATTTCAGATGCTGTAAAACAGATAAGTGCGGTAACTGCGGAATCTACTCTAGAGGCGGGCGAGAGAGCATTCATTCACCCCGTAATGAGCCATTTAATAATCAAAGTGACTTCAAAGCTGATGAATTAATCTAAGAACGATGCCTAGTGTGCCTTTAACTGCAGGTTATAATCGGGAAAATACGGTATATGTTCCAATTTGTCCATGTTTTAGTGGCTATTTCTAAGTTTCTAATACTTTACATATCAAGGTTGGCACAGCCGCATTTTACATTTATGACAACTCTGTGGCCATGCAGAACCTCTCCTCATTCAACAAAGCCAATGTGATATGTCCCCTTTAAATCCAAGACATTGCTGAAGGTTAGCCCTGAAAATACTGTATGTTTTTTCCACCTTGAACCATACCACCAGTTGAACTGCACACATACATGTTCAGCACAGATGTGAATCTTTCATTGCTAATGTCTCCCACACACAGGTTACATCGTTGAATCACAAATACTTCCGCTCCCACCTTGAAGACTGCATGTCTCTGGGCAGACCTCTGTTGATCGAAGACGTCGGAGAAGAGCTTGACCCTGTGTTGGATAACATCCTGGAGAAGAACTTTATAAAGTCAGGCTCCACCTATAAAGTAAGCAGACATGTTCACCACCATTTTGAAATGGGCTCACAAACAATTTTCATCAGAACATTAGAATTACTACTAATTCCTAATAACTAACAGTATAAATAATGGACATCCAAGAAAGCAGGAACAGCCTCCATTTGCCTCATGTTCTTCCTTGTTGCCATATTGCTCTAAATGTAAAATAGTGTGTTTTTGCAGTGCTCGTTTCACAGGCAAGGTTAAATACACCAGCTGGCCAGCCACTGCACACTTTCCCTACAGTTGTTTATCACAGCTGCTAATCACTGTGACTTTGTTCACCTTATTGAACGGCCCATTGACTCCCAGTGAGCGCTCCGGCTTCTTCTGTGTCTCCTCTGCTTTCCCCAGGTGAAGGTGGGGGATAAGGAGGTGGACGTGATGAAAGGCTTTACCCTCTACATCACCACCAAGCTGGCTAACCCAGCCTACACGCCCGAGGTCAGCGCCAAGACGGCGGTGGTGGACTTCACGGTCACCATGCGGGGGCTGGAGGACCAGCTGCTGGGCCGCGTCATCCTCATCGAGAAACAGGTGAGTGAGAGACCTTAGAGCAGGCTGCCCCTCCCCCCTCTCTCCTGAGGCACTAACTGGAGCTTTGTGCTCTTTGCAAGGCTAGAGAATACGTCTCAGCCAGATATGGGGGGAGGGAGGAGTACTAGGTTTAGTAATTAAATGTAAACATATTATTTGTGCTTGTTGATTGTACAGGAGTGAATAAGCGCTTGCATTTTCTTGCATGAGGGATCTTTTCCCAAAGAAAATAAAGTGTACGGAGTGTAATATGTTAAGTGAAATATTGTGTTCTGATACATTAATAACATTGTAATAAATAGCACGATTGTCACCAATAGTATCAACTCATCAAAAAACAAACAATCACCAAAAAATAGTGTCTTACAGATTCTGTCTAATAGTGAGTTTCCCTGCTTGGGATCAAAAAAAGTACATATATTTATCTATCTATCTATCTCTCTATCTATCTGTCTATATCATTTACTGAAAATGTTAATGAGGAGTTGTATAATGGTGTGAATAATATAATGAGCTCCTGTCTTCAGGAGCTGGAGTCTGAGCGTGTGAAGCTTTTGGAAGAGGTGACGTCCAACAAGCGCAAGATGCAGGAACTGGAAGACAATCTCCTCTACCGTCTGACTAGCACAGAGGGCTCGCTAGTTGAGGATGAGTCTCTCATCGAGGTGCTCCGAGTAACCAAGACGACGGCGGAGGAGGTGAGAGGTCTCGACTGCCACATTATTCATCGCGATTATTCATCCAGAACACCATCATTACTATTTGACTTTCCCCTCAGTGGACAATTCACAGGCAAGAGCAGAACAATAAGCCACTTATTTTCAAGGACAGCTTGATGAGGGGTAGTTAGCTGACTAGGAGATGGGTTACAGAAGCAGGGGATGTCAGGAAGAAAGGAGAAGGAGGAGAGATCAATGAGCAGCCATGAAGATTAATTCTGTATCTGTGAGGAACCACCTACATTTCACATGATGTGTTGGAATATTGTCTGCTATTGGATACTGTTTTCAGTCTAAAATAATTTTTATCATCCTTTCCATAACACACTGATTTAACATGTTTAGTACACATGATTTTGATGGCTTCAGTATTTGTTGTATGTTCCTTGATAAAATACTATATTATCACAAGGTCAATATATTTTCAGAAGCTATTTGTGTCCCATTTTGTTAGTCAGCATAATTTTAAACAATTAAATCTTTTTTCAATGCTGAAGGTTAGTGAAAAGCTAACAGTGGCAGCAGAGACTGAGGTGAAGATCAACTTTGCGCGGGAGGAGTACCGGCCTGTGGCCACAAGGGGCAGCATCCTCTACTTCCTGATTGTGGAGATGAGTCTGGTAAACGTCATGTACCAAACATCGCTGCGGCAGTTCCTGGGCCTCTTTGACATGTCCATGGAGAGGTCTGCCAAGTCCCAGATCACGGCCAAGCGCCTCGTCAACATCATGGAGTATCTCACCTACAAGGTGTTCCTCTACACAGCTCGCGGCCTGTACGAGAACCACAAGTTCCTCTTCACTCTCCTGCTGGCACTCAAGATCGACCTGCAGGCCAAGAACATCTCCCACAGCGAGTTCCAGACCTTTATCAAAGGTGCACTAGGCTGACACCATCTTTACAGTTGAAACTTACAATATAAGAAAGATGCTGAGGTAAAGATTGATGAGCTTAGTTGCAAGTGAGCAAGACTATCAGTCTTTTCTAATTCAGTTGTTTTTGTTTGAAATAAACTAGCACACCAAATAATGTAAATATCACAAACATCTAAACATTTTCAAATAAAATGCATGCATTCTGCCATAGGCTACAAATTAACAAATAATTAAGCCCTTTTATAATGAATTCAAATCAGTACATCCCAACAGATAGGTTTACATATGCCAGAGTCAATTAGTGCTCTGTGACAGCTCAGGAGCCATTACAGATGATGCTGCTGTGTCTGACCTACCACCATCTCCACCCTTTTCTAACCCCCCATGATCTTATATCACTCACACACACACACACACACACACACACATACAAACACATACCTACATACATACAACCACCCCCTCAGGTAAGGTGATAGCTCCCTCTCAACTGCAGTGTGCTGACTGAAGCCAGGCCTATTTTAGCTGCAAGAGCCCCCCCACATACACACTGTTCTCTGCTCCTCTCCTCTCCTTTCCTCTCTTCTCCTCCTCTCTGCACTCTTTTCTCTCAAGAGACGAGTGGTACAGAGACACTAACCTTCCCCCAAGGGGTGAAGTAAGGAATGTGTGTGTTGGCGTGGAAAACATGCTTTTTAAAAATCATTTATTTATTTCCCGACCCCTGACCTAGTGCCCCATCAACAGGCCTGACTTGTCTGTCCGCCCATGCGCTTGTATGTCCATCTGGAGGGCAGCTTCCTCCTCTGCTGTCAGAGGCGTCGAAGGCTTGTGCTGCTGCTGTCACTGCTGCTGCAACGGCGGTGATGGCCTTGAAATGCATTCATGTTCTTTCATGGAGACCCCTCAGGGGGCTCTCATTTGCATTTGTGCACAGAGTTAAAAAGCACTCAGTCTTTCGCTGCTTTAGAGTGTGTGTGCTTGCGTACGTGTGTGAGTGTGTGTGCATGCGTGTGTGTGTGTGTGTCACCTTGGTAGCACACTCTTTTTTGCACAGCCAGCCTCAGCAGGGGCATTTGATGCCTCTAGAATGCTGTCTAGATGGCTGGCATATTTCTTTCGTTCCTGCAAAAAGACGTAATGTAAATATCACTGGCATTTTTGTAATTCTTGATGATGCGTCCTTGTCTCATATTTATCCTGTTTGTTTGTGTGTGTGTGTGTGTGTGTGCTCGTGTGTGAAGCATTAACATAGAGTGCATTATTCATTGCCCACTTTAAAAATGTGTACCCGGCTACATAGTTAATAAAGCGATTACTGGAGCATAATTCATGATGGCCAGTTTCAAAACACGGTGGATATATTGATCTCGCTCCAAAAAGGCTTATCACTAGGGTTCTCCCTCAGGCAGCCCATTCCATTTGAACAGGCACAAATCACATTAATCTGCAGTGTTGCCCAATAACTAAATGTCATTTAGACTGGGTTGGACGGCATGTTGTCGTCTTTGGTGTTTGGTGGCTTTGTGGCTTGGAAAGAATGGTGGTGTTGAATGCCATGTTTCTCAGTTTGGTAACCAAAGGGCAGCCAGCTCTTACTTAAGAGACGTTTCCCCCCCCTTTTCTCCATATTTTTACATTAGTACCCAAAGCACTCCGCATCCCACAACCCTCTCTGATCTGGCAAGCCTCTTTGAACTTCCTGGCTAGTTGAAAGTGCTTTCGGGTTACAAAATAAGATTCAGTTTGGGGTTCAGTCCACCAGAAGCAGAGGAGTTAAGTCCTGTAGTGACAGGGAAAGACCCGAAACCTGATATGCTGTTGTCAGGACTGCATTGGTGGCACAAGAATAGAAAGTAAAATAAGCCCTCAGCCCTACAATCTTGCAAAGTTCCTCTAGCAAATGTAAATACTGATTAAAATGAGAATGAAAATCCAATAATGTCTGGTCATAAAGACTAGATTATAACAGACAGTGATTTCAAATGGCCGCAGTAAAGTTCTTAATCTAACAAAATGCATTAAATTTAATTTCATTATCTATGTACGACGTTCAGCTGTAATTTTGATTTAAAATAAAAAGAAAATCTAATAATATCTTACATAAAAGGACAGACAGTGATTTCGATTGATGGTAGGTGCATATGAATGTCATTCCAGCTACTTCGATGTGCTTCAGTCACTGTGCATAATTGGACTTTGTTCCCCGTGTCCCAGTCCTCCTTGCCATTTTCTTTTCGCCAGATTTGACTTGCTTCCTTGGCTGATGAAGTGTTTTTTTATTGTTATTGTTTTTCACTTTTAGAAAAATGATTACAAACAAGAAAAAAAGCAACATGAAAAAACAGAAACAAAAGGGAGAAAAATGATAGCAGATCAGATGGCAGATAACATAATATGTGTTTCTGTTTCAGGTGGTGCTTCTCTGGACTTGAACTCAGTGGAGGCCAAACCACGCCGCTGGATCCTGGACATGACGTGGCTCAACTTGGTGCAGCTCTCGTCCCTGCACCCCTTCACCAGCCTGCTGCCGCAGGTAGCCCACAACGACCGTGCCTGGAGGGCCTGGTTTGACGAGGCTGCACCCGAGGAGGCGGCACTGCCCGATGGCTATGACGGCCTGGTGGACGCCTTCCGGAAACTGCTGCTCATTCGGAGCTGGTGCCCAGACCGCACCATTGCTCAGGTGAGCCATCTGTCCAATTGTTGTCAAGACAACAGGCATGCCCAATCATGCGTTCAGTCGCCGTCAACACAACCCTGGTATGATTCACTGGGGTTGTGCACTAAGACCCTGAAGTGAAGGATTTTATATTTTCCTGCCTATGCATGGTCCACTCTCCAGTCATAATTAGTGATGGATGTCTGAGTCTGAAATACAAATGCCTTGAGAGTTAGGGCTGTTTTAATAAAGGTAGGACCATCTCAGAAGAGTTTACACCCTGATACTGATGTGCCTTTGTGTAATATGCATGTTTCATGTAGCCTGGTGCACCAAACGCTTTCAGATGACTTTTCAGATGGCATTTTGTGCATAGCGTCAATCGGTATACGTTTCCTTCCTTGTGGGCAGATATTTTCTGTGAACTTTAAAAATACTAGATATGCCAGAATCCTCTGTTCTCTGATGCCCAGCCAAAAAAATTAGCTATTTAGCATGCACATCTCTCTGTTTCAGAGATGTATTTTACCACCCCGGTGGTCTTTGTAGTTAAGGGATTTTATAGTATACGTGCTAATTCAAAATACACAATGAGTTCTACAATAACTAGGCACTCTTTTTCATGTCCTTTGGTGCCTTTCTTTTATTGCATTTATATGTGCTGTGGCATTGAATAATTGCTTTTGTTCAATGCGTTTATTTGTACAATCAGAAGTAAGAGAAATAGACAGAGAGAAGGGAGAATTAGGAGAAGAACAATTAAATATATTACAATTACAATTAATTACAATTAGGTATCACAAGGGGACGCCATTAGGAGTAATCCATGATGATGAGTTTTTAATTGATGTATGAAGCGACATAAAGGTATTGTGCTGTATACTGAAGTAACACTTTTGGATCACTCCCTCATAAGGCCCATCTTTTTCATAAATATGCAATTGAAAAGGAATTTAATATGATGCCGCAGTTTTTGTGATTAATGCTTTTCAAGCGCAGATGTTTGCTTCAAGATGATTGCTCTGCTCTATACGAGCTGTAATTACTTCCCAGCCATAAATAACACTGACTATATAAAAACATGGAGCAATCAACAACTGATTAACACTGCCCCAGAGAACACACTCCTCGCTCAACTTTTCTGACAGACTCTAACTTAGTTACTGTGACAAATGCAGACAGGGTCGCACAGGTGTGCTAGTGAGCGCCTACTGTTTATGAACACTTTGAGGGGGTTAGGCCAGGGTGGGGTACAGTACTGAAGTTGGTGTTGGGTTGGGGGTTGAGGGGGGTGGGTGTTGTACTGAGCATGTTCCACCCTCTGCTGGATTCTATGCAGAGCTATAAAAAGGCGCTTGTCGAATGAGCATGAACAGCTGACCGTCTAAAATGGCGGGAGATTATCAGGCTAAATCCTGGCATCACTGCGTCGTCATGATCGACGCAAACAAGGCTTAGGCCTCTGCATAGGCATCTCCACCCTCCAGCGGTTCACCCAAAAGTCACATCTCATCTCAAAAAGTTTTTAAAAAGTGAAAAAATAATATGGCTGACCTAACTGCTAAGAGACCTCACAGCGGAGACCTGCCTGATGATGGTTTAATATGTTGCAGCTCGGTCAGCAGGGAACTTTATCTTGTTATTTTACTCATATTGGTGCAGAAATGCAACATACCCAATTCTCAGAGCTGACAAGCTTTAATTAATTACACACACGCAAATAAACTCTTCAGCAGATTGTCATTAAACTCTCAGTTGGAGTGTCATCCAACCGACATGGGGGACTCCACAGGGTCCTAGAGGATCCCTTTTCTCTCCCTCATCGAGGCCCGGCAGATTTCTGCAAGTACGTGGCTCCGCTCAGCAGTGCTGCTTAGTGCCATGGCTCCTGCTGCTGTGTGCCCACCGACACACCTGTTGGCTCCCTGTCACTCATCATACGGCATACCGGGCTAATTTTAGGACGCTCCTCCCAGTGGATCGGAGTGCGATGCAGAGAGGAGCGAATTGTGGGGTGTACAGTAGGCACACTCAGTCTAGTTAACTCCCAGCCTACTGACCAAGCTGAAATTTGGCCCATAATAAACATTACTTTTGTTGCTCCACCACAGGTCTATTCTGCATGTCATACACTATTTGTGAGTGAAAGTTCACATTGCCACCTGCTTTATTTTAGTGAAGCACATGTTGTAGCCTATAAAATATGGCCTGCATTTAGTTTTTTTTTTTCCATGCAAGATGTCTTGAATGACATTGTAGAGAAAGTAGTATGACAGTAAGTGAAGGCACCAATGAGTACAAGCAAGGATTAAGCTAATACAGTTTTAGTTCAGCTCAGTCATAATGGAATGTGCTGGAGTGTTATATGTTTTTCCATTTCTAGTTGATTCTTAAAACTGACAAAAAAATGGAAATAAAGCCTCTTAAGTTTGGTGGAGTTGGTGTTATTATGTTAAAGGCAGACTTTGCCCCAGTTCTGCTCTGCAGTGTTGTTCATCTTTGCTTAGCAGTAAACTTTACTCTAATTAGGTACTCTTTCCTGTTTGAGCCACCTGCTCAGGCCATAATGTGACTCTGGCAAGGGAGTGATTACTCAAATTAGCGCTGCAAAAACACAGCTTCATCGTAAAAGGATAACCCCCTTTTTTGTACATGCAGTAATACAAAGCAAATCTGCACGTTCAGCAACCATGTGTGACTGTGGCTGTGGTAAACCAAAGTAAAATTGATTGAAGCGTGCTTTTACCTGAATAGAAGCTTGATACTGATTGGGGTTGAAGACTGCGTAGTCCCCAAAGCAATTTCCTTGGTAATGGTGTGTGTTTTTTAATAGAATGAGAATCACGGTAGTGTAGCGATCGTTGTGCATGAGAAAATGACTTTCTCACGTATAATTACACTAGAGCGCCAGTTTACAGGCCCCCATTGGATTTAATGTTTCTGTGTCACTCAGGCAAGGCACTACATCACCCACTCTCTGGGAAGCAAGTATGCTGAAGGAGTGATTCTGGATATGGAGGCCATGTGTGTCGAGAGTGACAAGAGGACTCCGCTGGTCTGCTTCCTCTCGATGGGGTCGGATCCCACCGAGAACATCGAGAGGCTTGCTAAATCGAAGGTATGCACCTCACGTGCGTGCACAAACTCCACCACTACCACCAACACATATGCATACACACACACACACACACACACACACACGCACATGCACACACAGATACACACATGCACGCACACACAAACACTCACACACACACAGCAGCTGCAGCAGCATGAGAAGCAGCTTGATGTGTTGTCTGTTCTCAGGAGAGTGGTAAATCCACAGTGAAACTCCAACAGCCAATAAATCCTTAGAAAGATACTGAACAATATATCTAGAAACTAAAACAGCAGGGGCTTCTCTGCAGTCTTCCTAGGACTCTGAATTTAGTGTTTTGTATTTTTGGAGGTTGGTGAAAAATGCCAGTGGCATTATCATCACGGCTTTGCAGACACTTGTCTCTAAATTATAACAATGTCTAGTGCACTGTCTAGTGCACTGTCTAGTGCACTGTCTAGTGCACTGTTGTGTTGTCACTGTTGTGGAGATTTGAGGAGATCTGGTTTGAGAAATATCTGCTGAAAATGTGCCTCAAGACAATTCCAGTTCTTAATGAGACAACATTCATAAATCAGTGTTATTGGAATTGAAAAGCACAGAAGGAGATGATCATCTCACGCAGAAGTGCTGTTTTTCAGTACCTAAACTTTATTAAGCCTTTTGTCAAGAACAAAGGAATAGAGTACAACAAACACACAGTCATGATTTGCTTAACAGCATGACAACATTTCATCCATATTGCTAATGATATATTGGTTACATCAGAAAACAAGTCAAACACAACAGATATATATATATATATATATATATAGATATATGCAGGTATGCTGAGGGGATTATAAGATATGATGATGTGTTGTTCTGTGTCTGCTACCCCAGGCGGTTCCATGCAGACCAATCTCCATGGGACAGGGTCAGGAGATCCATGCCCGCAGACTGCTGACCCAGAGCATGGCAGACGGAGGCTGGCTGCTCCTGCAGAACTGTCACCTGGGTCTGGACTTCTTGGACGAGCTGCTGGACATGGTCACAACTGTCGAGAGTGTCCATGAAAGCTTTAGAGTTTGGGTCACCACAGAGGTCCACCCCAAATTTCCCATAAACCTCCTGCAGTCGTCCATCAAGTTTACCAATGAACCTCCCCAAGGTGACAAACTTTAGCCTAATAGCATTAACAACAGATAAAGCAATTGACAGAAGCAGTCGTTAGGAGGCAATGTACACATACCTGCCATATACCTATACATTTATGATGTCTTTATAGCATTCAGAATATGGCCTTTCTATGTATGATATAATATATAGCATATACTGTATGAGTACTACTTCCATGTGTATATTGTATTTGTATATTTCAAATATCACTCATCATATTTTTAGTGAATATTTTCAGCATATCAAGCAAGTAATAGTTAATTACCTCTTAATACACTATGTCTTTTTTTAGATTTTGTGCTGAAGTATGCTGTTGCAATGTAATTGTTGCTGTGTGCAGGTATGAAAGCAGGTTTGAAAAGGACATATGGCAGCCTGACTCAGGACCAGCTGGAGATCACCAACATGCCCCAGTGGAGGCCGCTGTTATATGCTGTGGCCTTCCTCCATACCACTGTGCAGGTCAGCATGGAGTGCAGAACATTGCCCAGGTTTTCTCATATGCAGCTATAAGCTATACATCATGGAACATCCTTGAATTTTAATTTCTATCTGCTTCTGAAATCTAAGTCAATTATTCAGGATAAGCCCGCTCTGCTCTAATTTTTCCACAAGCAATAATGAATTAAAAATGATGAGTCTGCCTGTGCGTATTGGTACACCTTAGTACTTTTGCCTTAGAACTTTAGTATACTTTCACTTCTCAAACTTTTCTCAGACTTTTCTCTTTTTTTCTATGATCACAGGTAAGTGATTTAAAATGCACTTAGGAAACTCCTTGTAACTCAAGAGCACTAAAGTCTCTTATCTTCTCATACCATCTCCAATAGGAGAGACGCAAGTTTGGTCCCCTGGGCTGGAACATTCCATACGAGTTCAACCAAGCCGACTTCACGTCCAGCATGCAGTTTGTCCAGAACCACCTGGACGAGGTGGATGTGAAGCGCGGGGTGAACTGGAGCTGTTTGCGCTACATGCTGGGCGAGGTCCAGTACGGCGGCCGCGTGACAGACGACCTGGACAAGCGGCTGCTTAACACCTTCACCCGCATCTGGTTCAGTGAGAATATGTTTGGGGACAAGTTCTGCTTCTACAAGGGCTACACCATCCCAAAAGCCAAGACTGTGCAAGACTACCTAAGTCATATTGAAACGCTACCACTGGTGGATTCCCCTGAGGTAAACAACTTTGGCCTGAACACAAACAAACTTACTTTTACTCATGTATCAGGTAAAAGTTGAAATAATTTTTGTTCATTAGATTTATAGTTTTACAGTCAGTAGCCATTCACCTAATGCAGTAGTGCTACCAGAATTAAAATTGTTTACATTTATATTCATGCATTTAGCAGATGCTTTTTATCCCAAGTGACTTACATGTTGTCAACCATCTGTTGCTGTTCGGGGCCAGTCTCCCCTAGAGCAACTTAGGGTTGTTCCTTGCTCAAGGGCACCACTGCGGCAGCTGGGAATTCGAACCCACAGCTTTGCAGGCTAGTAACATGCTAGCCAGGTTCCTTAACCGCCCCCAGTTTACAGTAACTATGAAGAGTTTGATTGTATAAGCTTTTTCAAGGGATAAATGTGGAAACATTTTACTGTACTAGTACTGTTAGATATAGCAGAAGTTCATGATATTGTTTGACTTATTATATATTCATTTTAATTAATCCTAGGACTTAATTAATTACTCTGTGCTGACACTTAAACAAACATGCAGTTAAATTGGCACTGAAATTAAACCATGGATGTTGGAAGTGGAGAGGCAAAACAAACCTATAATCAAAGGAAATTGTGTTGCTCCAACCAGGGTTGTTCATAAGATTCTTGATTTGTTTTATAATTAGTGTTGTACAATGAGAATTAGCAGCAACAGTGTTATAAACGTCATGACTGAATAAGCATTTTCAGTACAGAGAGTTGGCAGAGCTTTTCGTAGTAACAGAAGCAATTGATATGCGTTATGTAACCAGGACTGGAGTGATGGCTAAACACAAGGAAACACAGTTTACCGGAGAGTTTATCCACCTCTTAATAGAGTGTGCATGCACCAAATGCAGATTTTAACATCAGAAAGTCCTTCTGCATTATCCACATTTTGCCATGTAATACAAGTGCTGCTGTTATACAAGAAATGGACAATAACCTTCCATTATAAAACATGTCCTGCATGTCTTTTTTAGGATATCTGATACTACATGTTGGAGCCATTTTGCAGTGATCTCAGAATTCATAGTTTATCCAGTATTGTAACATGACATGTTTATTCAACTGAATTTAAGGCACACCTGCATTTCTTTTATGTTGCTAAACACTATATTCTACCTTTACCCCACTGTGAATGTATCTATAAACAATCAGTGCTCTGTTACATGTCTACTTATGTCCTGTCTCAGTGTCTGTTGTCCGGCACAGTTTATGTGTATTTATATTTATGTTGAATGTGCACTAAATGTAGCCTAATTGCACTAAATGCAGCCTAAGTGCACTACATGTTGCCTGTCTCAAATGTCTTCTATATATCTTAATGTTGTACCACTTGACTATGGTAAAATGTTGTTTCGTGTCACTACATACAGTATATATGGCTGAAATGACAATAAAACCCAATTCACTTGTCTTCACTTGACTTTTACCACTACAGCCCTGAGTGTAATATATGACAAGTAAATTCAAGGACTTTTCTACCACTGGTTGCCTGTCATCAGAGTTACAGCACAAATCTTGCTATGGTCGACTGCCATCGAGGGCATAGTTGCTTTGCAGTAATTTGTGTTTTGCTAACGCAGGCATTGTCCCAACATCCTCTGCAGGTGTTTGGCCTCCATCCCAACGCTGATATCACCTACCAGACCAACCTGGCCAACGAGACCCTGAGCACCATTATCAGTGTCCAGCCCAAGGACAGTGGTGGCGGGGGCGGGGAGACGCGTGAGAGCACTGTGCAGAAGCTCGCCAACGAGATGCTGGAGAAGCTCCCTGCTGACTACGTGCCGCACGAGGTGAGGGGTCGAGGGAGGCACTCGAGCTGGAGATGAGTTTTAGGGAGGAGAGCCAATATATCATGTAGAGTCGCTTGCAGTCGGAAAGGCCTTGTACAACGTCCTGGAAGAGTTTTATTTATTTTTTTGGTTGCTGAGTGGATTTGCGTCTGGTGTGATTTGAATGCTTAATGTCTGGGGTGCCTTTTGATGTACAGTTTTTATTCCCTTTTTATCACTTGCTCAATAACCTTCAAGAAACTCGTGAAGACTCAGCTCTTCCAAGAATATCTCCTGGCGTAAATTTTGAGAATGCACTTAATAATTTAATTTCTCTACACTACGTTACACTATTGCACTTTCAACTAAAAATCGTGCAGATTCTATGTTAGCAATATGCACTCCTTGTTAGTTCTTTCATTGTGTTGTAGCTTGAATGTTATCCTCTTTTGTAAGTCGCTTTGGATAAAAGCGTCTGCTAAATGCCTAAATGTAAATGTAAAAATAAACACAAATTGTCTGCCAGCTGACAGCAAGGAAACGGCACAGAGTAAAACACAGCCTCATAAGGCAGTAACAGCTGAAAGCAGACCTCTGTTGTCATGGAGGAAAATGGTTGACTGATTGAAATTTGACTGGTTGACTGTTTATGCTTATAAATTGTTTTGTTTTTTTTACTCTTAGGTTCGAGCCCATCTGCAGAAAATGGGACCCTTCCAGCCAATGACAATCTTCCTGCGGCAAGAAATCGACCGCATGCAGCGAATCATTGGAAGAGTGCGGAGCACACTCACTGACCTCAAACTGGCCATAGATGGTGATTGTGATACCAAATTATCATTTCAGTGCAGTTCCACACAATAGAAGATCACACATACATTTACCTGTAAACATACTCCATGTGTCATCATTGTAGCTTTTTCTACAAAGGACATGCTGAAGGGTACATTACATATACAAACTATCTGTTGTTAGCTTCCATTTGGAGTTGTTTTAACATGTATGGCCATCTTACCAACAGCAGCATTGTTTATTTCATGTACAAATCTTTAATAAATTAGGGACCATCATCATGTCTGAGGACCTGCGGGATGCTCTGGACAGTATGTATGACGCACGAGTGCCACAGCTCTGGCAGAAGATCTCTTGGGAGTCGTCTACACTGGGCTTCTGGTTCACAGAGCTACTCGAGAGGAACCAGCAGCTCCACAGCTGGACCTTCAGTGGTAGACCAAACCAGTTTTGGCTCACTGGGTTCTTCAATCCCCAGGTACACACACAAGTGGGTTTGTCCACCAAAACAAAACAAAAACACATTTTTTTATCAAAGAGACTTGTATTGCAATAGTTTTTTTTTTTTTTTGGTTTTCTGGTACCTTAGGGCTTCCTTGTAAGTGCAATGAGTGTCTATGAAGTAGGCACAAAAACATCCCACACAATTTTTCTGAAGTAAATACCCTTGTGATTCCTGCCAGTGCACTGATTATCAGAACTTGTCCTCCAGGCGGAAATGTGTATCTGGTTTTGCATTTTAATCTATTTCCTGAGTTGTTAATCCTTTTATAAAGTACTTTGCATTTATAGAATGACTTAACTACTTTAATGAGTCTGATCCTTGGTAAAAGATTTATTGAAAAAGTATAGCACCTCGAGGACGACAGAATTTATTCCAATTGAGTTGAATCAGCAGTGAGCTGAAATCATTACTTCATTTGTGTAATGACTTCTGGTTGTTATTTGTTTTTGTTCTTCCCCAATTCCTGTGTCACTGCAGGGTTTTTTGACTGCTATGCGTCAGGAGACCACACGAATGAACCTTTCCAAGGGCTGGGCTCTGGACACTGTGGTCCTCCATAACGACGTTACGCGTATGATGAGAGAGGACGTCACAGCCCCGCCGCCCAGCGATGTCGGTGGGGTCTACATCTACGGGCTTTATCTGGAGGGGGCAGGCTGGGACAAAAGGAACACCAAACTCACCGAGTCCACTCCCAAGGTAACACAGCTGCCACCACTTAATGCTAAACAGGCAATTTTATACTAGACCTTGGTAACCCATTTTGACCTAAAATGCTTGCTAAAAAGACCTCGTAAAAAGTAGGATTTTCAGAAAAAGCAAAATAATTGGCAACGCCTATTACATGCTTTATTTCTCAGGTACCGTAGAAGACAGAAGCATGAAAAAAAAATTTAAGAGCCTTCAGCTTTGTCTTGTACTTTCTTAGGCTGACTTGCTTAGCCATGATCATCAAGTGTATTTTGTGAAAGTCATTGGTTACAGGCTTAAAAATTGACAAAATGATTGAAAGTGACATATATGCTGCTCCAGGTCTTAAGGGGTAAAACACATAGATGCTTCTTCAGGTTTCAATGAGTTAATAGTATGCATCTGTGGGCATATGCTGTATGCCCTTAAGCAACTGTGGTGTGTTTTGTTAAAAAAAAAAAAAATACATACAGCACATTTACAAGAAAATGCGTGTACAATAGTGATCAACAGTAGCTGTACTTGTACTTGTATAGCCCTAATGCCAACCTTGTTTTTCTGTAATATCAGTCTGGTTAATTATCAGTACTCTTAAGAAAGTTTAGTTAACTTTTTTCCTTTTTAGTACTACCTTTTCTCTCTGATGTATCTGATGTAAGTCATTCCTGCTCAAAGTGATGCCCTCAACCTGTGCATGTCAGTCCCTACCACGTGAATCAGACACCTGATCCTGTCCTCCCCTAGGTCCTCTTCACTCCGCTGCCCGTGGTGCACGTCTACGCCATCAGCAGCACCTCTCCTCCTGACATCAAGAAGCCGGCAGCTGTGAGCCTTTACCCCTGTCCCGTGTACAAGAAGCCCCGGCGCACTGACCTCACCTTCATCTTTTCCCTCCTCCTGCGAACCAGCCAGCCCATGGAGCACTGGACGCTGCGGGGAGTGGCGCTGCTGTGTGACTGCAAATAAGCAAGTAGCTGAGGGGGGAAAAGGAGCTAGTGGGCCCGCCCACATGCTATAGTGATTCTTGGGGGGTCTTGGGGCTCGAATGGGTGGTTTTTAGGGTCTGCGTATTCCAAAACATAATGAGTTCTTCAACCTAATCAACAAACAAATCGATCACATATGCTCCGCCTGGTGAGAGTAACAACTATTAGCTATACAGACAGTAAGCCAATGAAATTGCCTGTGCTTGCTGCATTATGTTCCTCTTTAGTGACCTAATTATGATTTAAGTGATCATGAAATTGGCAAAGAATGTATCTAATGAGCTTACAATGGAAGTACATACTTTTTCCTGTTAAGAAAAAAAAGTATTAATTCTGTTAAGGTTATATTCTGGTAACTAGGTCAGTTATGCTAATTGGGTGTTAGCAAGGTCAATTAGCCAATTTCTATGCGTGTCCTTTTTTTATTCTAATGGCCCATGCAGACAGAGAATCCAGCGCAGGTTAAATTTTGTCTTTCCTCACAAATAGCAAGATGTACACTTGAAGAATATGGTAAAGGTTCATGATTATCTTTTGCATTTTTATTAGCTGTTTTCCAAATATGTAATCAGAGAATAAAAACAATTCAAAAAGTATCACAAAATGTTCATTGTTTGAATGACGAATGACTCTGTGTTGTCTGTCAGCCCTGTAGAAAATATATTTGCATCATTGAATACTATTTCATCTGTGATACCTAAAGGAAAAAAAGCATTTTATAACTCATTCTAAACATGTAGATGTTTACTAAAATTGCAAAACAATTAAATTAAAAGTCTAGCAGCAGTCATTAATATAGCATTCATATAATTTAAAACCAAGTGCAATTAATGCTGGATATCACATAACACTTAACAAATTAAACTAATTTAACTTCATAAATATATAACTACACATGCAAAACATAATGACCTTTTAAAAGGTAAGCTATTACTTTCAATAATATGTACAATAAAGAAACTGCCAAACATGCAATTTTACCTGGTCACAGTGCATCGTCTTTCAATATAGCTGAAGCTGGTCGAAATTGTAAGGGCCAAACACCTTTTAGCATCAAGCTAAAGGCTGTAAAGTAGGAATCTTAAGTGATATGTGGCCCTCTGTGATTCTACAGACCCAATTGTTATCATCAGTTTTAGAATTTTAGTAATGCTAGAAATGCCACCTACCTTGCTGAGCTAAATGCAATCTAATGTGCTGGTTTAATAACCATGTGTTTTTTTAATTGTTATGATATATTCTTCCTCAGCACCATTCAGGTAATCTTTTAAGGTACTCATCAGAAACCAGCTGACAGAGTTCTTTATTAAATTTGTGTCCTGTGATGTAAATGAATATGAAACTAATACTACAGGATTGACTTGAAAACTGTAAGTGAATGCATCTCAAATAGTCTACTGTTAACATTAATGTTATACATAAAAAGGTTGTTTTATTGTTCTTCACTACACATTTACCCCAAAAACACACGTGAGCTCTCCATTCTCAAAGAAAGTGTTCATTCAAACTTGCATCATCTGTGATTTTACATGCAAATCATAGACGATTTTCATCCAGTGCCTCTCCATACTATGTAAATTCCATAAAAGTCCCAAAAAATCCTGCTCCCTCCCAGTACCCAGTAGCAACAATTATCTTTTTCCTCATAACTCTCCATTCTTCTGTATCTCAGAGTCTATATTTGGTGTAAACAAGACAAAAACTTCAGGAAAACAGCTAAATGTTATTGTAACTCGTCCCATATAAATTCTGTCACTACCCTTTCCCACTCCTAACAGAGAAATACTAGCAAATAAATATTACAGCGGTTTTGCTTCTTACAAATATATCTCTGTGTAGCTCCGACTGGCCCTTTTCTGTATCATTATTCTTTCTTTTCCACTCAGTTGCCGACCCTCTCCCTCTTTTTTTCCGCTTTTGGAGAAGTTGATCAATCCAAACACGAACCGTTAGCAAACCAAACTCCCGTTCGGCAAAAACAAACTTCCATCAGCATTCAAACGGTCCTCCACATTTCTCCTCTTAACATGTTTAGGAGAGCTGCTTCATGTCATACATTGGCACTTCTGATTCCTCCCCTTTGCCCTCGGCTCCTTCCTCCTTATCTAATGCCACCTCGGTGTAGGCGACATCATTGACCTTGCGACCCTTAGCCGGGGGGACTGGTGCAGCCCCCTCTGTGGAGCCCTCGGCTCCTTCCTGGCCCTCAGCCACAGTCCTTTCCTTCTTCAGGTTCAGCTTGGCAGGCACGGTCTTGATGGTCTCCCTGAAGCGCTCGCCTGACTGCTTCAGACGCTCACCTGACTGGCGGATCTTCTCGCGACGTTCAGCTGTTACGATGCGCTCGCCCAGCTTGCCCACCTTGGAGCCCAGGTTCTCCTTGGTTTTGCTCATGTTCTCACGTGAGAAGGTGTTCTTCAGGCTCTCGATGCGCTTCAGGCCTGACTTTTTCATGCGGGCGGCTGCAGATGAGTCGCCTTCTTCCACCACCATGTATTCCTCATCAGAGTCAACGGGAGGTTCGACTGTGTCCTCTTTGGCATCAGCAGATGCTTCCTTAGGGGCTGGTTTGGGTGCTGCCACAGCCTTGACTTCATTGTCACCCTAGAAGAACAACAACATACCATTTATGTTATCATCATCATTCTTACTCATAATAATTAAACCAATATTCCAAAGTATGTTTGGACTTTATTTAGGTGTTACAGTCTAGAGTAACAAACAGGAGAGAGATGCCATCAACTAAGAGAAAATGACCATGGATCGGTTATAAACCTCGGTCCTCATAAGCACTTGGACCCAATTGTATGGTACAGACTCAGCAGCCAACATTATTGTTAAACCATTTCATTTAGCATCTCTGGTGGACACCTGTTCAGTTGGAAAAGAATATCTTGGGATAGCTAGCAATATATTTTCCCCATTCAGTCTAAATCTAAACTAGCCTTATCTGAAAGCACCTTAATCAGAAAAGCTAGCACTAAAGCATCTGTTAATAGATCATATCTACCTACCTAATGCACTAAATGATACGCTAAGTGTAATTACTGCATAGAACGTGTTTTATTATAAAAAGAAAATGGAAGGAAACGGCAGGAAGTTTGCAGCTGTCATGTAATTTCATTATGTTAACATCCAACACTGAAATCTCACTGGTCCCTCAGAATTAGAAGCCATTTGCTCGTATTTATCACCCCATATGCGCAATGTCTACATGATGTCAGCTGGCAGGGAAATGAATCATTTTCCAAACCTGTGGAAATCTGTCAGGTCTGATGTCTCAGATGCATGCTATCAATTCAGGGCACATCTGTTGAGCTTTCCCTTTTTTAATATCAACCTTTTACATTACATTTTCACTAGAAGTAAATGCTTGCAAAAACAGCAAAGAAAACCCATATTAGAACAGGTAACAAATCAGTTGATGTGATGTTTGAGATATACAGTGTATTGCTGTAATCACATAAATTCCTTAGAGAGGAATTGGCCCTAGAATTAAGACATTATCTGACAATAAACAAATTATGAACATTAGTCTCAAATGATGTGTCTCGCCATGATTACATGCATTAGTGCATTCTGAGTTGTTTCCCCAGTAGGATCAGCAGTATCTTCAGTGCTGAGATGGCTGTCAGAGAGTCTTGCCAAACTTATGTAACAACTCGACGTCAGCAAAACCTGACGGTGTGCATTTTGACGACATATCAGTTGATGAAATATTCATCGTTCTAGTTGCAGAGGCTCCTAACTTGAAAATGAGGTCGAAGTGTTGTGTAAGCATATATGACACTGGCTTACCACACAATGACATTTACAAATATCATGACTGTGCTGTGCCACTCATATTGCTGGCTGTGTGTTAGCACCTTTCGCACAACTGTGGCCAACCTGTCACAGCCAGTAACCAACATCCCACTCTTTACCGCACATTTCCCAAAGCCGTTAAGAAGACACTTGTTCTGCTCGGCTCACCACATCCACTTTATGCAGTGGTTTCATCAGATGCATGGCTAGGCTTATCTGAACAGTTTACTTTGACACCTCCACACTTTGCCTCTTGCACAGACAGCTCTTAATGCTTAATGCACACTTGCAGGCAGAATGCTTTTGCCCATAAGTCTAGATCAATAATTGCTAATGGTGGTAGGGTTTGGGCTTCCAGATGGAGAGAGTGTGACTTTTTCGGCGGGGGCTTTTTCGACCGTAGCTGCGTCAAACATGATAGTACTATATTAGGAAATGTGTGGCTTCATGGCGCACGCTCTCAGAATAACTCTGAACAAACTGTCAGCTGTCGGGTTGCTTGAGTCGGTGCCCTGGTGCAGCACACCCCAGTAGACAGGACAGGCTGAGCCGTATGTGTGACTAGAGCAGACAGCTTGCACCAGACTGAAAGGGGTTGTACTGCCTGCTGTATATAGCCATTTCTATTTTGTAGTGTGATAATAATGTTAAAGGACAAATAACTAAGGCATGGGATGAGCCATACAAATGTCTGAGGTGTTCCTCCAGAAACCATGACCATAATCTAACTCAGTATAGAAATTTTGCCTGTTCACTGATATTAATGAGATGGTTCACAATAATTCATTCCAACAATCAAAACAAGTATAATATATCCTTCACTTTGCCAAAAGTGAGGTGTAGTATTGCAGCAATAAAAAATGAAATTACACCTCAGCCAAGTAGTATTGCTGAAAAGTTGGATGGATGATGTGACAGACTAACAGTATCATAGCTAACATAGACTGTATGTTCACACCAAGATCTACTAAAGCTGTAAAAGTACTGAAGGTGCTCAAAAATCAAAATGTTTGTTCGCTCAAGTCACTCGTGACATGACCCATTGCCACCCATTGTTGTCGTTTGTAGCTGAAACACGTCATAGCTGTTTTACATAGAATGAGCAGTCATCAACTTTTTTAACACTCCAGTGGTTAAAAGTAGTCCAAAGGTTGACACTCATTGTTTTGTTGTTCTTATCATTCATGTTGTTAATAGAAAATGCATTACTTCTGTTGCTGCTGTCGTTTTAGTTGCTCTTGGTATGAATACAGAAAGACATGGCATGGTCTTATATAGCATTATCTACAATATTGCCTAAATCAGTTCAGTTATTCAAATAAAAATAATGTGGCCCCTGTTTCCTGGCTCTGAATGATAGCAACACCCTTGTCTCACCCATAAACTCTTTGACCCTGGGTCACTGCAGCCTAAATGTGCACTTCAGTCACTTGCTTAATTTCAGTAACTTGCCTAATTTTACCGTAGCAGTCAATTAATGTAACGCTACCTTTTAGACATATTAGTTAAAAACAGGTTACGTTGATAATCTGTGTGTTAGCAGGGTTTAATTTGTGGTTTACAATTTGTACAAATACTATTTAATTCAGATGTCAGTGAGGGAGTAGATCTAGACAGAAATAGATACTCATAATGTCCTGGCCCTGGTAGAACTGCAAAATATGTACCTGTAGAATTTAGTGTGTCTTCCTAGCTTACTTCATTTACTTGAGGTAATTTCAGCATTCAGTAATTTAATAAATTCTATTTTCCTTGATATAAGTCCAGTAAATTGCTGTCATGTACATACAGTATATGTGTTCATGAATTCATGGTTCAGGGTTGGTACAGTATTTAATGATGGAGTCTTGTAATGTAATGAATGGCGTGGAGCGGAGTACTCACTTCTGTGACTCCTCCCACAATGACCTGACAAGATGGCGGCCTTGTTCAGTGTCCCCCAGAGCCAAAAAGAGGCTTAGAGGAGAGCTGCAAGGATTGGCAACCCTGCCCTACTAGATTTGCAATGCCAGGCCTCTACATATTAACTTTCATAAGGGCAACGTCTAACCTTTTGGTGCCTGGCCATTTATCTTGCGCACTGCCAAGTCAAGCACTGGACTGAAATAATCAGGTCACTGGTGGGCTGTCAGCCATTCACTGTCAGGACCAGAGGATGGGGGCAGAACGACTCCCCACCGAGCAAAACAATTGCAGAGTGGCGTTTTGATTCTACCTCTTAATCTAAGTGTCCTTGGCTTTTTAAGCCACTGGCTTCACAGTCAGGAACGTACTTTCAGACATACTCCTTGAAATCCACCTTCCTGGTGGCCAGTTTTAGCTTGTGCTGAAATTACAAGTGTCAGTTTAGTCTCACACTAGCAAGACATGTGACAGAAATTGCATGCCAAAAATGGAAGGCTGAATGACAAACAACCAAGCCAATGTGCAAGTAGCTATGCAGTATTTCATGAAGAAATCAGACCAAACTATTCAGAGAGAACTCTTCTCACCCTAATAAACTAGAAATCATGAATCATCTAATTATACCCAGTGCTCAAACAAACTGCAGACCACTTTGTCTTTGTCTAATAACGCGCTGGTCTCACCTGGTAGATGACGACCCTGAACTTATTCTTCATGAGCAGCTCGCCCTGGGTCTCTTCCACCTTCTTGACGCGTTCGTTCTGCTTCTCGATGCGCACACGCACATCCTTGATATGGCAGCTGACCTTGCGCGTCTTCTCAAGCAGCTTCTCCACAACGCTGTTGGTGGTCGTGTGGTCCTTGGTCAGCTTGGCCACATCAGCCTGGATGGTCTTGACGCTGGCCTCAAGCTCCAGCTGCCTCTCCTCCATGCGCGTCTGGCATGCCTGGACGTTGTCGATGATGCCCGCCACACGCTCCAGCAACGCCAGCACCCCAGCCTCACCCTCCAGCGCTGACACGTCCATCTTCTGAGCCATCGCTGCTGATTTTCCTCAAACAAACTCCTTTTGAGAAGACCAAGGGACTTGTAGAAGGGGATAAAGAAAGAAGTTGATTGGGAGAAGAGCTTAGGATCTTTTAGGGGACGGGTTCGAGTGTAGGATCATGGGGGCTGCGCTGTGGACAGTCCTGTGATCGAAAGGGGTCAGGTGGATGGGAGGACGGGTGGACGGACAGACAGGCAGAGGCTCTCCAGCTGAAGTGTCTTTTCACCCAGGTCTACTGCAGAAGAACATGGAAGCTCCACCTCACCAACATGTAGGGCAAAGCAGGGGATCAAAGGGCAGACGGTGTCACATGGTACGTCCAAAGAGAGAGGGAGAGAGTGAGATCGAGAGACAGAGAGAGGGCAAGAACTGAGAAGGTAGAGTCAGAGTGAAGGAGTGCCCCACTCTGCATGAATTCATCATAGTTATAAATATCCCTAGTAAGGTGACACCCTGACATTTTTAGAAGATGTGTATGGGGGTCTGGGAGAATGGAAAGCCCCCCTCCATTCGTACTCTGGGACTTATTCTCTTTTCCATTGCACCAGCACAGTGCTTTTGTGTTAACATACACAACGGTAAAGGCATCCATACATGGCCCCTGCCTTGTATGGTCTAGTGGAGTGCCGATGCTTAAGAACGACCATGAATGATTGGCCTGGACATGTGAGTGCAATTGGCAGGAGAAGACATCAACACGGATCTCATGACTGCGTGTTTGGAAAGCAACACCCGTTATTGCCACACACAAGTGTGCAGTGCACGGCTAAGCCCAAGGTACATGGCTTAATCAGAGAGCGGACTTCCCCATGTATTTGATAAGCCCCCCCCACCCCCCTTCTCATGGTCATGTTGAGCCAGTCCCAGAATTTTAGGGGAGATTCACAGGGGCTTCACCACTCCCAGTGATCTAAACCCTTAGTCATGGATGCATTGCTGTGTCATTGGTGAGCAATCGGCCACAACATCCATGCTTGAAATGGTAATTCTGTTTTACCGTATAGTTCAAATATATTTCTTCTCAATAGTTAATTTTATTCGCCTGTGTCATCTCAATTAATTGTTTTATTTGCTAAGACTAAATGGTCAAAGGACTGTATAATCTGCCATTTGTAGAGAAGTTGTTGTCAGAATGAGGATAATCAGTTGTAAATTCTTATCAGGTATGAGGAACATCTTCCTTTTTTGTTTCAGGCTCCATTTTCCTATACCTAACCTTTAATCCTGCCAGCTCCTGTTTAATGATGTACCTTCATGCACATTAAACAGGTCTCCCGTGTGCACTCATTATTAAACCACAGCTGACAGATGGTTAAAGCCTGTGGCCCACTCTCTGTGTGTGTGTGTGTGTGTGTGTGTGTGTTTCAACATGCCGGAGGGCCACCTTTTTATTTCCATTGTCTTGTCTTCCTGAACGGCAAAAAGGTTAGGATGGTTAGGCGCCTGTCACTTAGCAACTAGTTCAAGACCGCCCTGCATTAGTGAGGCACTAGCACCTCAGGGGAAAGACAGGGGTGGGATTGGGGTGTGGGTACAGGGCTGGGTTTGTTAGGGGGGTCGTGAGGTTGGGGGGGAGGGCTGTCCAAATCCCTAAAATTATGCCACCAGCTGCTATCTATAATTACCACCGGGACCTGGCTATAATTACCCATCCGTCTTGTCACAGTCGAGTTCAGGCTGCCTCATTGTAGACTTGTTGTAACGCACTTGTAACCCACCAACACACATGCACACACACACAGAGAGTGGGACTCAAATGCACGTTCATGTCGTCATACTCAAAGACGCTCTTCATGTGAAACCATATAGCTTCTTCACTAACATTTTTCACAGGCTGACGAGATATAAGTGTGCTTCATGTCAGCTCTTTGAACAAACTCTGTTTTGTTCGCCTCAGGCTGCAAATTGGAACTGTGGCAGTATGTGGCCTCACCTGTGCCAGAGAGGCTCTATTTAAATTTCCTCAGGCCTAGGCCCTTTTATTATACTCTACCACAAACACCAGATCAGGTCTTCAGAAATAGGAAGGCGAGGATTATGTGCAGTATCAACATCTCAACATACGGTCCCAACCTGTTATGTTCCCTTATCTATGGATTTTGTTCAGTTAATATATGGTACTTATCCAATAATACTTAATACTGTATGTTTTGGAAGTGAAATATACCCCATCTGTATGTATTTATCTATTGCATGAATCCATTGGAACCCTTCCAACATATACATCCTTGTAATATTTTGTCTCATTCATGTAACGTTATGATACTTAACCCAGGTTTTATCAACCTGCTTTCAGTGCATTGTCTACAATAACAATTTAACACCATGATTTTGATACATTGGAGACCATTTTAATTTTGTTTTGTCTTGATGGTAAAGAATTTGCGGGAAACATACATTCAGTCATTCAATTAGATCAAAATTGTGCATGGGTCGATCATGGTGGGTTTTATGCGTTCTTTTAAAAAAAATCATTTAATCAACTTTTAATGAGGATAAATGTAAAACTGACCAATGCTGACAAAAGAGGTCAAGCAGTACTGGGAAATTGAAATGTGCCTTTGTCTACCTCTAGTGGACCCCTCTCATGCCATTTTTATGACGGGATACAGAGTGGGTGGGTGGGGTTGTCATTATTTATTGATGGTACAATGTAGCTTATTAAAAGAAACACCATTGACGTTATTAAAATCTATCTATCACTGTATTGAAATTTAGAAGGTTTGTTCTCATATGCCTCATTAGATTTTGCATTGTAAGGACACAAAAATTAAATTGCTACTGAATATTTTAGTCCTTGTGAAGGTGACGGTATAAAGTGGTACTGGGTTAATCAAAATTAGATGTGAGTGTCTTTTCTCTGTTAAAAATGTTTATATAAAAACGTGTATAACTTTAAACATGTATAATCTTGTTTTAAACATTCACACAACCCACCACTATTTTATCATCTTCAGATAAGGTCCCCCTTGCCAGTTCCATTCAACATTCACATAGATCCTTTCCTTCGTACATTGTGGGCGTCACATTCAATGCAGCATGTTTAGATACAGAAATGCAACTGACATCTTATGTGACTAATATTCAGATGGAAGCAGCAAAACTACTTATAGGACGGGGAATTTAATTCTATCAAGTCTACAGCACTGGACACAGTTCCACAGGTCATGCGATATGCAGTGTCTAGAATTAAATTAATGTCAATAATAATGATCATTTCAACATCAACAACAGTAACACCAATAACATTAGAACATAAAAAAACTACAAACGATCCAACATCGAAAAATGATTAGCTATGTCAAAAAACACATTGTGTTCCATTGCTGGAATTCCTTTTTCAAAAGAGAGAGAACTTTTTGTAAACTTTTTTTTTTCTTTTTAAAACATCATCATCGGCTCACATTTCATTCATGTCCAACTGCATTTGGTGTTCAGCTGCATTCAATTTGCAAAAGAAATGAGAAAAATAAGGAAAGCAAAGAAGTGAGAAAAAAAGTTTAAGACAAGAAATCCATTTCAGAGTGGTCCCAATGAGTAGCACATTCCAAGAGAGAGCAAGAAATCCATTTCAGTGGTGATAAAGTTATGTGTGCCGAGAGCTACATTAAAAACAAATAAAATCAAAAAACAAACAAAAAAAAAAAACAAAATCAATAAAAGTATCAACATAATATTTAAACCCACAATAGCTTGCTCCTGTTGAAAGTGTGTTACACAGACAACAGGAAGTGCCTTTAATGTCCAGTAAAGAAAAAATAAGGCCTCTTTCAAAAAAATATTTAAAGACGTAACAAAGAAAATACCATGTCGTCCTCCCAAGTTTAAAAATCAGGAAAAAATAAAACTTGATACGTTAAAAATGTAATCCACTTGGTACGAAAAAAGTATAAAAATTAAAATAAAAAATACAGCTACATCATCCTGGAAGAAGTATCTGAAGAAAAATGTCCAAGGTTTTGCTTTTGCCGACGTCCACGGTTATTTTTAGGGCATTTCCTATAAAAGCAACAACAAAAAAAGGAATTATTTTAATGCCTCACTCACTATAAATTCCTTATCACTGGGTCTCTCATAGAACTGGTATTTTTTTTAATTAAAAAAGGCTTTCTTCATCCATCTTTTGAGAACAAGGAACATCATTTTTTTCCCCAGACCTATTTACCAGACTGTTTTGTTCTTTTTGAACTTCATATTGTACCTCAGAGACCTCAATTTTCCAGGGTTAGCCAGACAATTTCACATTCTCAATGAAATGTTTCCTCAGGGGCACAGTAGAATAGGTTGTAGATAGATTTACATGAAATATGTTTTTACCCCACATTTAATTTGATAGGAACAAAAGGGTTATTTCAGACTGAAGAGAAGTCTGTGTGAAAATGCTACTGCTGATAGTTAGTAACACCTTTGATATGACCTTGCACAGACTATAATAGGCTTTTGTGTGGATTTAGATTTTAAACCCTGAACCATGCACTTTCATCAAAGATCACTGAATACTGACCAAAATAGAGCAACATAACATGTTACAATGGGAGCAAATGTGAATAGTTCTGGTCTGCACAAATGGGAGTGTCACATAACATCATAATATAAACTTTTTGATGATCTTTTCTATCAGCGTATAAGGGCTCAACTCTGGTTGAACTGGTGAACTTAACAGATGTTTGTGCCTCTAGCTCCATTCTATTACCCTCTCTGCTATCATCCTCAAGAGTCCACTGAAATCGGTAGAAGAGAACTCACCTGGTGATGCACATGACAACAGCCACGATGATGGCAATCTGCACGGCACCAATGATTGCTGCAATAAGCACATAGTGCAGCTTCTGTCCACTGGGCACCACGTACAGGATGTTGTAGTCCTGAACGTCACACTGAGGACCAGTGTAACCGGACTCGCACCTGTAAACAATGCTCTGTCATCAAAGGCTGAAGCAAAATAATCTACACATTAGAGACTGTGTAGATTCTAGTTGGCAAATCAAACTGTCTAATGGCTTGGTCAAATTATATCATTTTTTTGTCTTTCACAATTGTCGGTTACGATTGATCATGTAACATTATACAATTCTAGAACCAAGAATTCTCTGTACGTCTTGGTGGGGAGAGTGTTGACGCTTATCGTCATTGTCAACAAAGTTATCCGTCTCCTGACAAAATCCTGACAAGCTAGTCTTTTCGTCGGAGTGTCGTAGAATGTCACAGATGACAAATCGCAAGTCATGAAGTATGTCACATTGTAAGACTGACTCAACTTAACACGACAAATTCGGGGCAAAATCGGGCTGATATTGTGTAATCTGACCAAGCCATAACACACACATATATTGTAACAATCCCATGAGAATCCCATGAGAACACATTCTCTGAAAAAAGAAATGGTCAGGGGTGGAGTAGTCTTTTCCTAGCCTGGTGGACCAGACTTTCACTTCACTTAACTGTTGTGTAGAGTCTGATTGGATGACTGGATGCTAAAAAATTAGTATGGGAACGTGACGCTTTTGGAGAGTTCCCTGATGTTGTACTGTAGTAAAATACAATGGGAGTCCACTATGGCTTCTTTCTTATTACAGCAGCTCAACCTAACACACATCCTGTAGCCTGCAGAACTCTTACCTGCATGAGACAACACCAAATTTCATCTCGCACTGCCCATGAAGACAGAAGTTGGCGTAGTCCTCTGTACATGGCACTGGAATCCAGCCATTAGTTCTGCCACTGCCCAAATCTGGCTTTTCTTTAACAACCGCTGTGAATGAAATATTTATGGCTGTTATTCATGTGAACAAGCCTGTCATCACATCAAGCAGAAGCAGACTGAGTGCGGTCCTGTATTGTCAATGTGGTACCATGGTAACAGTGCTTACTGAATGTATAAATGTTCTGTTCTGATGTAGAATTTGTTGAGGTAGAGGTAGGTTCGTATCATAGATATAGGTACATCTATGGGTTCATACTAACAGAGAAGGCACATTCATCACAGTCTCTTTCCATGGTCCCAAACACCTATATTGGACACATGCAGAAACTGCAGTAAAGTAGTATAGTGTGCAATGTCTCTGTACTCACTAGGTCTGCAACTACTGGTTATTTCCATAGTCAATAGACATATTTTACAACAAAGCTTACTAACTGCATAGTTGTAAACATGGAAAAATGTAGATTAGAATTCCCCAAAGCTCAAGCTTATATCTTTAAATGCCGTGCTTTTGTCCACAATTGCCAAAGATATTTAGATATTTTATATATTTTATTTATTGTCAATTTTACTTGTCATTTTCTTTTAAGTTTATTAACAAAATAGCTGGCAATTAACAGTCCTTTATACCAGCTAATGCCAAAGAAGGAAGATCCAAAGGGTAAAGAGGCATACATGCGTGCCATAAACCAAATGTGATGGAAGAGGCAGTAAGGTATAAATAAATGCCTTTAAATAATGTATTATATTTAATAATATATTAAATATTTAATATTTCTATTAAAAGGAAACTGGGACTGTGTGCTACCCACATTTTTTCACATTCTGCACAAACCTTCATTTAAGTTTGTATTTTTAAAAGAAAGAAGAAAAATCCACACACAAGTCTGTGCAAAAAAGTTTTTTACTCGAATTTGCGCAAGCTTTCGTTTGGTAGACCTTCTTCAGGCAGAGTTCATTTACTCTTTGACTTTATTACCTAAGTATGTATTTTCTAAATGTCCCTGCAAGCTTATAACATGACTTTACTCGTTAGCTGTCTTTTCTCAAAACCTGGAGACTATCTAGGCATGATGAGCTATGCATTCATTAAGACTTTGGACCATTAATAATTTCTTTGGAGAAAATGAGAGAAAACTTTTAAAACTGCAACAAAAATGTTAAATTCACTCACCAAATACATCGGGTGGCACATCCTTCTTTCCTTTATCTGTTTTTAACGAAGAAAACTTTGTATTAGAAACTAATCCCAATTGTTGGCTTTACGTGTTAGACAACATTATCTTGTCAGGGCATTTGCTTAGAACTGTAAAGCACAGCTTGACCTATGCAATGCACCCCAAGTTGAGAATAGGACTCCACTCTGTGTGGCAAGAGTGTTTAATCATGACTGAAAAGGCCTCTTAAAGTATTAGTGTTGGAGAGCTTTATCTAGGAGAAAATCTGGTGAGCACTTTGCAAACCTGTGAATCTCTCGAGATTGGTGCTGTGCAAACATCCAGGGATTGGTCAAGGGATCTGGTTTTACTGTTGAAGTTTACGTGTGTGGAGGACAGGGGTATTACCTGGACACCTCCCGAGGTGCTTGACATCAATCTGTTCCTGCTTCATGCAGGAGGCCTCACGCACGTGGCATGGGTTGTTGTAGGAGTTTCCGTCAGTCCCACACACAGGGTTCTCATTGTGGCCGCTACAGTCAATGTTGCACATGCACCTGCAAACCAACATGAGAGAACCATTGTTTCAGTGTTTAAGTGTTTTCCTGAGTGGACAAGTGTGTTATGGCAAGAGTAAAAGAATAAATAGCTTGATTTTTCTGGAATTTCCCCCAGAAAGAGAATTTTCCTACTCCTATCCAGTATACGGTATGTCCGTGGTTTAACTGTATGTAAGTGGATTATGCTGGCAAACTTCCTCTTTTAAGATCCTGTCAAGCTCTTCAACGGCTGTACTACTACTAATGTCCTTCTCTGTACTATACTGTACATTCCCTGCTCTGTTACATCACTGTAATAAAATATTTAGCACAGATCAACAGATACAGTGCAGTACAGTCCTCAAATATTGTGTGAATGCACTATAAGTGGACAGAGGGACTAGACAAGAAAGAAACTCACCAGACATCCTCAGAGTCTTCATCACATTCGGCTCCATACTTGCAATTGCCGCACTTGGCCTTCTTGCCTGAGTCGCTTCCAGATCCTTCATATTCTGTAATTTAGGAATGACATAATTTAAAAGTGCATTTTTTTCATTTCTTAAATTCATTTTCTATGTGCTTTGATGAACAGGATATATGTTTCCAGTCCTGAAGGATTTAATGACCAAGTGGGTCCCTCCTCAGTTTGGGAGAATTGCTTTCTATTGCACACTTTGTTGTGCCATTGAGGAGGCAATGTAATTTAAAGCTACAGCAAAATAGGATGAAGCCGAGGAATTACCATTTTAATTCAAACGTACTTCAGCGGACACCCCCTCGCTCCTTAAAGCGTGTAATAATCATAATAAGTCTGCTCTCCTGGTAGCTCTCTACTCAATGTAATAATTGCCGTTGGAAAACGTGCACGGATAATACCAAAAGTATGGTGATGTACACACGTATATGTGCATTCGACATTCTAAAACGTCTGAAGCAACAACTCTCAAATAACCGCTCAAAGATTACAATGTATTAACAGCCATGGTCAGTGCCAGAGGGCTGTGGTGTACTGTGTGTTTACAGTGTATTTTTTCCTTGTTTCTGGCCATGTTTTGCTTTTCATTACATGACCGCTGCCTGTGTTTAGTGAGTTCTGTGTCTGTTTATTAGCTGTGTAGTGCAAAATTCTGAGGCGAAAAGAACTGTGAATGCAAAACAAACACTTTTCAATGAATGGGGCAGCATGGAGGAAGACGGCTGTGTGACTGTGTGTGTGTGTGTGTGTGTTCTGTGTGCCTGTCTTGAGAGTGTATGTGTGTGTGTTGTGTGAATGTGTGTAGTGTGTTGATTTTCTGTGCCTTCTAAGGACAAAGACCACAGCAGATTTGGGGCCCCTGCTGCATGGCCCTGTAATTTAGCAAAATGACAGCTCTGGAAAGCAAGCCTCAGAAGCCGCTCTTCATCTCCCCCCCCTTTAAAAAAAAGAAAGAAAAAAAAAGACCTCAGGAGGTGGAGTCTCAAATTAAACACTGCTCGGTCAGTTTCTTGGCCAAAAGCTCCGGCTACTCACAACGCAGCTGGATCTAAAAATAAGCTTCGAATAAGGATATTCTGACAATCTACAGCCTTCCATCCTCTGGACCCCACCCCCACACCACCCACCCCTCAAATCCCTTTGCTCTTTTCAGCTGAGCCCCATCACTGGTCTGATGATCAGTGTTAAGAACATTTTAGAAAGCTGTACAAAAACACCAGCCGCGGGAGTATTTTCTCTCTAATTCGCTATGGAGAACAAACTGTAAAAATTAATTACCTTGTACATACCATCAGATTTGTGTGTGTGTGTGTGTGCTGCTTTTTACCCTGAAGAAGCCTATGGCAGTGAGACAGAGCTGTGTGATGTCTTAATGCACTATTTATATGACCCATTAGGACAGAGGGTGGAAAAAAAAACCTTTGAAGAATATTTTGGTATTTTTTGCATATTTAGATGCTTGCAGCTTCTCTCCCACTCTGTTTGACTCTTGTGAAAAATACATGCGCATGTGGAGCTCAGGCTGATGGTGCTGTTGCTGTTGGCTCCCTAGCACCTGACCTGTGTACATAATTACTTAGCTGAAAAACAAAACGAAAAGAAAAAAAAGAAAGGAATTTACTCCTCACCTCCATCCCCTGATCCTGAACTGCTATCTGTAGACAAACAAGCAGCGGGTAGGGAGAGAGAGAGAGAGAGAAAGAGAGAGAAACAAAGTCAGGTTAGACAGGTTCCTGTCAGTCAACGGTTATCACAGCTGGTGGTATAATCGAACTGTGCCATCTGTATGCGGGGTGGTGCAGGAGTATTCAGAACTTTCTTGGGCGTCGTCTTCAGACTCACCAGGATAGCACGGCCCCTCTGATGCCACTGATATGGACTTCTGCTGTTTGCAGGCTGCTTGCCTCAAGAAACACTCGTTCTGATAGGTGTCTCCGTTTGAACCGCAAACGGGAATGTAGTTACTATGGCACTGGTGTAGTGAAGAAAGAGACAGGGAGCGAAAGAAAGAAAAAAAAGACATGAGCAACACACACCCTGTAGCTGTCTTGAGGGAAAACAGTAGCGACAAACGGCAAGGAATTCAGACACAGCAAGAGAGAGACTTGTTTTCAGGCAAACAGGCAGAGAAGCTGTCTTGGTGCCGCCGCCTCTCTGTATCATCTTGCACCGTTGTTATGACACTGGCTGAGAAAACGCATCTTAGACTAGAAACAACACAAGATGAAGATCCCACTCCCTTACCTGAAACTGACAAACACACTTCAGGTCTGAGCCATCATCGCGGCAGGTGCCCCCAAAGCGGCATGTGGCTGCATCGCAAACTCGCAAGTCACTCTTCTTCTCCGACAAATCTGAAAGGAGAAATGTAGAAGAGGCCAAAGTGAAACAGAGTGGAAGACCCACACATACAGTACTCTGTAGGCACAACTAAATATACACAGATGCACATACAGACAAATAGCTGTGCTTTTGTCCAAACACACACACACACACAATCGCAGTCACAGTCACAACTGAATATCCGTATATGCACTATTAGTACGAACACACTTCATATGGAAACAGCTACACACACACACACACACACACACACACACACACTTCAGTGTGTCTGTGTGATGCTCATTTTCAGGGAGAATACAGGCCTGCAATTAAATCATGGTTGATTAAGCCTACAAGATTAACACCATGTCCAGGAAGAAACATGCCCAAGCCCTTGTATCCCTGCAGCTCTTGGCTCAGAGGGGTTGCATAGCAGGCACCTGAGGACATTATGCTATTGTCTTTGTTCCTTTAGCTAGGCGGGACACTAAATCACTCTACAATACCTACAAAAAGCCTGCCGACTCATTTCAAAATGGGAAGGGAAAGAAAAGGATATTGAGAAACCTTGAGAAAAACTGAAGCAATTAATCAAAACAACAAAAATATATGAAATGCAGGTATTGTATGGTTTGTAAGGGAACAAAACAACTGGGAACTGGGAGAGTGTGGCAGTAAGAATGTTAAAAGCATTGCAGAAGCATTGAAGTCTGTGATTTAAACATTTTTAGCCCACATGATTTATGTATGAGGGCACATTTATGCAACCAGGCAGTAAGGTGTCACCATTTTAAAAACTGAGCTCAGAGCCTGTTTTAAAACACCTCTGGTATGCTTAGAGAACATGGAAAAAATATGTTTATACAATAATCAGTACCTTGTCAGAGGAAATGGAATGTTCTGTATGGTTCTACATTAACAGACAACATGAGGAACCCTGCAGAATATTCTGATGTTACACCAAACATGATTAATGACCTAGTGGCACCCTCTTTTCATATTATGATTTCAAGACTACTAATTATATGTGCCCTACATTTTTAAATAATAACCCTAGAAATTTCAAAACTGCTAATGACAATGATTATAGTAATTATTAACATGTTATATGTGCCTCATTTTGTCTCTATTTTAAGGCCCTATTTGAAAATACATTTTTCATTTCATGAACTGGCTAATAATCCCTGTGGCAAGACTACCTCTTATGTGCTAGTATTCAAATGCACCCCCCTCCACGCCTGTGACATAAATATTAATTCATCTACCATTGATTTAAGATCATCTGCATTGCAAAGTGCTGCTGGTGTTGATATGGGGTTCAATGCTGAATATGTATTGTTGGTTTTTTCCCTCCTCCATTCCTTCCTTTCCTTCCACACAAAAGGATTCCCATCCTGTGTGAGGTATTGAAATTAGTGAGAGATTCAGATGCTCTTCAAGTAATCCAGGGGCTTTATAAACCTGACCTTTAGACCAAAGAATATCAGCGGAGTGTACTTCAACGAGGACCCCCCCCCCCCCACACACACACACACCCCCCCACCCCCAAGCTGGGCGTGAATCAGCTGAATCGAATGCATTTGACTTTTTTTTCCGGCCTCATCCTTTTCACGGGGCTTCGCGACACCAGCACAAAGGCTAATAGAAAAAACACTCCAGCTTAATCCTGACAAGATGAGCAGAGGGTGAATCAGGTTCAACAGCACTGAAAATTCTGAACAGGTACAAGTGTGAAAGCAGAAAAAAACAGCACCCACTGTAAGATTCACACAACTAACTTTAGGTCTTTCTAAGCACTGAAAGGGATGGTATATTTACACAGCAGTAAAAACCACTCCTAATGGCAGGTCTACATGAGGTTGCAGCAGATGAGGGGGCTATTTCCAAAAAGACGCTAATTTTATAGATGCGTGGAAAAGGGGGGGGGGGGGCATCAACTCAAACTTAGCCTTCAGGCCAGCTGTTGTCACAGTCCATAAGTCTGGCAGTGTTTGAGGTTCAGACTCAGAAAGGCATCTAGTTGTTCCCACTAAGGGAAGACTATATGGCCTGGACTGTTTATCTTAACTCTTGTGGTTTTACTAATTTTGCAAACCCAATACGAGCCAAGATCAACATCAGTATGCACATACCACAACAATGTGGTTTTCTTGTATGCAAGAAAAAAAACAAAAATAAACATCACATTTAAATATAAATTGTTGTGCATTAAGCCAACTGGGTTTTCACTCATATCCCTAATGTACATAAAACTTCCATTCGGCCTGAATTTTTTGCTATGCACACATTGTAAAGAAGATAGAAAGTCGTTCGCCAAACATTGTGCATTGTCTCTCTTCTTTGGGTTGGCATACGGTCAGTGAGATTGAATGGTCATGGCATCCTCTAAATGCATTTACTGGAAAGATTCAACAGGACACCACCAAACACCCATCAAAAAAGACGCATCAGCAGGACTCTCAGACATCGTCCGGTTTTCTACTTTACTAAATTTGATCCATAGACTGACTGATCTATCAGTAGACTATGATATCAAAAGATAAATCGTCAGACTTTCTTCATCCAAGAAGGGAAAGATACCAGAAGTGAAAATCCAGTGTACCAGCATCCACTTAAACAAACAAACTATATATATATATATGTAATCACAACTTAAGTGACAGAAAAACAATAATGACTAAGACTGATATAACATAACGATACTTATACACTACACACGCACCTCAGCAGTAGATATACAGAGGCAGCACTGTAAAAAAAAGGCACCCACAAATACAGTATACTAGTAACAACTAAAAATACAGACTACCTTCCTCTCTCTCACACACACACACACACAGTCTTGTTACTAGTGAGCAGCTATACTCTAGGGCACTCAAGACTCTACAGTTTGAGTGGCTGCTAACAAACCAGTACTTGTTCCATGAGGTGCTCTTTGAGTATCACATAGCCAGCAACCCCCCGCACACACACACACCCACACACATAACACACTCTATTGCTATCACCCCCGTTTCCTGTCAGCTCCAACAGGAAGTGTGACCCAGCAGCTGGGCGCAGCATGTGCAGAGCCGAGCAGCTGGCACCCGTCTGCCGCCCACCGCGCTCTACGCCTCGTCACGGCCCCGGGCTGCCAACGCTCCATCGGGGCACATTAAGTCAGTGGCATTCCTCCATTTAGCACAGGACTGGGAGAAGGATGGGGTTTGGGTGGGGGGAGAGTGGGGTGGTGTGGGGGCACGGGAGACGTTACAAGTCACTTGCCTCCTGGGCAGAGGTTAACAGACCCGTCCTCACAAATCCCTAAAAGCAATTCTTAAACAATATTGACAGCAGCATCGCTGTGCCCACCATACTTCAACAAGAAAGCTGAGCAAGGACAGATGAGCAAAGACTAGCTCAGTTTGAGTCAAAAAAGGCCATCAGTATGAATCACTAAGTCTATGAAGTACTTCAGTTTGTCAATAAGAGCATAGAGACCGGAGGGGTAGTGTGAGTCAATACTCGATACCTTGGGGTAACGTATTAGAGATGTCAATATGTAGGCCATGAGATTGACCAGTCAAGGACACGACTGTTAATCATTCATCGAAAATAATTAACTTAAAGCACCATCAATTAAGAAGGCACTTCAGAGGCAGTAAAAATCTTTATTGGAAGAGACTTGGAGCTGAACTCAAGATGCGTTATGAAAGCCATTTTTCTCCCTTACATCCCTGCCCAGGGCAGCAGGATGAAGTACTGCTGTCATGTTGAGTGCACAAAAAAACAACAACGAAGGTTTCGACATACAACGAATACGACACCCAGAGGGAAGTGGAGCTTATAAAACCTTACAATGAGAGAGAACAGAAGAAAGAGGAGGTAGATGGAAGGAAAAAGACTAGAGAGGTGATGGTGAAATATTGACGGAGCTTAGATGGTGTAGCATGGATCAGAGGGGACAAACAGAATTGACTTGCATGGGCACCAGATTTATTGTTTCCTTTCCTGTTTTTTTCCCCCTCCATTCATTCATTTACTCTTGTTGTTTTAGAAGGCTCTTCTTTTCCCAGGCCACCGAAAAAGCACTATATTATACAATATTATCACTTTTGTTCATTTCTGTCATATGAAAACAACCATGAATAGCGACACCCAAGGAAGGTCTTGGAGGAACATCACAGATTAAACAACAGGTTTGATGGAACTCTTATTGTTCTGTGCAATGCAAGATTCTGTGAGATACACTTCCTTGTTCCAGTGGTATAGCAACCCCCAAATCTACATCAGGTAGGGTTATACAGTCAAGAGTCAAGACTGAGTCAAGAGTCAAGACTGTAGCTTAATCAGTGTCTTTGGTTCCAGCATTGTCCAGTTACTGCCCCGTTTGAAAATAAAAGAGTTGAGCATGGGCACTCTGCTTCTCCTTGATGCAGAATCCAAAGACCCCTCCCAGCAACATTAACAGCCACCAGTTTTTACAGGACTGTAAAAAAACAAATGCTCAACATGCTTCCTCTTCAAAATCACCTCCGTCACAAGAGAGCTCTATCATTGCCCATTGAATCTTAAACAGTTGTGTGAGGATGGTAGAGGAAATGAGAAGTGACAGGATGGACTGTTAATCAGTGTTCGCCACTTAAGCGACGGCAACGGCACTTTGGCGCTTTGCCGCCTCGCCATTTGAGAGATGGGGAAACCATGCTGAGACGAGACCAGACCAGACTGGACAGCCAAGTTGTTTGGACACAGCGGATGCTATCAGTTACGTTTTTAAAGACAGTCCATGCCAGAGCCTGAGGGGGGTGTCTGTGGAGTTGTTTTAGTTTTAACTTCTTCTAACATTTTCTAACTGGACAATGTTGTTGCAGTGTATTAATGTTTAATGCAAAAGCCCAAGTAGAACCCAAAGATTAATTAGAAAAAACACCCCCCTTTCCACAGACACACACAAATGACAGTAATACACATTAAAAAGGGCCTGTGTTAGTGTCCATGTATCACAGTAGGCTGCTGTAGGCCTGCAAAACAAGAAAATCTGTGCTGGTAAAAATGCACGAGAAACACAAATGAGGGAATAAATAGCCCGGAGGGACAACAAACTGACAGCAATATTTACTCAGTACGACCATAAGCGGAATGCTGCGAGACCAGCATTACTGATGAATAAATGATGGCGCTCAATGGACTAAGGCAAAAGAGGTTTTTGGAGGCAGAGTTGACCCCCCCCCCCCCACCCAAACCCCAAACTTCTCTCCACCCTCCCCAAGTTGAGAACGTCCCCTCTCATTCATCCCCTTTGACCCAGTTCTGTGAAGTGTGAGCTGAGCTCCAAAATGGACGCCAGCGGGCAGCCCGAAACTTCAGGGGAGCTGGGCCGGGCCAGAGGAGCGGAGAACCAGATCCCGCCTCACGCTGACACCGGGATAATCAGAGCAGAGAGCAGAATCAATGTCACCAAAGAGGAGGAGAGAGAGAGAGAGAGGGAGAGAGAGACATGTACCAGAGAAGGATATGTGGGAAAGATTGAGAGAGAGAGGGAAACTAAAAACTAAGGGAAGGATGAGAGAATGGAAAAAATACAAGCAGATAACGAGAAAGAGAAACAGAAAGAGAGACAGGGAGCAGAGGGGGGCTGGTGAAGCTAGGAGCCACGTCAAAGGTGCCCCCTATCATCTGACTCCACTCTGCAAAACATCAATACTCATCACCACGGTGGGTCAATGACCCAGAGGTCCCCGACAAACCAGCCAATAGCGTGACACTGGCCCTGTCATCCCCTCAAGCCTTTGGTTATTACGGTTGTCAATCAAAATACTTTTTTGCTTCGCATTTTCACAGAGGGCATTTGACAAAAAAATGCCAGTGAAATCGACAGGCATTTATAGCATATTGGGTCTTTCAGACAATACACGTTTGGCTCCCTGCCTTCTAAGTAGCAACAAATGAGGTATTGTCTGCAGTAATGCAATTCTAACCTGAAGCAATGTCACACGGTTTGTGTGTGGAGAGAGACAAGCTGTCTAACATAGGGCTTTTATTTTTCATTATTTTTTCCCTGTTTTCTTGACTCCAGCTGAGTGGCTCCATGCTGTGAGAGGAAAATCACTGTTGAGCTCCGACAACTCTGGCTTAGTCTTCACCTCGGGGAGGGCGATAGACTGCTAAAGAGAGGTTAACGGCAAAGGCAGACTCAAGACTCGATTTCTCGCCGTGTGGGCCAGGCCACGGGGAGCGTTTTTCACCGAGGCACTTTCAAAGTCAACACTGTTATCTCCCCGCCACGACTCCTCTCAGGGCAAGGAGACTGAAGTCTCTGTCCATCACCTGAGAGCCAGACACAAACAAACAAAAAAGCTAAGAGGGGGACAACAACCAGAGTGGAAAGCAAAAACTGAAAAGGAGACTTTTTTTCTTTTTAACCGGAAATATCCTCTAAAATGGCTTCCTGGTTCAGATTCTGATGATTAGTGAGACCACATTGCACTCACTTCCTTGAAAATTGATTAATTAGGCCTGGAATCCAGAAGGATTGTGGTATCATGGCACGGCATGGGCGCTGAACAAGCAGAGATGGGAACCAGGGGTCTGTCGCAAAAACAAAGACCAGGGCTTTCCCTGTTAATCCAGAGTTCAACTCATTAGCACACACAGACACACACACATCTCTGCTGTTGTATTCACCCAAGGAATCAGCAGGTCATTATGTTTCTCTTCAGAAAGACTCAAGTCTCAAACCCCAGCAGTCTATCCCAAGATTTAGGGCTGCCGGAGATTTAGCCCTGATCTCTACAATACGGATGAACAAAAAGGTTTAGCACGTCCCCCTGCTCCTGTCCATGTGGGATTTAAGCTTATTTGTATTGTGCTGTTTAAAAAACATTGATCGTCAGGTGATACTGAGCCCGCCACAGTCTCTGAGATAATAATTTAATTCCTCAGGAAGAAATAAACTCTCTCTTCTAGTGTCCATTCTTACTGAAATGATGACAAATTGGCTGACGCTGTCGAGTCCTCTTCATTTACACTGTCTTAATCTAGCTGCCAAGAGAGTGAAACGCAAAGCAAACGTTTTATGTCCATGTTTTATAGAACCGTCTAGCTTTAATCCTCTAAAGAGCCTCGACATCGCCGATGACAAGGCATTTTATGATGGACAGCATCAACCTCAGAGAAACACTAATATCAGAGCTATCAAACTTCCACTAGCTGTTAAGCAGTAACAAAGCGATAATGGTCATAAACTGTCTGGCTGAGCATGGTGGTAAAGACAGTTGTGTGTGCACTAAGTAGAGAGAGAGGGGAAAGAAATGCATTTTGAGAGACATCTGCAGGAGATCACTCAGCTTAATGAGCACTTGATTACTGGTTGTTGAGAGGCTCACTTCAAAGCCAAAGGGCTGGGCTAGGCATTGGCTGGTAGGGGATAAAAAAAAGCAAAGAAAAACATGATTTCTAATGCGAGGGTGCCGAGACAACATGAGACGACATAACTGAGGTGGTAGGATACGAGCCATGCACAAAACTCATCCTGCCAGTGTGCGAGCTACAAAGCGGCAGGCTTCGAAACTGGAAGGCCCTTGCATGTGCAGGCATGTGTGACTGCAGTCAGACAGTGTTTGCATCCCTCCTCAGTGCACTCCACCCTCTCTCTGCGTCTTCGTGTCCCTCAGACAGACACCACCACCAGCTCCTCACCTAGTGCACTAGCAGTTCTCTTTGCAGTTCGCACCACAGATCACCAATCCTGTTGTTGTCTTTGCACATTTCTAAATTGGGTTTATTATTCATGCCAACCAATTCAGTAGATGGGAAAAATTAGGCTGTTATAGCAGTTTTGCTATAGCAGTTTGCAGAATAAATTGCTGTTGTGCTGTGTCATCATAAAATCAGAAAAAATATGCAAGATAAAACAAGGAAATTTTATTTCTGTCATGGCCATGACGTATTTAACGACCGTTAATAACGGTGCTTCTGATTCACATATTTTCACAGCTATCTAATACAAAAGATGTGCTTGGTGACTGGCATTTAAGATGGCTTAATGACACAACAAAAAACCCTTGATAACTGCTACGCTTCCACTCTCTTTGGACAGAATCTCTATATCTATATAATGACATCTCATGATGATATAACAGTATAAAAATACAAAAATATATATATAGGCTAGACACATATTTAAGAATATGACATGACATATCTTGCACTTACAGCTACAATTACAATTTCAGAAATGCCTTGAAAAAGCTTCCACTCCTAACTCCTTACTACTGTGGCTGCTTAATGTTTCAAACTGAAGTAATCAGTGGAAGAATAAAAAATAGTAGTCTAAGCTCTGGGTACTGCAGCAAAAAGGAAGCATTCCTAGCCGACAGGCTTGTACTTGGCTTTGAAAGGCCACCAGAGCCGTGAATGTGGCTGTGTTAAGACAACCGTATAGCCTGAAAGCATTAGGCACACTACGATGCAGGGTGCATCAAGCATGGCGGCCTGATTTACAAAGGACTTGAGTCTGACTGAAATAGTTTTTTTTTTTAGAGCCTGGTTGTGTTTGAGTAAAATGTAGACAAACAATAGTAGAAAGACATAACACAGTGCAAATACAAGAAAATGAGCTGCATATGATGGTAACCTGCGTAATTAAGTGGTAACTTGAGCTATGTAAATATCTTTGTGAATTAAGAGAGTGCAATGCATGTAATAACAGCTAAACTGAAAATGTAAGCTTAACCCAGTTAAGCTGCAGGCTAGTCAAAATTACTAAAGTAAATGTATTGCCTATTTATTTACATTATTCATATTGCCTTTCTTCCCCCCCTTTGATGATCTGCCTTAATCCCTTGAAGGGAATGTGTGTGATAACATAATGCTTTTTTAGGGAAGCATTGGTATGGCATAAACGTTAGGCTAGACACTAGTCCTTTCACCAATCATCTAATCACAATCCCTACCCAGTGTGCATCACTGTAGTTTGAATTCGAAACAACCTTGAGTTTTCCAGACTCGGAAAAAAAACAAGTTTTTTCTCAGTTCATCATCTCTGGCTTTGACAGCCCAGTTCCTCTCAGCTTGTCAACTTCGCCTCAACAATCCCTTGAATACAGCAGCCACATCACTTTCTACTTGCGACTTTGAATAGCCTCAAACTGAGCCACCAACTAATGCATGCGAACCCATTACTTTGTGAGAAGCTATTAGGGCCGCCTCAAGTGGAGACTTGCCAAAGCCTATCAATCAAGACTAAAGACTTGTTAATGTAACCCACACAGCTGACCTCAAAAAGACCACATTTTAATAGTTCATGACCCTCCAGAGAAATAGCCCACAAAGACCGCAAACTTTTCACCCTCGACAAACCAATTATGCTCATACTTTGAGGAGTTGTGTAGGTGTTATGACAAGTTTTACATTTTATTACTTTTTTTTCAAATGTGTCAATCAAAAACTGACCTTTAGCTAGAGTCTTGGTCCAGCTTGGTTTAAAGTCCCAACATTGGCTTTTGTGACACAACACGGTGTGGCAAAGAGGACAGCGAATGTAACAAACCAGAACTTTACAGAACAGGCTGCTACATTGTTTTAATAATAAATGGCGTAAATGTTTTTGCTACTGTGGCTTTGCCCCTTTTAGCACAAACACATCATGCCACAATAGTCCGACACTGCCTTTGCAAAGTCACAGTAACTAGTGGCAGAAGGAATCCTGGAGCGGCCATTGTCTCCGGGCCCATTTATAAAGCCAAGCTCTCGCCTCTCTCTGGTCACCACTGATTAAGCTTCTCTTTCGAAGGCCCAGGGCCTTGCGCTTGTAACCAATCGCGCACAATGGCCACTATTGTCATTGCTTTTCCCTCAGTGTCACAAAATGGAGGGGAATAAAAACCATTGATCTGTCCTGAGGGAAGGGTGAGATCAAATAAAAGCCTCTATAGAAACTTGGGCGCCTCAAGAAACACTTCGCAACAAACACACACCATCACCACCACCCCCACCTTTTTTTCTGCTACACTTAACAATTTGGTTGGAGCTGTGTAGGAACAAGCCCTCACAAGAAGTTATTATGTCTCATGAAAGGGGAAAATACTTTTAAAAAGTCACTAATTTTCTATTTCAGTAATATGGGATGGAGAGCCATAGATCACGCTGTAGCTGCTAGCAAATGCACAAAAGGTGTACAAAAAATACTTTGAATATTTTGTGGACAGGCCATATATTTACCCCCAAGTAGGCTTTCTGTGGCAGCCCATTTTCATATAACATAAAGTTTATTCTTTTTCTCATTGAACCTATTTCTCCTGTTTTGTTTTGACAACCAGTGACAAACATAGCTTTCTCTAGAATATGCTGTGTTATTACATTTATGAAATTAAAAATTACATTTTAAGGAAATTCATTTGTATGTGAGAGCACACATGATCAACCAATCTAGCAAGAATTGGCAAGCAAAACTTTATTATGGCTGGCCTGTTTCTGGCCTGTGACTATGCCAGGAGTACAAACCCAATGCAGAGCTGGTCCTCACCTAAATTAGCTGAATATTCGACAATGCAAATCCTTGGGGCCTCAGAATGCTGATAGCGCTATAATTCTTCTAAATGTCAGCTCAAGTGTCAAACCACCTTTAAGTCTTCAGACAATGGTTTTTTGTAATCAATGAACACAATTAAAACAGAAAGAAACTAGGCATTTTACAGATACCTGCCACCTTAGAAAAAACTAATTAGCCTTTTTCAAACAAGTGGGAGAGGGGGAAAAAACTGTTTTAGCATATATGGTGCATGATGAGATTGTTGATGACTGGCAAATAACCTCAGCATTTTTTCATCAGAAGCAAGTGACCTGTACTTGCTTCCCAAATGTGACAGCTAATATATCAATAGCCATTATTTATCTTCTAATGCATCAGTTATAGTACAGCAGTTCAGACCTCAATTAAATAATGCATTGAAGGCTCTTTTATCCTGTGATTAAAATGAAAATTCTGATAACAGCTTTCATTAAACCTGGCAGATGCAGACCAACATTATCCAGACCATTGTCCTATCCAGAATTGATTACGCCAATGCATTTTTGGAGGACTGCCCACCAGCGCACACACACAAACAAGCCATGGTTTAGACAATATACGGCTGCCAGATTATTAATTAGTAAAACAGACCCTCAGTCTGTTCTTTCTGAGATGAATGTTATATTCCACACAGTTCTAACAAAGACGACAGGATGCAGTTCTGCAACTGTTCACTATTAGGGATTGGAATGGTCCCCATCTTTGGCTTCTGCAACATCAAGGAAACCTCTGGCGATATAAACTGCTCCATGTGGTTCTCGCTCTTGTGTTGTTCAAACAGGGTTCTGGGTAGGCCCTGCTATTTCCCTTACCCACATCCTCTGAAGTGCCAAGCCACATCACTGGCAAACTACTGAATCTGGGAAAGGGTTTAAATCACAACACAAAATCCAGTTTGATTCCTTGCCCAATACATTACTACCAGATGCCTACAGCTTGGCAGACTCTCAGCCTGGTGGGACCAATGTAGTATGACTTGATTTGTCCTGAGCTCTTTTGTGATATTTCTTATGTATTGTTTCTGGTTAATGACAAATAAAACACTCCCAACAATAAAACTGACAAAATGGCCTTCTGATGTGTATGCCTCCTGCCCCCTAGCTCACATCACTACAGAGTGGGACCAACGTTTTGCCTCAGGCCTAGAGCAAGCAGCAATTAACAATGGATGGTAAAGAAGCAGAAATGCGTTTTAGCTCCATCGCATAACACTGCTGTCCTATTCGTAAAATCTGTGAGGATGCGTTAATGTACGACCTGCGCGAAAAACAAACGTGGTGGGAAAGACTGATGCCAGTGACGCTGTTTAAATGTGCGCCACTCTTTTGTACGAACTGGGTTACCGGCCAAACAGCTTGTTTGAGTCTTTCGCAGGGGTCTACGCGCAAGAGCGTTGAAGGGTGGGGTTCGGGACTGCTAGTCTTTTATCATAGGCTACACCTGATCTCGTTCGCCAGTGACACCAGCGTAGCATCAAGGAACACGGAGAGCATCATCAAGGAGGGTCGATTGGGGTTATCCTGACATATAGCCTATACCAGTTATTACACCACACTAACCAATAAAGTAATCATTATCAATACCTAAGATATTTCAACATGAAATTTATTCCTATGCCCTAATTTTACTCAACTCATTGATGTGTCTTTTGTCTAAAAACAAGGCCATGAGAGCAAAACGTATGTTGACTGTTGCATTATGTTTAGTCTACATCTTTCGACATGAGCATGCATTGGGATAATGATTAAATACTTACCGACGCAGCCTTTCCCTTTGCCTGACACACATTCGCCGCTCTGTGGATAGGATGAGTGGACCCCAAGCAAAGATGAGATGGTCAGTAAACAGACGAACATTAGGTGAGGCTGGCTGTGCAGTGGTCCCATCCATCGTACGATCCGATAACCTTTCAACATGATGAAAATGAAGGTGTCCTCGGTTTGCAATAAATTCGCTTCCTCGTTCGATGTCTCGTGCGAAAACAAGAAAACAAAAGCGACCTAGGGAGAGCGCATGCAGCTTCGCCGAGGCAAAACACCCCCTTCCAAGTGTTCCTCTCCAGTGATTAAAAGATGGTTGCGTGGATGGGGAGTATTTCCCGGGATGGTGTATACATAAATGCCAGCATCACTCCCAGTCGCTAATAATTCTGCTTCTGAATGAGACTAAAAAGACATTTTTTCTTGTCGTATTTACGACTCACTCACTCACGCTCTTTCTCAATGTCCCGAACGTGTGCGCACGTAAATGAGTAGCCAGCCTCTCCGCGGTCCCTGTTTAGTCGTAGGTCCTGCTGTCTTTGTGTGCCTTTCCCTCAAATCTGCCAATACATTCAATTCACCGGAAGAAAGAGGAGAGCGAGGTTTCAAATCCACGTCCTTCCCTTAAGACTTCTTTGATATCATCCAATTCATGCACCATAAAACATCAATGTAGACTCTAGACTCAGAGGCTCTGTTGTGTTGCCTGTACAACAAAGGGTCGACAAGGCTGGTTTGTGGTCACGTGATGCAAGACCACCTCCCCCAATATCCTTTGGGAAGACCGAAGAGGCCAGACAGACACCTAGCAGGATGCAATCAAGCTGCTTCCCCTGCAATTCAGACAAGCGATTGATGTTATTCGGAAGTAGTCTTTATTAAATGGTTAACATATATATTTGCGTTTCTACACATCATATCTACCTGACCATTTAAATTCCCAAGTTGTATTCTGTGTTGGAAACTTTTAAGAGCAAGCTTGGTTGTCTTACAGAAGTCTACAGAAGTCATTTGGCAACATTACATGATTTTTACAGATTTTAGGATTATCTTTATTTGGTATGTTCCTTAATTAACTAGTAGTTACATGTGTGTGTGTTTATGTATTTCTGCATGTATTTATTTATATTACAAGAAAATCTTTATTTGATTAAGCGGTGGTATTTCTGTCAGGAGCCGTAGACATTTGTTTCCAACAGTTTCATACAGTAAGAGTAACAGTAAGTTTAAAATGATGAAATCAACTCAAAGTATCATTCCAATGCATTTTGCTTGGACAGATTTGCTGTGCCCCCCCTCCCAACACCACCACCACTCAATCTAGGTATTTAGAGATTAGCCTAACCCTCAGTTGCTGAGACTCTATGGTATTATCTGTAAGCAATGCCGTTCACTTCTGTTGCGTGCCACCCAAGTGACTGGGGTCTGGCCTCCAAATTGTCTTGCCATCTGGGACATTAGGTTAACCCCCCCCAATTCCACCCTGTCTCAGCAGTATGTCCAGATAATCCATGCTTGGATTAGCTTACCTACAGCGGCAGGGAGGTGACTCTCTTGCCATACTTTTTAGTATTTTTGTGACGCTAATGGAGCATAGAGAGATACATTCTTGGATTGAATAACTCCACAGAAAACCATGGTGAAATATTTTTAGTACATTTTATATGATTTTAACATGAGATGAAAGGATTAAATAGAATACCTCTTCCTCACATTCCATTCCAGTCTGTCAATTATTAATACATTTTAAAACTATACCTCAGTCAATACATGCTGTCTATGCCTGGATGCATTCGATCACAATCACATTTTTATTATATAAGCCTGTATGCGAGTCTGTGTGCGAGCACTGCAGTTGAGTAGCCTTTGCGACTTTACAAGAGAGAATTGTTTCACTTTTTTTATGGGTCAGGCTGCGCGAGCCAGGAAACTGCATTTGTGCCTCTGTGTGAATTCAGACGTAAATGATAACCTGAGGTCATACAGTTGACTGAGCAGAATTATGCATCCAGTACAGTAGAGAGCATCCCATCCGTCAGATAAAGAAAGGGAACATTAAGGCTGAAAGAAAATGTGTGAAAGTGTCCTCACTATAGTCCTGTGACGTTGCTCACATATATACTCACACACACACCAAATGCACTCAAGCCTCCAAACTTCCATTAGGAGGTGGCCTCTCCATTTGATGCATTGAAATAAACCATCTCCTTATGTGGGTTACTTGAGGTCTGTATACCACCAGCATGGTTAACCTAGATAAGGCAGTCCCAGAGGTCCTGCCCCAGTCTTACATCTACATTCAGTATGGATGAGACTCCACAGTGACATGAAGTCTCTGCTTGTTTGAGATCAGACGCAGGCTAAGTGTGTCAAAGGTGCTCATAGCTCCTATATTGTTTTTTTTTTTGTCTGTTTTTTTGCGTGAGGATCATGTGTGTTATGCAGGGATGAGGTGCTCCCTGGACTCTAAGCACTGAGCCAAGTGCACTTCTACTCAAACACAACGATAACAGTTTGTGGATGGCATAAAGTCAGGAGTTTCTGCTTGGCAAGCATCCAGTTTGTCCACTTACACGTATCACTATGGCCCAGCACTCTCCAATATGCATTTATCTATTGGTGTGGTTTTCAAATAATGTGCCTAAAAATTGATAGAAATGACTCACAGTGATGAGGTCACCCATCTCCTTAGGCGTTAGGCTGCCTCCCACGGATCCTGACTGATGACAGTGATTTGTCAAGATGGATTGCACTGAAAGCCTTGCTGGCGTATTGCTGTCTAATGTGTGTCACTGCATGTGGTAATTATTCCATTTTGTGCCCATGTTTATCTGGGTTTGTTTATGTGTCTCTACAATGCAATAAAGTGGTGAGCCACATGTTCTGTCACTTTACGGTGAATAGTTTGCTCTTTTGTAGTTGCCAATCTGTCACCACATCTAAACCCGTAATGGTGCAAAAGCGAACAGGAAGTGACCGGTGATTTGGCCATTCTAGCACTATGGTGTAGCAAAGGCCTTATTGATCCCAGTGGTACCAAAGCACTCAATTGATTTCCTGTCGGAAAAAACGTTTAATAGACTCTGTCAAAAGCCAGGGATTCTCATCAGTCGCACTGTTTCACCGCTTTTGAGAGGTGCTGGCACTGTTGGTTTGCTTTGAAAACAGCAACATCTGAGGAAGAAAAAGAGTCTTGCGAGACAAATTGAGAAATGGGTTCTTTTTTCCAAAGTGAGGAGATGTGTCTTGTTCAACTCTTTTTTCAAACTGAGTCAGCCCACTTTTGCATCAGTGAGCTTGGAAATCTTGGACTTGTGCAGTTCAGAGATGTAAGTGTCACATTTCTTCTTAAACACATGTATCACTAACAAATAGCTTAAATAGAAGGATCTATCTATCTATCTATCTATCTATCTATCTATCTATCTATCTATCTATCTATCTATCTATCTATCTATCTATCTATCTATCTGTCTATCTATCTCTCTATCTATCTATCTATCTATCTATCTATCTATCTGTCTATCTATCTCTCTGTCTATCTATCTATCTATCTATCCATGGTGCAGTTACAACAGTTTTTCACTTGATTTTTGTGTTTTTGCAAAGTTTTGAGAGTTGAATTGAATCTTAATTTGCATGTAAATCACCAAACGTTAGGGAATTGTTTTAAGCTCAATCATACCATTCAGAAAAGGCTTATACAGTCTGTTTGCCATTACATTAGTCCAGGGACAGTGTTGTATTGATTCAGTTTCCTGGATAACACTCTCAAACACAGCACCTGTCATGCAAATACACACAGAAAGACAGACAGACAGACAGGCAAACACACACACACACACACACACACACAACCACACACACATAGATACACAGAGAAGCAGATGCGCATACACACACACACACACACGCACACATGCGCGCACACACACACACACACACACACACACACATATGTACAGAGAAGCTGATGTGCGCGCACACACACATACATGCACACACACACACACAGAAGCAAATGCACACACACACACATACATATGCACAGAGAAGCAGATGCGCACATGTACACACATTCACACACACACTTCCTCTGAGTAAGCCATCAGACATAAGCCCAACAACAGAGTCATTGTGTTTTTGCAAACACTGACTGTGCTGAAATGGATCAAACTTGACTGACAGACAAAATAACCCTGTTTTTGCTGTTTTCAGCTTAATCCAGACACATCTGCCTTTCAGAGGAGGTTCGTAAAGGAAGTGAAAAAATGCGAAGACATGGAGAGAATACTCCGTGAGTATACTTATCTCACTTCACTTAGAGTATACACTGAGTACTTGCAATTCTTCATTATTTGTTCTGAACAATTGAGCAAGGACAATTACATTTGCATTTACATTTAAGCATTTAGCAGACGCTTTTATCCAAAGCGACTTACAAAAGAGGATAACATTCAAGCTACAACACAAGAAAGAAACTAACAAAGAGTGCATATTGCTAACATAAAAACTGCTCTATTTTAAATTGAAAGTGCAATAGTGTAATAAAGTGCAGTATAAAAGAGAAATTAAGTCGAAGTTGTTAAGTGCATTCTCAAAATTTACTCCAGGAGATATTCTTGGAAGAGGGTCATACTGGTCATGAGCACTGGACTGACAGTTTGTGACAGCTTGAGCTTCTGGTTTCAGGGCTTTTGGAGAAAGAGATGCTGAAGAGCAATATTGCTGTTGCCGAGAGCTCAGACACAGAGGGGGTGCCCTGTTCTAGGGATGTATTTGAACTTGAGGTGACACTGTCTAACCTACATATTTCATGTTGATCTGATGGCTATTTGGTTGCCACTTGTTTCACCAAACTATACACAGACAGCAAATATTCCATCAAAATGGTTGCTGTATTTGCCCTGCTTGATGATTAATCTGTTGTAGTGCCACTTGAACCTATCAACAACATACAGATTTTTCATTGTTTACTGATTACTTAAACAGCAAGAATGACGTCTTTGTTTCGTTTTTTTTTTTTAGTAATAGTCGTTTCAAATTCAGTGTTCTGTTTTGAGTTCTACTTACTGCTGAGGAGACCCTTTCTTTCTATTATATAACGTGTCATTCTCAGATGCTTTTATTTACATGAAAAACTGCACTTTCAGTGAATAAATTCACAAATAATCTCTTTTATCTAGTGCAGTTGTAAAATATTAATGTATATTGACTTGTCCAAGGAGTAGTGTTAGTCCACCCTATCTGTTGAATAAAAAGCAACCACTGCATATCTTATTTTTATGGTAGCTATCTGTTTCCCATGAGCATGCAACAGCAAATTCTCCTACTCAACATTCTGTGGTTTGATATGCGGCACACATACAGTCTACCTTTGAGAAGCTGGAACAGGAGCTGCGGGAGATCAACTCCAACAGGGAGACTTTGAGACATAACTTCACTGAGCTGATGGAGATGAAGTACCTGCTGCACATGGCAGAAGACTTCTTTGAACAAGTACGTACTGTACGTACCTGATCTGGGTCAGCGCTTGCTGAGGGACACGCTAGCACCATACCTCAGTCTGGCTCTCTCCTTGACCTTCCAGAAGTTTCACTGGTATTCCTCAGGTCACTGATATTGCTCAGGTCATAGGCTCCAATGTCCATTATGTCACACAGTTTCTTTGCAGTAATTTAAAAGGATCCCTGACTAGTAAGACATCTTCACCTTATAAGACTGATGTTGGTAGCAGATATATTGAACAGGATTTAACAAAACTCAGAATGCTTTCTTTTTTGTTGAAACTTTTAGAAAATCCCTTCATTTGCCGAGCTTATAAGCTGCCAATGCGTTTACGTCTCAATGCTTTCTGGGTAAAAAAGTGACATCACCTGGTTGATATTTATGGTGTACGATGGTGTCAGCTTGATTGCTGCACTTTGATTGGACTTTGAGTCAACCAGGGGATGTCACTTTTTACAACAATGGCAGTTTGCAAGTGAAGAGATTTTCTGAACTTTTGATAAAACCAAAAACGTTTTGAATGTTTTTAAATAACGTTTATGTAGCTGATTCCAATATCAGTCTTATAAGGCCAACAAGTCTTATTACCCTTGGATCAACAGTATCTTATTTTTGATGACTTACTCATAAGCATAATCTCTATTTGTTAATTGATGATAAATGAAAGCTAAGGCTTTAAGAGAAATGAGAACTGATCAGTTACATTGAACACTCATGCGTATGTGTTGTGGCATTCAGTTATTTAAACCGGGTTGCGCTTAGAATAAGCAGATGTTGCCTTGATACACTGTTTTTTTGTAACAGCATAGTAGAATGATAAAACCATATGCCACATGGATCATCTTTTTGGCGGGTAGGGAAACTATCACTTACCCGTATGTGTTGGTGCAGAGGGAACCCGGGCATAGTAGAGCTGTTGTTGTGCCCTGCAGGCTGAATGCCAGCTGTCGGCTTCTGAGTTGCCATCTGAGGACTCCATCACTCTCACCACCTCGTCACGCATGGTCAGCCGCACAAGCAGTGTTTCCAGCAACACTGGCCCGCTTAAACTAGGGTACACACACAGCATTTGCAACAAATGTGAACATTCAGATTCATCACACTGTATGAAATGGATATATTGCCAAAGGACCTGTTAGGACATTGCAAATTTGTACATTCATGTGATATTATATTATTATTATAATATTACCATAGCAATGCTAATTATATTTTGCTTAATTGTTTACTTTGAGTACCGTATGTAATTTAAAAGGATGTATTTTTTTTTTGTCTTTCTCTTATTCTACTGTCATTGTAGTTCTATGTAGTATGTAGCACTGATGTACTTAAAACAAATTGAATTTAAATTTAAAACTAATTTAATTATAATTTCTAATGGTGCATATGGCACGGCACCAACACTAACACCAGGTTCAACATCTCTCCTCAGGTTTGTCGCCGGAGTAATCAGGCATGAACGCTTCCTTTCCTTTGAAAAGATCCTGTGGCGACTGTTTCATGGCAATTTTGTTCTGCGTCACGCTGAAATACAGACCCAGGAGGAGGACAGCAGCACAGTGAGAACATCTGCTCAATAACTCACATTATCTAGGTTAACATGATTAAGCTGATAAGATCAGAGGAGTTTCAGGTAAACAAGATACGCATTTGAGATTAATTGCTTGAAAGTTAGAAAGTAGAGAGACCCACTATCAAATGGTGAGGGATGTATGAGAGAAACACACACACACACACACACACATATACACAGGCAAACATCCATGCATATGAAAGAGCTGTTTACCGAAATGAAATGGAACAATTAAAAATGCAACAAAGTGAATGTAATATGATTTTCAAGGAGGAGCCTGTGAAGAAAGTTGTGTTCATAATATTCATTCAAGGAGATCACGTCCGCAGAAAGATCCGGAAAATTTGTGAAGGGTGAGTCAACGATGTCATCACAGTTTTGACAGCTTTACAATTAGCATGCATTATATTTCAGGTACATTCATCTCTGTATTATTTTTTTTTCTTAGCACTTGCATATTTGAATGGGGCCAAACCTCTCTCTCCTACACCCCCTCCCCCCCCCTCCCCTCCCCAACCACCACCACCACCCTCTGTCTCACTATATGTCTGTCTTTCTCTCATCACGTAGTTTCCATGCCAGCCTGTATCCTTGTCCAAACACACCTGGTGCCCGCAAAGACATGAGGATCAATGTCACCACTCGCATCTCAGACCTCAAAATGGTAGGCCATCATGGCATCAGACAAACGCATGAATAGCAAGACTACTGGGCACTAATATAACATATTAATTATTACATACATAATAATGTAATAATATATAATATTTAATATATAATAATATAATGGATGATGGTGGTGAAGATGTCTTTTCTATGTATAACCTACAAAATGCTGTGTATTTCTATGATTACATTTTTATAATTGAATTTAGGCATTTAGCAGACGCTTTTATCCAAAGCGACCTACATTTGTCAACTATCAATTAGCTCAGGGCCAGCTTAGGGTTAAGTGCCTTGCTCAAGGGCACAACAGAGGCAAACCGGGACTCGAACCCAAAATTTCCAGGCTACTAGCATACTAGCCAGGTTCTTTAGCTGCCACGCTACCACCACCACCCCTCTCTGTGTGTACATGAAAAAATGCACAAATAATCCTATGCTTGCTCTCAGACATTTTGTTTGTCAAATGTCACATCAAAAATGCTGGAAATGCTCTATTACCAACACAGCTTTCATCTGTCGCTTCATTCCACTGGCAAAATGGCGCACTGGCACTCATTTTTGGCATTGGTACCTTTGGAGACATGTAGAGATGGCTAAAGCATGGCGAGACAGATATACAGAACAAAATGTACTTGGTGTCTAAGCTTGAGGGCCCAACAGCAGTAATGTTGAGGACTGCTCGTCTCAGAAATGTATCTCTCCCTAAGTGGAGAGGAAAACAAAGCAAGTTCATCTCTTGCAGCATAACATATTTCATTTATAAAGGTAATTCAGAGTGCTTCATTACATAAACATTTGTAGAGGTAACAGGCAAAACAGAAAGTGAATTAATGGAAACTGCAAGCTATTCATTTATAAGAGAGAAATAAAATACAAATGTTGTTGTAAACAAGTGTCAAGAGATAAAAGGTAGCCTAAGAGATACAGTCTCCTGAGCATGCCTTACAAGTCTTTTGTGCCTGCGTGAAAATTAAAATGAATATTTTGGCAGCCTTTGGCACCTAACCAATTGTGTCAAACCAACAGATTCTTGTCCTTGACTAACAAAGATTTTCACAGGCACAGGAATTTCATTTCCAATGAAATAAAAGAGCATTTTAGTCTACTGGACAACTACTCTTATTTCCTCTTTTCCCATGAGCAATTATTTTTCATATTTTGTTTATTTTGTTCATGCTCTCCGCATAGCACGGTAACAACAACTATTTTGTGCTGTACCCAGCAGTAAGCAGAGTGCAAACCGCTTCCTATGTGAAAAGGCCTTAAGGGAAGTTTTCGACACTTCTCTTCAACTCCTGCCTAAACAATGCCCCTTAATGCTCCAAAAATAATTGGAATGTGCTACCTCTTTTGGCTTATCGGGCCAGCATCCACCTTAACTGTGTTTAATTGTAGACATACAAGTTCTATGTTCTTTTTCTCTCTGGACATCCCTCCTTCCCTCTCTCCAAAGATCCTGAGGAAGACTGAGGAGTACCGTCTGAACGTCCTAACCTCGGCTGCCAGCCACATCCAGGACTGGACTGCCAAAGTGAGGAAGATGAAGGCCATCTACTACACATTAAACCTCTGCAACATTGACATCACTCAGAAGCTGATCGTGGCCGAGATTTGGTGCCCAGTGTCTGATCTAGGAACAGTGCAGGCTGCCTTGATGAAGGGATCTGTAAGTAGAATTACCTGAAACAGAGAGAGAGAGAGAGCAGGGGTGGAATGGGAGAGAGAGAGAAAGAGTAAGCACGTCGTGGGGTGTTTTATTGATATAAGGGGACTCAGGATGAGTGGTTCTTAATCACAGTTTATGTTCGTGAGAGTACACTTCACCGTCTGTCGCAGTCGACTTAATGGAGCTGCCGACAAATTGTTTGTTGTTTATTTGGAGTCCCTTTTAACATAATTCAGCAGACACAGGGGAAGAGTAGGAAAGTATTTAATAAAGCCGAGGCGTACCCTGATGTTGGAAAACAATTCGATCAAAGACGGGGCAGAAACACTTCTGAATGAGGCAATTTACATGGACTCTCTATGACTCCTGACATTGCATACGGGAGTGTTTGATTAAATTCAAGTGAATCTCGTGTGCGTGTGTGTGTGTGTGTGTGTGTGTGTGTGTGTGTGTGTGTGTGTGTGCGTGTGTGAAAGAATAGGAGCAAAGTGGCTGCAGTTTAAGCCCTGTTTTGAACCGCATCGCAACCAATCATACACCGCCAACCTTTAACAGGACCAATGCTTTCACGACTGGATTCCAGAGCATCATCGATGCCTATGGAGTGGCCAACTACCAGGAAATCAACCCAGGTGATGTGTCAGACCTTCTGCATCAACTTTACCTAGTATAAGCACAAAATTTAAACAAAACTTTATCAGTAAATATACTCACTGAAAAAGTTGATAAATAACATCAGGGACATTTAAATGTGCAGTCCTTTAGCTGTATGTATGTCGAAAATATGACTGGTATATTAAAATGTAAGTGTTAAGAATTAAAGTTATGGCGCTCTTACCTCTACCTCACTACATTAGCACTGCATGACGTTAGAAATAACGGCCGTCCAGGTCTCCTGATATAGGAGAATAATGAACTGACTTACTCCACCTTACGGAGTCGTGGCGTTCTTTGCCCCCACCTCGTTCATTATTCTCCTAGATCGGGACACCTTAAAAGCCATTAGCCCACTTATTACCCTGTTGTCGCATTTATTTCTTAATATCACTTAAAATAATATCTACAAAAAAGACGGCTGGTTTGTAGCTTTGGTGAAGTCAAACGCTTTGTGGGAAAGTAGATCCACAAGGCTGCTCTAGTTTATTCAGTTACAGTTACAGTTACAGGCTACTTTTTACCAGAAAAAAAAACATTCATATGGAGCGGTGATTAAACTATTTTACCTGATCTATGTCATAGGTGTCCCATTATCAGGGAATATAAATTTCATTTCTACGGGTAATAAAGTTATACAATTTTAATAACAGAAAATAACATTAAATACACTAACTATAATTACAATGTAATTTGTGTTTATATTTACAAGTTGTTGGTAAACACTTTTATCCAAAGGAAACTTGCAATGTAATTTTTAAAATGTTAGTGAAATCTTGGATTTCGTGTTTTGGTTCCTCAGCTCCCTATACCATTGTGACCTTCCCCTTCCTCTTTGCCATCATGTTTGGGGACTGTGGCCACGGCCTGGTCATGAGCCTACTGGCTGCCTGGCTCATCCACCAGGAGGAGTGCTTTCGCAAGTTAAAGAATGAGGTAAAACATGTATAAAAAATTATTTTCTTCTTATTATTATTATTAAATAATGAATTATTGTTATTATTATTATTATAAATAATAATTCATATACTACAGCTAACTTATCTGTGAATAAACAGTAGTTAGGAGTTAATATTGGAAAAAGTCTGAGTTAATGGTCTATTATGGGTAGAATAAAGTCATGCAGAATAAAGTATTAATAAGTGATTTGTAGCGACTAACAAATGGCTAGTATGTTATTGATATAATATATTATATATATATATGTGTGTGTGTGTGTGTGTGTGTTTGAGAGAGATAGGGACAACAAGAGATAGACAGTGTGGTGTGAACTGGACCTGTGAACCTATCTTGTGACACAGTTTTCACTTCCCCAGCTAATCGACGTCTTGGTTGGTGGACGCTATATTGTATTACTCATGGGGCTTTTCTCAATCTACACGGGCCTCATTTACAACGACTGCTTCTCCAAATCATTCAACATCTTTGGATCTTCCTGGAGTGTCAGGCCCATGTTTTACCCCCATGGCCCCTGGACGTGAGTGTTCAGTTACTGTTGTGATTTACTTACAGTGTGGTAAGTACCCGCTGAAAATGGGTCAGCTTAGTTTGCCTCCAATTTAGTATGCTGAATGATGTTGCAGAATAATTCCAATATATCATCTCACTCATTTCAAGTCTGAAAATGAAGAAATGGGTGTTTGTTACAGTGTCTGATACTGTGCGTCTGGAATGTGCTCTGAAGATAAGCTTGCAAATAATCAGCTTGTGATGGAAAATAATTAATGTGTCTAACTTCAAAAGGAATTGTCAAATGCCCTTTAGATTTCATTGTGTTGCATCACCGTTGGAGTGTTCAAGAGATGCCGTCACAATAATTTGATTGAATTGCATTTCTTGATTTCTTGAAAAGATGTCGGTGTCCTTATTGATGATGAACCTACCTTCAGCAGCCACATGAAAGCAATTTTCAAATCAGCATTCTATCTTCTAAAGAATATTATCAAACAGGGATCTCACCTGCCTGACCTTAAAAAACTTATCCATGCCTTCATATCTAGTTGGATAGATTACTCTAATAATCTTTTAACCCCCCTAAAAAACATTAAACAACTTCAACTCATACAGAATGCAGCTGCTAGAGTTCTCACCAATACCAAGAAATCAGACCACATAACCCCAATATTTAAGTCCTGGCCTAAGCACTGGCCTCCAGTAAACTACGGAATTGATTTTAAAGTTTTACTTCTTGTTTTTAAATCACTTCATGGTATCGAGCCTGAGTATCTTGCCAACATGTTTCAATCTGGCATACCCCCTAGAACCTAGCCTAGAAATCTAGATGCACCCTAGTGGTAGCAAATAGTTTTGCTCCGCATGTACATATTGCCACACACCATGTCTTACAAAGCCTTGGTAAGACCAATCATAATGCTCTATCTTTGTGGAGAGTAGTTGGGCGGGCTTAGCAAGGGCTGTCAACAGTGGCCAAGGAATAGCAGCCATTTGAATTGGCTTTTGCATCAACTTGGGTGATTAGATTTGAGCTTTTCTCTGAAAGTTGAGCAGGCATTTCACAGAAGGATGTAGGCTATTTGCTGTTTTGCTGACGCTGATGTGATTGGTTGTGCCACTATCCAGTTTGAAAGACAACTACTGATTCCGTCCCTAGGATTGAGCCTGGCCCGCTCCGTCATGCCCAGACTAAATATTTTGATGTTATAGGATGGCTTGTCAGGTGACCTAGAGCCCTCAGGTCACAGGGATCATCCATGTTAGTGGCCTAATGTTAAAACCAGGTGTGGAGAAGCCACCTTTAACTATTATGCAGTTCGACTATGGAACCAGCTACCAGGTCAAGTAAAAAATGCCCCAACAGTTGACAGCTATATACTAGCTCCTATTTTTGAACTTTCATTGGTATTTCTTTTAAATGCCTATTTGGTTGTTAATTTGTGCTTATTTGTTTACTATTGAATTGCATGTTAATATGTGTGTTGCTGACATTCCTGTAAAGCACATTGAACTGCTCCTGTATTAAATGCAATATATAATATATATATATATATATTATATATATATATATATATATATATATATATGTACTGGATGTGCAGCATATGCAGAGTACATCACTCACATGTAAATCCTAAAATAAACACAGAACTCCCTTTGATGAGCTTTGTTGTTCCTTCAGATGGTCCATTCCATTTAGGGAGAATTTTTCCTTCGAAGGACACTCTGACAAGAAGCTGACAAGAAGATGAAAGCCGATTTCTAATAGCCTCTGTTGCCTGTCTCATCATTAGGAATGAGACACTTCATGATAACACACATCTCCAGCTGGATCCGACTGTGCCTGGTGTTTTCTCAGGGAGCCCCTATGTGTTTGGCATCGACCCGGTGAGTTGGGAAAGGCACCGTGGTTGCTTTACCCTAGAAACTGGCTGGTTCGGGCAAAGCTTGTGGCCCTAATCTCGTACCGATCAGTTGCTGGGTTGGCTTGATTTAATCTAACAGTGAACTATTTTGACTGGGCTGTCACTGAGGAGGCGTAGACTAATTACTGTCCTGTCCACTAGGTGGCATCATTTTACTTTATAAGTCAGCTTCCACAACATTTAGTCACTTGAGAACATTTTAAAAGCTATTCCTCATTAGTTAGCACATCCTTGTCATGTTTTGTGTACAATTGTTTGTTTTTATATTATCAATTTCTCTTGATAACATCTTGATAAAATGCACTATACTAGTTAGTTCTGTGTTGAATAGTCCCAACCTAAAATGTTTAGGCAATGTTTGAGTCATTAAAAGTCATTAAAAGTTTTGAGCCAATTGTCTCATATAATCTGCCAAGAATAATTTTGCCTAAGTTATGTGTCTACCACACATTTGTGGAGAAATGCTGAGAAATTCTTGCCAGGTAACCTAAGTCTTGATCTCATCAAGGGAAAATGATAGGGATCAACATGCTCACTAGTGCATATCAGTCTGAACAGTTAAGTTCATGGAAGAGTAGGCCTAATTTCACTAATGGACTGTTACATTTGCATTTCTAATCTGTCTTTGTTTTTTTGATATAACCAGTTTTCGGCCGGGTACAAAATTCGACCACACCCTTTTTTCAAGGCTAGAAGACAAGTGAGCAAGATTTAGGACCTTGAGGGAACATTTGGGTTTTGATCAGTGGTTTAGCTCAATTGTTGGTTTTAGCCAAAATGATAAAATATTAGCTCTGGATGCTTTTTACTACACATTGTTGCTATGGCACCCTTGCTTACATGTTGGCAAGTTTAGTTCAGTATAGAAACTGACTGAAATTGGCACAAATACTCAAATATAAGTAATACAGTTGGCTCTGTGTAACAAATAAAATGTGTTAATTATTTATTTGTTTGTTTGTTTGGTTTTTTTTTTGTTTGTCCTCTTTTTCTCATTTCATCTTGCCAAGATATGGAATATTGCATCAAACAAGCTCACATTCCTTAATTCCTACAAGATGAAGATGTCTGTGATCATCGGGGTCATCCACATGGTTTTTGGAGTCACCCTGAGCTTAGTAAACTACATGTGAGTGTTCATTCCATGATCAGCACGTGTGCAACTGTGCGGCTGTGTTTGCATGCCAATCTTCAGTATTTGACAAAGACCAGTCACGCAAAGAGCTACGTATTTGATGCACGTGTTGTTACAAGTCACTTTGCATTTGGTTAAACACAGTACGTGGGAATCGTTTGAACTAGGTCGTAAATTCACATGCAATCCTGTTCTACTTCTTCCTTGTCAGCTACTTCAAAAACTTTAGCCACATCTTATTGCAGTTTGTGCCAGAGCTTCTCTTCATGCTGTCTCTGTTTGGCTACCTGGTGGCCCTGATTCTCTACAAGTGGTGCATCGATCTGAAATCAGATGTGGCGCCAAGCATACTACTTCTCTTCATCAACATGATGCTCTTTGCCTATGAGGATTCTCAGGACTCAATGCTCTTTGAATGGCAGGTGTGCATGCAAGTGTTTGTGTGTGTGTGTGTGTGTGTGTGGGTATGGGTGTATGGGTGTGTTCATGTGTGCATGTATGTGTGTGTGTGTATGTGTGTGCATGTGCGTGTGCATGTGTGTGTGGGTGTATAGGTGTGTGTGTGTGTGTTGTAATTGTATAGATAAAACAGGTAATTACTCTTCTGCCTTAATCCATGTTGGTATGTCCCTTCAGGCAACACAGGCCAACATAGACTCACCCACCTATATATAGACACATTAATCCACCTTTGCATATACACATGCACATGCTGACACACACACACGTGCGCACGTGCGCACGTGCACACGTGCGCACATACACTCACATACACACACACACACACACTGTAAATGTTAATAGGTTATTGTTGATGCCAAAAAAAACCTGTCACATGTGTCTTTTTTAATAACTGCTTTTGTTCTTTTGTCAAAACAAAGTTTAATTACTTTTATTTGTATCAGATCAATCAATATATTTGATCATCAATCAATATATTTGTGTATTTCATCTGAGTTGTCTGAATTATGTATTTTACCCAACACATTTTTCCAGATAAGTGTCAATGAGATATTTTGTTCACTGAGTGAACTTAACTCTAACCTCTCCTCTAACATTACAGTACCCTCTTAATAAACTTGTATTATATTCGTTAGCTACTTTAATGAAATCCCTACGCTATATTGTAAATGTACAATCAAAACAAAAATTCAGTATTTTGTTTCTAAGGGTACAGGTCTTTCTGACATATTTGTGAGCAAGATTTTTGTGGTAATTTCTTTTTCCCATCAGAAGCCTCTGCAGATCTTCTTGGTGGTTTTAGCTCTGCTGATGGTCCCTTGGCTGCTGTTGGCCAAACCCTTGCTGCTCTACAGGGACCACAAAAAACAGGCAAGTCCTGACATACATTTAGTCATACATCAGTTCCTCCTTCTATTCTGTCAAACTCATTGATCTCTTAGGACCAATCAACTGTAATAACACTGTAAAACAGTTTACCATTAGGCCATTTCAGGAGAGCTCCATTATCAGCCTCATAGCTTATCTTCAGTTCTTATGGCTGGTTTATATGATACAGGCTAAACATAGCTAGAAGCTAGAAGTAGCTTCAGATCTAAATAGAACATTCATCCATTGTTTATGTTTTTCCATTGAAAGGGTGTATACCTTTACGTGTTTTTGTAGTATCTTCATCCATTGATTTAGATTTTATGAATTGGTTCGTACCAGTGAAGGCACTTAGAAAACATCTTGATTATAAGTACAAAACAGGAATGCTGTGCAATAGCATCTTTTTACAGCTTTTCAGTATTGAAGCATATTTGCTCTGTCACAGCAGTAGACTACCGTTACAGCTACATAAAGGAATGCATGTTTTACCTTTGTATCTGCCACACTTTAAAGAAAAGATTGAAACCTGACACTGAAGAGACTCTAATGGAGATAGTGTAAATATGTCTTGCCACAAGGCACAGTAGAGTGTAGAGTGTCATTTGAGTCGTTAATTGTGGATGTTGCACATGGCAGTGTTTTGTTAGCTCTCTTTTCATGTGTTATCAAAACTTGATAAAAAACACATTTTGTGTTCTCAAGTATGGTAGAATGTTATTCTTATCATACGTCTTATCAACATCATACATCAGCTCTTCCTGAAAGCCATTGTTAAAGTTTTCCAAATTCAATTCCAGTCCAGTCAAATATGATACTTTTATTCACAGGTGTTTGGGAACAGATGGCAACATCAGCAGGCCAGTTCTGATATGAATGCTGGCTTGGCAGCTGATCACAAGCAGGAGATGGTAATAGCACGCAACTACAGATATTGAAACTCCAAACTTAATGCAGTGTCATACAGAAACAACAATAGCAAGTATTTCCTGCAAGACATCTAATTTTATAAAACCAAATGTTTTCTGAAATGTTTTGTTTTGACCCACATGGTCACCACATTTTGCATATGATGACAAGTATCAAACTTCAAACTTCAGATTTTTGGCTGCTGGTCTGTATTCAAGTCATGAGCATTTGCCTCTGTAAAATCTGCTGCCTGTCTAACCACATTCTACTGCACCTTTTTTGTTACCTCCAGCCACCATCCAATTAGTCTACCAAGAAGGAAGTCAGATTTTCCTAACTCTTTGCAAAAATGCATAAATGACAAGGTGTGTCTCATTAAAGTAGGTCAGGTGAAATTGGCAGGGTAATCTAGTCAAACCAAACAGCAAGTGATTTCCTGGGGCTTTTTGCAAGTCAGACTCAAATTTGTTCCTGTTGGCACCTGCCCATAGTTCAAGTACACCACAGTCACCACAGACAGTACAAGGACAGAAAGGAGAACAAACCCTTGCAGGATCCAACACAAGACTGTCATCACTGGCCTCTCAGGCTCTTGGGCTAGTGCATATGATTTGTGCTGGCCCCTTAATTATTCTAGCCTGATGCATCAGCCGCTTTCACTTTATTTCACTTTGTGCAAAGTGTCTGAAACCTATCAGTTGACATGTACTTGCTCCATGGTGGGCAGATCCTTTCTGCTTTAACCAGTCTCTACTGTTTGGTCGTAATGTATGTTACGCGCTGGAGCGCACTGTTTCAATTCAACGTTATCGCTTTCAGCCCTCCCTCTGTTTGCTGATTGGCCTGTCCCAGCTCAGAGATGGTGGAAGAGATGGTGGATGATGGAACTGAAGCAGTGGCTCCCTCACGTAGTGATGGACCTAAAAGAAACTGAGCAGAAGGTGGTGGTGCTAACCTGGCTGATTATTCTACTGGGCCCCCCAAAAGACATTTTTACGTTATTAGCAGAAAATCTGATACTGGCCCATTCAGGTCGACTGTAACTGGCCAAACACGTTGCTTGACATGCTATTCCAACTTCCCCCTGGGCCAGCAGGCTATTGTTTATTTTGAACCCCTCAATTTGTCTCTAAGCTAGACAATGTGCATACAGTCTTGGCGTAATGCATCGTTTAATGAAGGCCTGCTTCATATCTATTGGGACACAGACTGGAGAGATACTACATCTTTGAATGGGTTACTGATTGCTGATGGGTTACTGATTCTGAAGTGTGATGTTTTTACAGATCAGCATGGAAGACGTGTTTGTGTATCAGGCCATACACACTATTGAGTACTGTCTGGGGTGTATCTCAAACACTGCATCTTATCTACGCTTATGGGCTCTCAGTTTAGCTCATGCCGGTAAATTCATTTCTTCCCGTCATTTTGCTGTGATTGTGATTGTGACTGTATTTATATAGTGCTTTTCTAGTCCTTCAAACACTCAAAGTGCTTTGCAATGTATGCCTCACATTTACCCATTCACACACCAGTGGGAGAAGGTGCCAACCTACTCACCCTGCCACCTGCAACCCTCCAGTGGCCAAACAACTTCTCTACTGCCTGCGCCACCATCACCCCAATGATGAATTTAAAAATCAATACTAGTATAGGTCAGGAATGAAAGATTTAGGGTATTCAATATCTAAAAAGGGTTAGTGTCCATAGATAGTTTTAATATCCATATGATTGTCCCTCTGATAAAGATTAAATTCTAAAGCTTTTAACCACAGTAAAAGGAACTGTTTTCATGTGGCTATTGATAACGAAAAACTTGTACCAGTTCTGAAAATGTTTTCCATGTATAAATTATCAGTATGGCAAGGTTATTATTATTATTATTATTCAGCAACCTGCCGAAGAACTAGCATTTCATCGAATGGCTATAACCAAGTGTAAGCATAAGAGTGCGTGCCATGTGTTTTCTTTTCCTCCAGAGCTGTCAGAGGTTCTGTGGAAGATGGTCCTCCACGTGGCCCTGGGTGTCACATCGGGCATGGGCTCAGTGCTGGTGGCAGTGATCTTTGCCATTTTTGCTGTCCTCACTGTCGCCATCCTCTTGGTCATGGAGGGCCTGTCTGCTTTCCTGCATGCACTCAGACTTCACTGGTATGTGGCTTTGGTTGGACATTCACAGATAAGATTAGTTTGACAAGATATGCCTCTCATATAACTTCTGGGTTCAATGCTAGAGGGTTTTCGTGCTTAAAGAGATCTGAGGTGTCAATGTTCTCTGAGACGGCTACAGCACCTACACAAATACCATTACTTGCAAATGTTAGACTACAAGTTAAACACACAAAATTCACACAAGAGCTCAAATCCATTCTTCTCTTTAATTCCCAGACTGTCTAAGACTGTGACTGTGACTGTCTGAGTATAATGTTCTGGTCTAGCTGCTTCTAAAATACCAGTTCTTTCAAAAGTAAGCGTGTGTGACCAGTGTTGTATAAAAGTACCTGAAAGTCCGAGAATACTAGTACCTATCGCCATCTTTTACCATGACTGTATGTTGTCTATGGAGCAGTGGACATGTTTGCTAGCTTTTTTTCTTTTTATTTGAAATATTGCACAGTCTTGGAGGTAAATCAAGAGTAATTTTCACTGCATGTTGTAATTATCTAACCAATGCGTGTAACAAATCAAGAATCTTAAACTTGATCTTGAGACAGACTTCTTCCTGCTCAAAGCAATTCTTAGTATACCGGTGTTTCCGCATATCACCCTCATCTTCAAATTTTCCACTCCTTGGGAGAGTGAAGTCTAATTTCACGGCAGTGTCCGAGCACAGCGGTTACCCAGCACTGTCGCTTACTTGGTATTGAGGACACACACATGCCCCTAAACAGCTAAAAACAGATGTCCAGATAGAATAAGTACAGCCATCTTGCGGTGTAATCGTTTGAAGTGTACTCAATTTGAGATACTTATTGCTATGTAGATGTAGAGCACTTAAGTAGGGCATGCATGTCATCATGATCACTCATCATATTCACAATGCTTATAAATTATAAAGCAAATTTACAAATTATAAAAGCAAGTTATGTTATGTTTTTATTCATTTTGTAGGGTGGAATTTCAGAACAAGTTTTACAAAGGATCAGGTTACAAGTTTACTCCACTGTGTTTTGACAGCTTGTTGAGTGCTCAGTGATCTTATCTTCAAGGTACTTACAGGTGAGAAGAGCACGGTATAGAGTTACACAGACACATAAATCTTTCCACCACCGCACGCTTATTGACAGATTGATACAGCATATACTCTTACCTATGCCTGAGAACATGCCTGTGACTCCTATTTAGTGGCATGCTGTAACTCTATACATCTACTTTAATTTGTATTAATCTTTATAGACAGACTGAGGACTGTTCTTTAAAGTACTTACTTATACTTACTTGTGTTATTAGACAAGTTTAACGTGATAACAGCCCCTAAATTCACTGCATGGTTGGAGTGTATTGATACTGAATCGCAAGTAATGTTTGTGTCCATATGTTTATGCTTCTATCAAATTTACAATGTGTTTCCCATGCATTTGTCAGTTAGACATGATGTAATCTTAATGATATGAATGATATTTTTTGAACTAAGAACAAAGTGTATAGCATTACAAGATGCCAGTTTGATTTATGTGTATTCACACACTAAAATATGGGATATTCATCTGTAGATCAATGTGAGTTATGCTTCTGTTTTTCACCATGTTCAAAAGCTTGCTGAGTTGATACCAGTCAGTGTGTCACTGTAATACAATGATTTGCCAGTTCTGTAACACAATACATAATTTGTTTAATTGTTAACGTCGAACTACAATACTAATAAGAAATACTGCATACGCTGACATACTCAAATTCACACATGAAAATCACAACCACACCAACTTTTTTTCACCAGTTTTCAAAACTGTGCCTGCCCACCCTCCGCCAGTTGTTTATGGGTCTATAGTACTGATACTGTCTGTAATACTGATCCAATGCAGCAAAAGATATTTAAAGGCTAAAGTCCCTAGTAGGCTAAAGCCTATTGGCTATGTTGTGTCCCCAGAATATCAGCAGTGAAGTCTGTCTCCGATCTGCGCACAGGGACAAAAATAAACAAGTAAAATGCACATAGACATACCTGACCTTATTGGCAACTGTACAATTTCATCATTGTAATAAAAAACACAATTTGGCACATAATTTCAACATGCTGGTATTTAGCAAACGGATTAATGCCAAATGCACTTTGTTTTTTGCAAAAAGAAGGAAAGCCCAAATAAAATAATAAGTCATTCACATTATAGACTAATTATGCATGGCATGCCAGGGTGGCAACTAGGACAAACCTGTTCTGTAGACTCCAGTTAATTACTGCCACCCGCCCAAATTTAATTCGAATGTTATTTTTCGTCATGTCATCTGCCCGAGCCTGTGGCTGTAACCGCCATCGGTGCATCTCTAGTGCAGACTTCATGAAGCATGCCACACAGCTTTCATGTCAAATCTGCCTTGTCTATCATTTTGCCTATCTTTGTTCTACATTCTTTTGCATGGGGTGAAATTATTGTAACAGCAAAGCCTCATCAGCCTTTGGGCAACCCTGTTTGACCACAAGAATCTGACAGTTATCACTGAAACTGCAGTATACAGTACAGTAAAGTTTGTGTCTCCACCCTGCTGTGTGGTGCAGAAACATGGACCCTAAACAGGCGTCACAAAGCGCTTGGAAACAGCTTGGAAAAGTTTCACATTCAGTGCCTGAAATTCCTTGAACTGTCCTGGAAAGTCAAAACAAGGTCAACACAATCTGCAAGGAATCAAAAGGTATCTGTGTTGGGTTGCCCACACCATTCGTATGCTTGACTGTCATGACACCAGTGAGAAGCTGGTATCGCCCTAACATCAGGGCATGTCTGCCCCACCTGCGGGCAAGTGTGTGGCTTTCAGATCAGTCTACCAAAGGTGTTCATCCTCCCACCCCATTCTCAGAAGCAAGCAACATCATCGGTCAAAATGAACAGCTAAGATGGAATGATCTCAATGAGAATTTCTGTTATTAGAAGGGGTCTTATTGCTGATTTATCACAGTTTTGATTGTATAGTTTTCCCTCCATGTTGTGATTTTTTTCTGTACTTGAGCCCTGGCTATTCATGTGACCAATCAGAAATCTTGTTTTTGACACAAGACTACTTCCTGCTCAAAGGAACTCTAAATATGCGGATATTTACATTTATAAGGTGGTGGTAGCGTAGTGGTTAAGGAACCTGGCTAGCGTGTAAGTAGCCTGAAAAGTTGTGGGTTCGAATCCCGGCTGCCACCGTTGTGCCCTTGAGCAAGGCACTTAACCCTAAGTTGCTCTAGGGGAGACTGGCCCGGAACAATTGATCAGTTGTAAGTCGCTTTGGATAAAAGCGTCTGCTAAATGCATAAATGTAAATGTAAATGTTATAGGCAAACTCTGTTTGGGAAAGTGAATAGAAGTGTTCTGCTCTGGTTGCTTTCTAAAGTCTCTTTATAGCGCGTGACTGTATCATGAAACAGTGTGGACCATCCACCTGAATCATCAGTTGTTGTAGCTTCACACTAGCTAAAATAAAAGTGACAGATAAATTGCATGTGTCCTGAGCTGAAGTAAATCTGGATTGTTCTACATTTTTCACCTGCCTCCATTTTCTGTGTTATAGGTCATACGTTCTCAGTTCCATGCACATTCAGAGTCTAGCTGGAGGTCTAGAAGTTGTTGAAAAAATGCCAGTACCTGTGACTGGCAAGTCCTGAAAGGCCTGACTCTCCTAAAGTAACATTCCCAAAAACAAATAAACATCTTCTTTTCATGTTATTAAAATGACAGTTTAGAAAAATGGACCTGGATTTGAATAAATCATACAGAATGGGGTGACAGCAGTCACAGCAGTGTTTATGCTCAGATAAAATCTCAAAGGTTACTTTTGGCTTCTGGGAATTTAGCTCGCAGAACCTCATATTTCTTCTATCTGAGAGCCAAAAACCTCAGTTAAGGTCTCTATTGGCATGCTATGTTATCTCAAGATTTGGCTGTTGATGCACTCCAGTGATTCTACAGCATGCAAAACTATGTGAACCGGCATGCAGAGAGCATCAAAATGTCTTTATAAATCTAGTTGATAACGCCACCAAAATGAACACAGAGAGACTTAGAATTGACTGCAAAACTGGAAGAGCAAGCTAATCAAATGGAGCGATGATGCTGAGGGACATTCTCTTACGTCAAGGAACAAGCATCTACAAGAAATAAAGGAACTTTGATATTCTTTCTTCTCTCTTTATTTTTTAATGACTAATGAAGGATAGATAGAAGTTTTGGTAACACTTTCTATGAAGACCATATCTATAGCGCATTATGAGTGCATTCATAACGAATTATAATGCACATCATAATCAGTCATAACTCATAACACCCTTGGATTTATAAGGCATTATAAGCTAGACTTATAGTTATTTATAACTTTTGATATAATGCATCATGAAGCATTATGAGTGTAGTCATAATGCATTTTGAGTGATCATGATGTGCATTATAGTTTGTTATGAATGCGCTATGCGCTATAGATATGGTCTTCAAAGAAAGTGTTACCGAAGTTTTTGTTTTTGACTTATCTTCTCATGACAATTAAGCAATGTCCAGCAAGGTCTACAACTGGTACAGTTTCTTCTGCATTCTTACAACAATACCCTGCTCTCCTAATGAAGTTTTAGCATCATTATGAAGACTGTATTAGTACTGGTTGAAAATGGTTTCTCCTTTGTTTTGTTTTTACTTTTTATTAGAATTTGTTTAAGTGTCTGTCTTTTATTTCCTTATGGGGTTGTGAGGCTTGTTTTACATAAAATATTTCACTTCATATTCTGTTATTAACATGTTTTTGTTTATTATAAATAACCCTTTTGAATAACAATATGTTTTACATCATTACATCTACAGTCAAGACAGTAGAATTGAAGGACACTTAAGTGCATTTAACAATGCAAGACAATATGAATAACTACATTTTCTTTTTTAAATATATGAACCAAGTTAATCTCATATACATCAACATGAGTTCCGAAATGGCAAGCAGAAAATAAACAGCCACTTAAATACCACACATAAAATACCACATACTTGTGCATAAATACCACATACTTGTGCAAGAAATAAGTGTTTTGCAAGTTAAAGGTGACCTATATTTGAAATAAGGATTGTGCTTAGTAGCCATAAACCAGACTCAGACAACAGATACAGATACATTCTTAGAAGCATTCACACCTGATTTGGGACATAGCCATAGACTAGACTATGGTCATTTCAAGCTCCACAGATGATGCAGTGCTCCTGGAACTGTCACGATCTGAAAAGTACCCAGATGATTCAGGATCGCCCAGGGATTCAGGATTTGACATGCGCGAGCTTGACCTGGAGCTCATGTCTGCCCCAGAGTCCAATTCTGTGACCTGCTTGAGGTTGAGATTGCAGAGGACAAGGCTTTGAACCTGGCCTGCTGCATTGCACAGACTGAAGGCAGGAAACATGCTCTTGCTGAAGCGCGGGTAGAATGTGTGCAGAGGCACATTTCTGCCCACATTGTAAAATGTCAGTCGGTTCTTGTTCTTGGTCATGTCCAGGAAGATCCCGAGCCGCTTCACATCCTGCTCCTTCACTACGTCCAAGTGGTTGTTGTGTAGCACTGCCAGCTCCCCATCTTCTGATTCTAGCATCCATGATCTCTTGTCCCAGCCCAGGCGCCTTTCTGCAGCCTTTTGTGGGAGATGGCTGCCACTGGCAAGCTCCACAACGCCAACCGCCCAGGTGCGGCAGTTCTCCACATTCACTTCCCAGTAGTGTTGGCCATCATTCCAGAACTCCTTGGCAAGGATGTGGACCATGGTCTCCTCGGTTTGGTACGCATTTTTGGGTGACTTCTGTTCGAAACCGATGCATACTTCTGCACCATTAGGAGATATCCTCAGGCTTTTGTCTGTGTTGTCAGGATTAAAGGTGATGTCTTCATAAACTAAGAGAGCAAGAGGGAGAAAGAGAGAGAGAGCATGGTTTCAGGATGAGCTATTTCTGTGTAGTTATGATTAGAGGTATCCTCAATATATTTGTTGTTTTAAAGAAATATGCCATACAGGCTGAGGGCATTTCTGCCTAGGCATTTCGGCCACGCACACCCACTAATACACAATCTAAGCAGTGCCTAAACAGTCATATACTCATATATACTCATATACATCATATATTTAACAGTTCCATGGAGCACAGAGAGTACACACATGCATTAAAAACAACAATAATAAAAAAAATGAGTTATTGGACCCATCATGTAGAAAATGAATCAAAGTTCCTGTCCCCTGATTTGTCTTTCTTTGGGCCAGGTGCTACCTATTTACAACAACAATACTACTTTTGCTACTACTACTACTGCTACTACTACTACTACTACTACTAATAATAATAAATTCCATTGGGCCAAACTTGTGTTGGTCCACAGGGTATGCCAGATGGCCACTTTAGCCTTGATGCCATATCAACCAACCAACTAACCGTGGGTACCACAAACATCTTTATATGACACTTATTCTACTGCACTCTCTGCACTCTCTTTCACTGTGTTTAATTCTGCACTTACATTGCCATGGTCGAGGAAGCATCTCAGAGATGTTTCCATAGATCTGTTGGACAGACTCTTGCAGGGCCTCTAACCTTGATTTGTCAAGATTGGTCTTCTCAGGGACCCTCCTGTAGAATTCGTTAATCTTTTCAATGCTGAAATAAAGAAGAAGAGCATAACAACATCAGGATAACACAATAATATTCAGGAAATTGAAATAGAAATAATTAAATTATTGTAACACATGTATAATACACTGGAAATTCAAAGTCTGAATTTGAAATGTGTTCAGTAACACTTGACTGTAAAATGTTATGTATACTGTATACAAATTGTACAAACCTGTTTTGATGGTTCTTAATTTCCTGTTGCAGGTAAAAAGGAATAAAGTAAAAACAAAATTAATTATTAAATTATTAGCACTAGGCTACAGAAAGCTGTTTTTATAATCATAATCATTGTTTCACCAGCAATATTGTACAATCACATATTTGCTATTTTTTTAGGTATAAACATTTGCTGGAGATTTGTTGAGTCTTACCTTAATGCATACAGATTTTGGGTCTGATGATAACTTTTTCTTCAAAATATCTATTTCCTTCAGAAGGTTATTTGCCTCTTGCTTGTAACTATCTCCTTTCTCTGTTTGATAATACATGGTCTTCTTCTGACCCTGCCGCATATTCTCCATCAGTTTGAAAGTCTGTTTCATGTTGTGATCAAGCACCTCCTTAAGCTCACTGTACTCTGCAGAAAGTCTGTCTTCCAGCTGTTGAAACTTACTCTGAGAAAAGGGAAAATCAATTGACACATTATGAGGAGGCTTTTCAACACACCCTGAGTGCAAGAGTTTTATTATTTGAAGAAAAACCTCTATATGTGTGTGTGTGTGTGTGTATCTATTGAGAACTTACTTAAAAACATGAGTTACAGAATTCCTTCATAAAATAAAACTAACATAAACATAAAGAGGATTCACTCTCACCTTAAGCTGTTCGTCTTGCTTCTTCACCCATTCCTGAATGTTACCCTGGTCTGGCCTTGCTGTTAAATTCTTAAGCTGTTGCTCCATCTCATCCTGCAAAATCAGGATGATTATTATTTATTCAGGATGATGACTTTAGGTGACAAATCAACTTCTAAATACAGTAAATTTTAAAAAAAGTAGCTACTCACCATTTTGTCTTTGCATACTTCTTCAATCGTCTTAAACTTGTGACTACGATGTTCGAAACCAGTCAAGCAACCACTACGCAGTGGCTTTGAGCAGGTATCACAGTACACTACTATGGGTTCTTGGCTGCAGTCTGTAGATCCAAGCGAGACACTGGACAATAAAGAACCAGACACCGACGACGGTCGCCGAGAGCCACTGGAGACTGAACTGTTCGACATAACGGCAGCTGGCACATGGAGTGGAGGAGTGTGAGGCGTGCAGCAAGTGAGCTGTCATAAGTGTGACTGCTGTATGGTGGCAGCAGGCTAGTTAAGTCTTTCCCCAGTTTCCCCGCCCACTCACTTCCTTCTACAGTGGTTACTGGCAAGAAATCAAAGCATTATTACACACCCATTATTACTTTAGTTCCATGGAAAAAATTATACAGAGAAAGAAAAACACTCCATGAAATATTTCCATAGATATACCATATTATATCAGGTCATTAAATTACATAATGACATGTAAGCTAAAAAGAGTTTCCTCAGTGGATGTCTCTTGTGTTTGCCAGACAACATTGCTGTCGATGGCAGATGAATTAGGCTCTTTTCTAGTGCTGATATCTACTGATCTTGCTCGTTGATGCCAGCTTAGTGGCTTATAGTTGCATAACCATATTATACGGCATGACTAGCTTGTTTCAAGTGATACGAATAGATCTCTCTGTATATGTTAATCAAGACCGGGAAGCTGTAAACACCATGGCAGTATTGCAACATTCTACTGCAACTTTTCTTCTACTGTTGCCTTCGCAACAGGTGTGCCAGTCCATCGCCCTCATACCGACACTTACAATATTCAGTTTATCATCTGTATAGTTAAGCCTGCATTCTCATTTCTTAATCTACATGAAAGAGAATTGTCAGTTAAGCTTTGTTCAATCCCTTGGTATATCAAGGAGTGAATCTAGCATTCTGAAAGATTATATATGAAACCTATATAAGCCATTTACATTTTTTTTTAATCTTGGTGTTGAGGCTGAAGGCCTGGAGCCTGGATGTACCTAATCTTCACATGGCCTACAGACAGGTTGTTGTTGTCACACACCATGAAAAATTATACATCAGCTGTAAGTATAACGAGATAAAATAAAGACTATCTTGAATCTTGAATCTTGCATGTTTTTAACTATTTAACATTACATTAATATGGTAGTGTCTTTACATTCTGTTGCTATTTCTAGACAATTTTAGATCTTTTAGATGTCTTATGGAAACATTTATGTTCACCACCCTGTACCTAAATATTACCTAAATAGTGAAACATATTAGTCACATCAGTCAACACATTAATGACTAATGATAAGCCTATTGTAGTCACTGGTTAGGTTGAAAATAAGTAAACCAAGCAGTCTAACTTAGCCTACCACTGAATAAATACCAGCAACTTTTGATAAAAGTAGACTCAAAGTCCAGAGATGAAAAAGTTCTAAACCTACAGCACATCCCTTACAAAAATCTGACTACAGGGTAAACATGGAATTTGCATAAGAATTCAGATCTATTCTTGCCTGACTTTCCAGTCTGCCTGCTCCTCTGTGTGAGAGGGCGTTCTGGTTCAGCTGCTTTCAAATGTTTGTTAATGGTGTGTGAAAGGAGGTATGTGTGGCATGAATCAGGATTTAGATTTGCGGTAGCTGATGTCACCACCTGAGGATTCCACCTATTATTATTTTACAAATTAAGAGGACACAGACATAGTTCTATAAAACCGACAATCAATTTATTAAGTCACATTTACCCACTTAGTCCAAGGGCAATTCAATTTTTTTGTTAGGTTTTTGTACAGCACCCAGGACTTTTCCTTCATTGTTTGTCCTATAATCACATGCCTGGTCTATTTGGAAAGCTGAGACCCTTTAGAATTGTGTGCAACAGAATAACTGTATAAAGTACTGAGCTTACAATACTGTTTTTTCTTCTAGGTGGTTACACACATCTAAAATGAGTTTAGCCTTCTGGGTAACTTACAGTCCCTTTGGAAACACATCTGAGCCCTGGCACCAGGTCTTGTGAAGCTGACAGTTGTTGCTGGCCAATTCCGAAATTGCTATCCCGAAGATGTTTAACAGCTTAGGTTCACATTACTACTACTAATAATAATTATTACCACTCTTATTACTCTTTTAATATGTAGATGTTACCAAGACCAGGAAGCTACAGAGACTATGGTAGTATTCAAACATTTACATTTTTCATGTTTCTCCACATTACTGTTAAATATCACTCTCCAATGTCCACATCTATGACTGAGGTGCCCTTGAAGAAGGCAACTAACCCCTAACTCCTGAGCATTACAGCAGTGGTTACTTACTGCTCCTAGTTAATTGGTTTTCGCTGACTGATGGCTAAAATAGTATCTATAGATCCATTTGCTGGAAATGAACTGAACAGAACACTAACGGCAATAATTACTGTGACAACATATGCTACCAACAACTCTGTGCTTTGAACAGAATTACATTGCAAAGCTCACATTATGCATATTATGCAAGGTACTACCTGTCAAGCATGCATAGTTATACTGAGGTTCCAGTATGCAGATGTCATATACTAATTCATTAAATTATCTGGTAACAAATGATTTATTGTCATGATTTCATATACTAGTTTTATGTTTATTTATGTTCACAACTTTAATGCTCCTTTACTGTTACTTTTAATTGTCTTTTACTTTTATATATATGTAACAAAAAATGGACGTAGACATTTCACAGATTAAAATGAAGATTGAAAAGTTTTTTCTTTCTTACCGAGAATATCTTGTCTAATCAATCTGTGCATTGTTAGATAAACTAAGCTAATATTTTCGAACAATAGATCCTCCCAGAGAGGAGAAAGAATGTAATGGCCTAGACCAAACTCTTACCTGGTAAAAGTTCATTTTTCGTTAAAAACTCCCCACTCAGTGACATACCTAGTCTAAAGAGGGGTCCACAGGAACCAATTTATGATGAAACAATCATAAACAATTTTACCCTTGAATTTCAAACTCTTCTTCATCATCTCCTATCAAGGGAGACTTTTTTCATTAAAGGAGGGTGGTAGCTGCTTAAATACAGAATTTTCTAATCTTTTTTTCTAAAACAAGTTCTATCTGTTTTTTAAAACATCATTGGATCTAGATGCACTTGGTCTATATCTATTCATTACATATTATATTCCAGGAAAAGCCCTGATGGTATTAAGATTAAAATTTATGAAGTTCATACTCTATAGTTAGCTGTCCTCAGAGCTCTCCTCTTTAAATTGTAGAAATCACTGAAGAGGTGGGAGTCATGCAAAGGGCAAGTAAAATCCCTGGTCTCCAAATTGACTGAGAGGTTTGCTATGATTTAAGTTTGTAATGAATAACCTCTGCTCATGCCCTTATCATCAGCTTTCCTTATCACATGTTCCTTATCACATTGCAAAAGCATGCAATGCTTCACATACTTTGAGGGCAAGATCAGAAAAAGCATTCTTATGTAACTGAATACAGATTAAATCTCAAAATGTGTAATGATTGCATAATCCATTGGATTAATAAAAAAGCTGTAATGTAATCTGAACACTTGCATTATATTAAAATGACAGACTATCATTGATATTTGAGGTTACTCTGTGCTGTCAGTAGGTATATGAAAGACAACATCAGGTGCAACACAGACCAAATTTGCAAACTGGCAGCTAACATTAACTGAATGGGGCACTGGAAAACGAAACAGAAACAAAGTTTCCATGCCCTCATCAGTTAGCGTTGCTGCCATTCCCATTTGGTGTACATTGTACCAAATATTTGTGTTCTTATTACTTATGTAGCAATAAACAACAGGGCTATGGATTGATTGTCCAGTTGAGACTTTGGACTATTACTTAAAGAATAGGAATCAGCGATGAACATTTCAAATGTCGACTAACAAGGTAATAATTGTGATTTTGGCTTCATTCAGTTTTGGTTTTGTTCTACACCGGGGTGGCGTCATCTTGCAAGTGCTGTAACTGCGTGAAGTAGCTGCAAGGGGAGCTGAGAGAGCCTTTAATCACCCCTATTTTGCTAGCTTAATTCCTTGGTAAAACATTGGCATTGTATCTTTTCTTTTTGTGGCCTATCACTCCAATGTGGTCAATTGTAATCCCTGACTATTAACTCCTCTGTGTATTACAAGTAGGTTAAGTAATGTATAAAGTCTGAAGCATTTCAACCCATAGCCCTGCTGTTCAAGGTCACAGAATGAAAAAAGAATGATAACATTTTGTAACATAGTCCAAATAGCCAACTGGTAGCTAAACGTTAAGTATACAGGGCACAGAAACTCACTTCAGTGTCATTTTCTTAGCCACGTTCAGTTAGCATTACCTGTCTAACCCGAATGTATCAGGAAGTTTGAAAAAAAGGGGAAAAGAGAGAAGACTATCTGTTTCTCCTTGGTGACATCAGGTGTCTACTTATGAAGCCAGATGTTTCAAATGCCAGTGGACTGCACTGTGTAGTAAATGAGAGCAGTTTAAACAGCCATTTCAGAGTCATTATAGAATATTGATGAATGTCAGACACATTTAGGATTTAAATAAATACATCAGTGTGATTATTGAATCATCAAAGCAGAGTGAAGCGTTCTTTTCTAAGGTGCTGCATTTTAACTTGATGGTAAATACCAGTCATATTCAGCAATTTACCCTTATCATGACGCAATTTCACCAGCATCAATACAAGCACTGGTGCAATGGTACAAGCACTTCCTTGATGGGAAACACTTTAAAAGAAAACAACTAAATGATCTCCCATGCATTATATTTTGGTTAAATTTACAGTTATAAATCTTAGACTGATAAACTTAGACTTAAAAAAATTGTAAAAAAAAAAAAAAGCGTAAAAAGGTCACAAATATTACAGTGCTGAATGTTACTGTAAAGACTGAAAAGGTGTGTTTTATTGGTTTTATTATTTTTACATAGTTTCATCTAATCTGTTTTGTTTCATTTATTGGATGATTCAAATTATTATTTTTTAACATTTCCGTTTACCTTTCGTGAAAGAAATGGACACCTCCCTCACTTGCCTGTAATATGGGTGTTCAGATAAATGATGTGTGACATACTGTACCTCTCTGTTTCTACATGTATATCTATGAATGAGGACTCTACTGAAAAACCCTTGGGTACAAAGTAATGTAATCTGACGACGACCGTATACACTCCTCAGTATACCGAGACCTGTTGCTTCAGCACCAGGTAGGCCTGTGTGTAGCCTACAGTATTACTTTTTTCATTCAATTCTGTCAGTTTGGTTGCTGATTGAGATTTTGTCATGAGAGAAATGTCACGTGTATTACATTGGATGACAGACCTGTGAAGCAAAGACAAGGAGGCAATTGGTGAGATCTCAGCTATAGTCTTTGGCTTTTTTCACAATGGCATACTACTGTACTGCTTACTGCATATTTGACATATTACTGCATATGTAAGGAGTAGAAAGTACAGGTATTTTTGTTAAAATGTAGTGGGGTTAAAGTCAAAGTTGTTGGCAAAATGCAGTACGTAGTCGTAGTACGTAGTACGTAGTACGTAGCACAGCAGTCTGCCAATTTAGAAACAGCCCATGTTTATTTTTTGAAATGGTCAGGAGTGACATCTGTCCAACAAAAGTTTTCAGTGTGACCAAAACATATTCAGTTTGAGATGTAAAATTAATGCAATTCTTCCTAATTCTCTCATACATATAGGCCTAGTTATATAAGATTACCAAGAATAACCAACACTCTCCCATACTCCGAAACTGGAAGAACAAGGAAAACATTTTATTGACTCTTCTTAATGTTAAAGTGACATCTGAATACTTTCTTAAAAATAAACTTAGTGAACTAAGAGTGGATTAGTCGTTACCCCAGGCAATAACTGAGTAGAAACCCTAATTATGTCTGAGTTTTTAATCAAAAAATTTCTAACTGTACTGGAGTGATTTTTTAATACAGAATTTTGTTGAATGGCTATGCCTAATAGTCAATGTAATTATGAATACCATATTACAGACAGCAGAGTGACAATAATTATTTGAATTGTGCTCTACAGCAGGTCTCATACAGTAGTAGGAGTTTAGAGTTACATCATGGACATGGTTAAGTTCATTTAGCCAGCCCTAGCCCCCCATACCATCCACATATCACGTGAAACTGCACCTAATCTCAGTTTTCCAATGATGTCACTCGTTGCTCTGAACAACAGTTCACGAGAACATTAAGTTTGAATATGCACTAAATTTCTTAATCCATTCTGCAGATTAGGATCTGAGTTAAGAAGTTTTTGTAAATGATATGCCACATTTAGTTTGCCCTAAATGTACTGATGGACATATCAGCTACCAACTAATTCATGAACATTATCCCAAACATGTATGGGCTTAATAATACCCCCGTCATTGACTTATTTAGGCTGTTGTTGAAAATGGAGATAGTATTTTGGAAAAGAGCTCTTATTCCACTGAAAGAATGCGTCATACTGAAAAATAGCAAATGAGTTCTATGAAAATCAGTTTCAATTGTGGTGAACAGGTCACACCTTTTAAGGACACCTCCTACAATAGGTCAAGGTAATGGCTTGGTCATATTGACCTTTAAAAACTCTGACAGGTTTTGGCAATCAAGCCTTCATCAAGGAGTCAAACTTTGATACAAACTAGTACAATAGACTGAATAGCAAGCTGGAAGCTAATACTGAGGGGAGCAAGGAAAATAAACCTTAAGATTAGTTTCCTTACCCCCATGGACACTGAATCATAAGTGTCTTTAGTCCCCCCCCCCAAATATTCCTAAATTGGTCAGAGTTTTTAATCACACAGATACCATCCACATATTACGTGAAACTGCACCTAATCTCAGCTTTCCAATGATGCTAGTCACTTGCTGCTCTGAACAACAGTTCACGAGAAGATTAACTTTGAAGATAAAATTCTTTATCCATTCTGCGTCCATCACACACCCATTTTTATTTTTGGTAAAATACAAACTCATCCTCAGCACATGATAAACATGATAGTGTTTTGGAGAAGAGCTCTTATTCTACCGAAAGAATACGTCATAATGAAAAATAGCCTACACCGCACCAAAACTATTTGCCACTTCCTTGAAATGGAAACATTTTCTTTATAATGAATGCAAATGAGTTCTAAATCAGTTTCAATTGTGGTGAACAGGTCACACATTTTAAGGAGACTTTCTACAGAAGGTCTTAAACAGTAGTAGTAGGAGTTTAGAGTTGCATCAAGCAACATAGGCTCATCATGACATCACCTCATGAGAAATGTTAAACATGCCAAAGAAACTGTCAGCGAGTTCCTGAAGGGGAAACCCATATATACGACTTTGAGTATGCTTGATATTTCAATGTGTTAGGTTGAATTCACAACTGTAAACTGCGCAGGCAGTTGGCAGTATTTCTGCCAACAACCTCACTCCCACTTGTCTTATGTTGCTTAGGTATCCCAGAGGCCAAAAGATAATGTTTGACATGATCATAATGAAACTAACTGACACTTCCGTTTCATTTAAATGAATTAGTTATATGCTCATAAATATGAATGAGTTTCACATGAAGTAGGAAGCATTTGTGGTGCTTTCCAAAGAAAGCCCCTTAATAAGATATTCTTTGTCTCTGTCTTTTGTTGTTTTTTGTGGTCAACTTGACTTCCCAGTAGCAAGAGCACAGAGGCTTAACTGAATTAAAAACTAAAAACTAAAAGTCCATAGGCCTATGCAAACATCAATAAATGTTCAATAGATTTAAAGAAAAAAAAAAGAAAATATAAACATGGTCAAAAAATAAAAGTGAACAATAAAATAATACAAATAGATGTCATTAGGAAGGCTATACTTGTTTAGTGTTCGTATCCATAAACTGTTGTAAGATGTAAGATGTTGGACTCCCACTTCAGATTCTGGGAAATTATGGATCCCAGAAGCCTAAAAGAGTCTACATTTGATATTGGGCTGATGGATATAGTGAGGGGAGGCAACACTGTGGGGTGCTTCCTGAAGTCCACCACCATCTCCACAGTCTTTAGGGTGTTGAATGAGTATGAATTAGTTTCATGTGAAGTATTACATTTGTTAACAGGTTATACCTTTCAAGGACAGGCTCTAAATCAACTTGGGCCTTCTCTTTGATCTGTCGTTTGTTGTTTTTAAATTCTGGTCAAGTTGACTCCCTAGTAGCATGAGCACAGACACATAATTTGAGTAAAAACATTAGGCCTATGTTAAGACTTATGATGTCTTTAGCCCTATGTAATCATAAACAAATTTGTAACAGATTTAAAGAAAAAAGAAAATATTAATTTTGTCAATAGAAATGAACAATAAAATAATACAAATAGATGTCATTAGAAAGGCTATACTCGTTTAGTGTTCACATCCATAAACATACTCCTCTGTCCCTCATCTGTTGCTGCCACTACTGTCTACATGTGCCCCTCATTTTGAGAGTTTGAGGGGACCATTTCACAGTTGGCTGGCAGCAGTTGCTCATGGGTTGATTATTGTGCCCAGGATCCGTAAAGGCCTAGCTTCTCAGTACCACATGTTCTGCCAGCTTCCTGAACGCCCAACCAAAGAATCAAAACAACAAAATCACCAACGAAGCAAAGAGTGTTGTTGGCAGGTATTAAAGTGACAACATTTGGTACAACATAGACTGAATTTGCGAACTGGCGGCTAACGCTAACTGATGGGGGCACAGGAAAATGAAGCTTTTTTGTCATCATTAGTTAGCAAAGGCTGCCATTTCGCTCTTTGGTCTACGTCATGCCAAACTCTATTGTTCTCATACCTGCCGACTGATAGCAATAGTTTTAGAAGGATATTCTTTCTCAGACAGTCAGGAGCCACCATGCAAATGACTTACAGTAGAATTATCTTCTCGTGTGATTCAATGCAAATTAACTGCTGGTATCCGCATTTAGCAGACGCTTTTATCCAAAGCGACTTAAATTTGTCAACTATCAACTACATCAGGGCCAGTCTCCCCTAGAGCAACTTAGGGTTAAGTGCCTTGCTCAAGGGCACAACGGTGGCAGCTGGGATATGAACCCACAATAGTCCAGGCTACTAGCATGCTAGCCAGGTTCCTTAACCGCTACACCACCACCCATAGAAGAAAGCTTCTTTTCTTCATCAGTGATCTGTTGAATTAGCCCCACAACACCGACAGAAGTGTCCTTCAGTTGTGACTGGCATCCATTCACAATGGGCGGAATTCTCTCACATGCTTAAGTCCAAAAGAAATGCTAAAATGCACAACTGGCCTTATGGCACTTAAGTGACAAACTTAAGTCATTTGTATAATTAACAAATGACTGACAACCGTGCAGCTAAGTGCTTGGAAGAATTCTTCTCAATCTGATTGGCAACATAACTAGACAGACTTCATGCCACCCACCAGAATGCCAAACAAGAAAATACCTTACTTTCATTCACAGCATATCATCAGGGTGAAGGGTTTCATGACAGGTCATGGGAACTGGTTTCACTTTCACTCTGCCATTGTCTGAGATGGTTGCTGTAAGTTCAGACAACATGGATAAACTTTACAGAATAACACCCATTGGAGGATTTCTCTTCTCAAAACAACTCAAACACCATAAACTAGGTAGCTTGGTGCACCAGATGCTTTCACATCATTTCACTTTGTCCAAAGCGTCTGGATACCCTCGACCATTGATTGTAGAAGAACTGTTTAAGTAGGGCCTGCTTGTTGTACATGGTGTGTGTTGCAGAGGTTCTGAAACTTTATTGGGCTGGAGACCCCCCATGGAATGGAAATTTGTTCAGTTTAACCATATAAGCTTATAGCCATTTTCTCTTTCAGATGCTTTTGAATTCTTACTCTAAAAACATACTTTGCTAATACCACAACAGTTTTAAATAGGCGTGTTATTGCATTTGGCAAAACTTTTAAAGTTTTAAAAGCTTTAAAAGAATTATAGGATTTGCATACTGTGTTAAAAAATACTGTTTATTTCACATAACTAATAATAACTAATCTTCATTTTGCTTGCAGTTAACGTTACTGCCTAAGGAAAGTGTTTTGACACACTGATCTAATGTATCATGTAGGCTAATTCGTCACTAATGTCTTGCTGATGGGAGTAATGAGCACAATGCGACTGAGCTCTATAAAGATCTCTAGTATTTTTCTCCCCATACGACAAGTTTAAACTTAAGCAAAATATATACTATAGCAACATTTTTCACAGACACCCTGGCAACCTGCTGCGGATCCCTGGGTGTCCTCGGACCCCAGTTTGAGAACCTATGGTGGAAAATGGTGTTAAATTACAGAAAAAGGAAATACAATTCTTATCAGAGCTACACGGAACAGTATGAGGACCATCGATTGTAGGAGAACTATGACTGTGATGTAAAAGAACTGTGACTCATCTCTTCAACAGTAACTGTAGGTAATACCTAAATACCCACATCACAACAATGTGACTAATGTGATGACAAACTAACAAATTAAGTAAGGAGGAAATGTTGCCTTCTCTCCCTTCTTTCACATAAGTAATACAGCTCTACACCCGGGCACACAGCATTCTCAGGGGACTCCTCTCATCCAGCCAACAGGCTCTTTCACCTCCTCCCCTCCAGAAGGTGCTTCAGGAGCCTTCAGACTAAAACCAGCAGGTTTAGGAACAGCTTCTTCCCCACAGCTGTCACCCTACTGCACTCTGTCCCTTGCTGAATCTTCTCTTCCTATGCACACGCTATACCATGGCATAATCAGTTCACAGTGCTTCTCTTTACTACTGTATATACGTTCATAGCACTTTGCCTATCTTCTACTACACATCTGTATATTCATATATTAATCATATATTAATATATCTACATACCTGTATATTTGTTCACATTACATCTGTATATCTGTATATCTGTATATTTGCCTCATGTATAGTAAGCATCTGCATATTAACATACTTAATCTGCACATTGCTCTTTTGAAAATCAAACCTAATTATACCCATTTTTTACACTGCCCTATCTGTATATAACTGCTCACATAACTTATTTGTACATAATCTGCACATAACTATTCTTACCATTACGTATTTGTACATAATTTGCACATATCTATTCCCCCTGTTAACACTGCCCTTATCTGTACATAACTGCTCTTAACTGTACGTACTGCACATACTGCACATCTTACACATATAAATGTGTATTGGCAGTAAAGCTGAATCTAATCTAATCTGATCTAATCTAATTTGGACGTTGAGTTCAGGTCTTAAACCCATTTACTTCTGTGTCTCTAATCTCAATAACAGTTCGAGGCCTGTAGAAACTCCCTCACTTCTAATTGAAAAACCAGGACAAAGACTGCAGATCGGGGGAGCAATCTGATTATACTACATTCTATTCCTCAGTTTATAGCTATCAGGCCTCAGAGAACAGAGTTCAGCATTCTGAGTGAACATACCGTTATGCTGCTGCCACCTTGTGGTCAATTAAGCTAAGCAATTCTCAAATGAGGCTGAGGAACAGAACCTACCTAAACATCAGGTTTCTATGTATGTGACTAACATAGGTGAAGTTCCATAGAAATTGCTGTCATGACATGCAGTGCAATACAGTCCAATGCAATTTCTATTATATAATGAGATCTCACTCCAAATTTAGTTATGTAGGGTCATGTGAAAGTTATTTTTTTAGGTAGCACTTTACTTAACGGGTGAATACATAACACATTCATAGCAGCTGTCATAAACTGCTCACAGTGCACTCATGACTCACTCATGACTTTCATAAGACATGACAAATGTCTGATTGTGCAGGAAAAGTAGCACATTTGTTTTGATCATAATTGATTTATAACCTTAAGATAAAATGTGTTGAAATTTTATGTCACGGAACTCGGTATAGCCTTCACTCCAGGTGCTTTCTGTTTAATTATTGCTCCGCCCTCATTTTTATGTCTTCACAGATATTAAGAAGCTCTGTTTCTCGTTTCATTGACACCCATTAGTTTGGTAGAGAGCCACAACCATTTAACCTCATGTGTCCCACATCAGGTAGTGCCCAAGTGGACAATTCTGTTCTTCTATGTGAGCTCTTCTCCTGTGGGTTCTGGGGAAGCAAGATCCTTCAATCTTCTGCACATCAGTGGTGAGTTTTTTTTACTACAGGTCGGGAAGGTTGGAAAACACTACTCCAGGGCCCGGCAGTCACTGATAAGAATCATCCATAGGACCCTCTCTACATCAGATGAAATCATACTTAACTAAGTGGTGTGGTAACAACCACCTGCTCTGAAATGTTGCCAAGACCAAGGAGATGATGGTGGACTTTAGGAGGACCAGGGCTAAGCTAAACACAATTTCTATTCTGGGGGAAGAGGTAGAGGGGGTAGAGAACTATAAATGTCTGAGGGAGGCTGTCTACAAGAAAGGTCAGAGCAGGCTCTATTTTTTGAGGAAGCGTAGGTCTTTTAATGTGTGTACTAAGATGCTAGAAATGGTTTATCAGTCTATGGTGGCTAGTGCAATTTTCTTTGCTGTCATCTGTTGGGGTAGCAGTATCAGGGCCAGTGACTGTAACAGACTGAACAAGCTGAGTAGAAAGGCAGGCTCTATGCTGGGGACTACTCTGGAACCCCTTGAATTTATGGTGGAGAGGAGGAGGTTACAGAAATTGTTACACATTATGGACAATACATCACATGCATTGGCAAAGCAAGAAAGTGGTTTCAGTTGGAGGCTTTGCCAAACTGAGTTGTAGTATAGACAGATATAAGAGGACTTTCTTATCCACAGTAATAGCACTTTATAATGAGTGCTGTCACTGGGTGCTGTCAGTAGGAAAAAGAATGATAAAATTTGATGCAACATAGATCAAATAGTGAATTAGCAGGTAACACAAACTGAATGAGGGACAGAAACTTTTCATTTTCCTATGCCTCATTCAGTTAATGTTAGCTGCTGGTTTGCATAATTAACAAATGACTGACAACCGTGCAGCTAAGTGCTTGGGAGAATTCTGCCCAATCTGGCAACATAACCAGACAAACTTGATGCGACTTCATGCCACCCACCAGAATGCCAAACAAGAAAATACCTTACTTTCATTCACAGCATATCATCAGGGTGAAGGGTTTCATAACAAGTCATGGGAACTGGTTACACTTTCACTCTGCCATTGTCTGAGATGGTAGCTGTAAGTTCAGACAACATGGATAAACGTTACTGCCAAAGGAAAGTGTTTTGACACACTGATCTAATGTATCATGTAGGCTAATTCGTCACTAATGTCTTGCTGATGGGAGTAATGAGCACAATGCGACTGAGCTCTATAAAGATCTTTAGTATTTTTCTCCCCATACGACAAGTTTAAACTTAAGCTAAATATATACTATAGCAACATTTTTCACAGATCCCTGGGTGTCCTCGGACCCCAGGTTGAGAACCTATGGTGGAAAATGGTGTTAAATTACAGAAAAAGGAAATACAATTCTTATCAGAGCTACACGGAACAGTATGAGGACTATCGATTGTAGAAGAACTATGACTGTGATGTAAAAGAATGATCAAATTCAGTTCTGTTCAGTTCATGTTTGCTATTCAGTTCAAATCTGTTTATTGTTTTTCCTATAGCACTCGGTGACCACAAACAATAGGACTATGGATTGAATCACACTGGATTTCTCCTTTAATGCTAAATGAAGTGTCAGTTTCACACAGGAATGCAGCTGGGAACGATGCAGTCATGTATACAATAAAATTGGTTGTGGTTGGAGATCAAGATTCAGCAAAAGTCTCACTTTTAATCTCATACACAACAAATAAGTTCCCCTCAGAATATGTGGCAACAGTAAGTATGTTCTATGTATACAACCCCATTTCCCAAAAAGTTGGGGCTCTGTGTAAAATTGGAATAAATATTTATGATTCAGTTCTTTATTTCCATACAATTTGGAAGTTGTTGGGGATATTCTTCAGTTTTACAAACATCTACATCACACATGCCACACAAAATTACATCATTAACCTAAAAGCATTAAAGCATATCCCCCATGACATAAGATCAGGAAGAGATCATTAGAGGCCTAAGGTGACAAATGTCAGACGAAAGAGTCAGGAGCTGTAAGTAAAATTCTGCCTGTAATACAGTAATATGCTGTGATTAATCAAATATGATAAAACAATACAATAAGAATCAGTGCAGAATACTTTGTGCTTTACAGTACAGAGGTGAAAACAGATCCTCTAACTAAATGTGCCTTGTAAACACCTAGCCGGGTATTTATGAAATTAGATTTATTTTCCTCCTTCTACTTTGAAAAAATAATGTTGAGGGTCAGAACGAGGCTTTGGGTCTTGGGTCTTTCAGTCCATTTAGATACAGGTGCAAGATTCAAGATTATCCTTATTACATGTCATTATACTAGTATAAGAGAGTAAAATTCTTGTATTTTTGCTCCTCAGAAAATAAATAATAAATAAATTGTATGTTATGAGTGTGTATGTTTGTGTGTGTGTGTGTGTGTGTGTGTGTGTGTGTGTGTGTGTGTGTGTGTGTTGGATATGTGGAGTTGGCAGCTAGTGATTTTTGAGGCTGTGCAAAATTCTCTCCAGCTGCATCATCTGTTCAGCCTCAAAGTTTCCATCCCATACAGTTCTGTATCAGGTGATTACAATATTAATTACAGCTCTGTAAAACTAGAGCATCCCCTATCAAGTGAAGATCCCAACTTTTTTCACTTAACACCAGTAAAACATCTTTATACTTACAGATATTTCATAACTATGCAGTAACGGTCATGGTAGGTGGGGAGCCGTACACTGGAAGTAAGTTGCAGACTATAGACTGTTAAGCAGCACAGTATTTCTGCCCATGCCCTGCCCATAATATAAAAATCTGATTCTTTCCATATCATTGCATTCTAGCAGAATAATTTCAATCTGTATACAGATTTACAGATTTGTGATCATGGTGTATATTTTGCATGTAAATCTGGCAAAGATGCTTGAAAGTGTCACAGTCTCTGTAGGTCATAAAGACTATGATGGCTTACAACCACTCAGCTACCCACAGACTGATGTGCTTCTGGTCTGTTTCTCTGTGGTCTCGCCCTCCTCGTTTATCAGTGTTAAAGAAAAGGTATGAAACAAGTAGTTTATAGCAATAACATGTGGATTACTAGTGGTTATTTTTATTACTATTGGTAACTCAGTATTCTGTAATTCACATGTGGGTCTTCTTAGAAACATAACTTCATATAAAACACCCCTGTCAGGTGTCTGGTAATGAAATTTTTAAAACCTCAACAAATGCTGATGATTTTTATGTAATCAATTGAATACCCACTTATACTGTTACAATGCATTTAATGTGACTCCACTGTGTGACAAAAAGGATTATCTTAGCTTTTCAGTGGGTTCCTGAAATCAGCCACCATTGTCCAGGGATACTATTTCTGTTAGTGGGCACCAAAATAGACAAACAGAGATGATGCCTCCACCATTGAGAAGCTGTAAAACCAATAATCCCCCAAACGGCTGAGAAGATGGTTCATGATCTGTGTGAGTGAGTGCTCTGTCAGTCAGAGAGACATGCCCTGTATGGAAAATTACCAAATACTGTTAATGTCATTTCTTTGTATTTTTGGGATAATTTTAAGGCCCATCAACACATGCAATATCTGGCAGTGTTTGATATGATACTACTTACATGTGACTTACACCAGCCTTAGAATCATGAAAAAATATTTATCAGTCTTATAATTTTTTACATTTTTGCATATATCTCACTACTGGAAGCATGGAAGAACAAATATCTTTTCACATTTGGAAAGAGGAGGTTGTCTGGACTCTGGCAATATAAGTATCATGATAGTGGGATACTGTATGACTACCATTTGCAGAAATATTACTACTACTGATATTCATTTTCATATTTTATTAATATTTTATTGCACTGAGAAGAATAGGGGTGCAATTGACACAGGGCTGCATCATATTCCTCTCTACTGCTGTTCTGAGTCCTGAAATGACATTTCTAGCACCTGCCCTAGCTATATGACAAACAGAGGTCTGAAAACAGCTTCTGAAATGGAAAAGAAATTATTTATTTTTGGGTGAGGGAGGCTGGGATTACTCGGGAACCAGTAATCATACAGAGAAATGAGCCATTGGAATCAGTAGGATCTCCTGTTTATTTTGATATGCAGTTTGTCTTCGTGGAGTTAAGATATTGTGAGATATTACACAGAGAAGAATAGGTATGAGATGGAGGTGTGGTGGACCTAGTCCACCTAGTAAGTCTGGTTTTTGGAGGGTGGTCAGGTTAATTCTCTGTGTCTTGTTTTTCCAGTAGAATTGAATGATTGTTGATTCTAGTGATTTAAGCCAGGAGGGGGTAGGCTGTTTCAGAATCATTGAAAATAAATTGTTGATTTTGGGTAATTTTGACAACTGATATCCTGCCCATGATGGATTGTGAAAGGTCATCCAGCGCTGGAGGTCGTCATCTATTGAGTTGAGTAGGGGAGTAAAATTTAGACCAAATAAGTCTGACAGCATGGGGGAAAACCTTTATCCTCAATTATGGGATATAATTAATGCATAGAGGACTAGCTCATGAGCTGGAATGTAACGTAAGGATTGCAGTTTCGTGTACTGATGCTAGGGGGTCTTGTAGGATAAGTAGAGTATCATCGGCATTTAGGCTAATTTTATAAGACAGAACCCCTCTTGATAAGGGGGTTCTGTCGGAGGTGGCGGCTAATGGTTCAGTGAAGATGGTAAATAGTGAGGGGGAGTGTGGGCATCCTTGTCTAGTCGCCCGGTGCAAAGTGAAACTATGTGATGTTAGTCCATTGGTGATCCAATTAATTAACGATTCCCCAAAACTAAAACTCCCTAATGTGGAAAACAGGAACTTCCAGTTAACCCTATGAAAAGTTTTTTTCTGCATCCAGAGTTGCTATGATGGCACTCTCTTGTATGGTAGAGGAGCAGTACGTTATGTTAAACAGTCTGTGGGCATTGGAGGATGAGATTCTACCTTTAATGAAGCCAGTTTGCTGAGCTAGCCATCTTGCTGAGTTCTTTATGACTGAGACTGTTGCCTTTTCTTTGTTCTGTCTGACAGGGACGTCACTAGCTTTGTAAGACGAGGGGGGGACTCAGCCCCTTGGACATAGTTGTGAATGCATGCACTGTCATGGTCATGTTTAAAGGAGAAATCCGGTGTGTACTTCGCTCTCTCTTTCTATCTTATTATGTTATATATAATATATAGGCTACACTGTAAACCTCATAATGTTTGAAAATTATTATTGCTAAGATTTACATTTTTCAGTTTAAAAATTTATCTATTTATAAATTTATAAATAGATATAGATAACGTTCACACCCACTCAAAAGCTTTGATTGTTACCTCAAAAGATTTGTCAAAAAACACAAAATTTGAGAGTACCCCCACCTGCCAAATCCCACTTTAACTAATTTCATGGCTTTTTAGACTGCTGAAGAATACTCCATTCACTTAAATGGAACTTCCCAAAGTTCCCTGTTACTAAGTATAACAGACCGCTGGTAGTGAAAGTGAAACAAAGTTGCCATCGCCCATCAACTGATCTGTAAGTAAATGGACTACCGTTTTATTCGTGGAAGCTATTATCCATCTTAATCATAAAAAATACTACGATAGCGATGATAAACATACTTTGTTGTCATGTTATTGATGTATTCAATGGGTAGCCTTGTAAAAAGCGGGATAACGTGCTGCGACGCGGTCATTATTGTCAAATAACTCCCTTCAGAGTGATTTAAGCCCTCCGCAGGCGTCAGGCTCCCGTCACTCTGTCGGGACTCTGTCTGGCCACTTTTTCGCGGAAGCTATTATCCATCTTAATCATAAAAATACTATTATAGCAATGATAAACATAGCCTACTTTGTTGTTATGTTATTGATGCATTCAACAGGTAGCCGTGTAATAAGTGGAATCACGTTTCGCGAGGCGGCCATTATCGTCGAATAACTCCCTTCAGAGTGATTTAAGCCCTCCACAGGCGTCAGGTTCCCGTCACTCTGTCGGGAGTTATTCCACGTTATTCCACGGCTCTTCATGATGCTTAAGAATGGTCCACTCACTTCAGTGGGACTTCCAAACGTTCGACGGTCTGATATTTCTTGATAACGGACCATTACTAAGTATAACAGAGAAGCTGGTATAGAAAGTGAAACAACGTTGCCATTACCAATCAGCTGATCTGTAAGTTAATGGACTACCCTTTTTTCGTGGAAGCTATTCAATGGGATATAGCTATAAAATGGATTAATCATAAAAAATACTATGATAACAATGATAAACATACTTCGTTATTTATGTGATGTTATGTTATTGGTGTATTCAATAGGTAGCCGTGTAATAATCGGAACGTTCTGCCATCCGATCATTATCGTGGAATATGCTAACTCCCTTTAGATGATTCAAGCCCTCCGCCGGCGTCGGGCTTCCATCTAATGTGGAAAGTGATCCTGTTAGCTGTCTCTGGTGGGATTTAACATGGGTGATTGCATGAATTATTTAACCAAATGGTCACAGGTACTAGGCGACTAGGCGATTTGCGCAGGCAACACTTGTGGCCAAGGAGGAGTTGCTTGCTCTGTTGTCTCCTTATAAAACCTGTGTTTTCGGATTTAACAAACATTTCTCATCTTGTTTTACAAAATACCAAATCATAAATCCCAAACATTTTAGTTCAAAACAGAAATAGTGATCGTTGCGTTGAATATTTTGATGAAAGTTCTGTTTCAAAGCACCTGGTCACGCATGCCTTCACTCTGATTGGCGCCCAATATTTGGATAAATATTAATTTATTCACCAGTTCGCCAATTCAATATTGGCGCCCAATATTTGGATCTATTTTTTTCCCGCCCACCTGATGACGTGAGGCCAAATCGCCTCCACTTGCCGCCCGTTGCCAGCTGTCATTGACTATACGTTTACATGCACTTAAGTATCCCGAATATGATCTGGCTTTGCATTTGCGCATATAAAAACCTTTTCCCGAATTCAGTATCCCGAATAAGCCCTTATCCCGGTTTCTGAGAAATATGGATATGCTAGGTGTACTCCGAAAGACACCGGAATACTGTAGCATGTAAACACCTTATCCTGTTGCGGAGGAAGATGCTAGACGTGCCAACGTGCGAGATGGAATGCTGATTACCAAGATAATTAAGCAGCACTCTTTAGAATCTCGGAGAGAACACTGCAAAGAATGCTATCATCAGTCACCAGAATATTAGTATTTATCATGGAAACAGGGATATTAATAACCTGATTTCTCTGCATTTATGTAAACGCTTTATCCCAAACATGATCAAAGCCAGGATACGCGGGATACCAAGAGTGGCTTGTTGCCACACATCAGTGTTTTTGTCGGCCGTGTGACTAAGGGGTAATTGCATTCTCTGGCTCATCAGGAGTATCTGTTGGTAGTGGGATTCCTGAAAAAATTTGGTTATCATGCATGCTGCTACACTGGATGTCTAGTGTCTGTTCTTTCATGATTTTTTTTTCATTGTTGAGATTAGTTATTTGGTTGGATAGGTTTGTGACATTCACTGTTTTCAAGTAGGAGTGTGTCGATCTGTGATTGAGAGAATTCAAAGCTGGCTTTAGGTCTTTAATCTCCGCATGGAGTAGTTCAAGTATAGCAAGTTTGTTGTCAATGGATTTCAGTAAACTGACCTCGATGATGGATGTGAATTTAGCAGTAGCTGGTTCCTCAATCTCTTGTCTTGGTGGACCAGTTGCGCGTTGGATGTTTCTTGCTGGCTTCAGATATCATGATGTCTGGAATGAAGTTCTACACCAACTACACCTTTTGACCTCTTAGAAACTGCAGTCAACAGAGGGCATTGAACATCCCGGAGATGTGTTGGCTTTAGGACACAATGACATTACCGTGAAATAACTGCTGAAACTTGAGCATGCTGAGCATGACTTGGTGATGGGCTAATGGCGTGATTTTTCCCTAATTATTGTTGTTGATCAATGTAGGTTAAGCTAATTGCATTGAGTATTTTACTAAGTGGAAACTAAGCACAGGACTATGGGATTCTCAGGTGAAGTGTGGCTTAAGTGGATAGATGGGGTGTGCCAAGAATTATAAGTTATTTATTGTTGAGGACAATTCAGGTCTTGGTTGAAGTCTTTTACTACACGGCTTCTGTGAGTGCTTGGGAAGCCAGGAACAGGTCTTCAATCTTATGTACATCAGCAAGAGCAGTGAGGTTAATTATTTTTTCACATTGGGGCACATTCCATAACCTGACTAAATACTCATTGTATTACCTCTGCTGAAGACACAGTCAAAGGTCAGGACACTCCTACCTTGATATTTGAGGGTCTAGCTCTCTGACCTTTTTTCTGTAGAACAAAACTGAAACATATGATGTAATATACTTAAAGGTGCCCTGCCACACAAAAGTTTTTTACCTGTTGTTTATGAAATATGATAATTCTATATGAGTTTGAGTTATATGGTGCATGTGAAATAAACAGAGAAATTTTACATTGGATTGGCCAAACCCTGAGCCATGGATACAGACGACAAGCCTTCAAAATGCGAGGGCGTGGTTGGCGTGGGGGAAAATCAAGGATGAAGTAGTGATCGATTATCATGCAAGTGAGCGGGGAACAAATCAGTCATTAGCCTTACGCCTCTTTCCTCGTCTGGCAGGTGGTCATGTAAAACCGACCTTTGATAATATCTAATCAATGCCATGTCCTTGTATTGTTACTTTTTATTTTAGTAGTATAAGTATGTACACTTTTCAGATCCCGGTCTCTGCCTTTTACCCATTCATGATTTAGTGACGTATACAGCACACAGTGAGTGAGTGAGTGAGTTACCCACCGGACTTTTCTCCTTTAATGCTAATTAAAGTTTAATTCTCATACAGGAACGCTGCTGGGAATGACACAGCCATGGACATAATAAAATTAGTTGTGGTTGGAGATCATAATTCAGAAAAAACCCATCTTTTAGTCTCATACACAAAGAATGGGTTGCCCTCAGAGTATGTGCCAACAGTAAGTATATTCTGTCAACCTCATTTCCCCCATTAGTTGGATTTTCCTCTGTGTTGGATTTTCCTCGACATAAGAATTAAATATATCTATATGACATAAACCACAAAAAATTACATCAGTACAGTAAACCATTAAAGCATATCCCCCATGACATCAGGAAGCGGCCATTAGAGACCTAAGGTGACAAATGTCAAAGAAAAGAGTCAGTCAATCAAATATGATAAAACAATACAATAAAAATCAGTGCAGAATACTTTGTGCATGTCATACAGGAAGATGAATTACAGTGCAGAGGTAACAAGAGACTATGTGTGCCTAGTACACATGTAGCTGGGTATTTATGATATTGGAAAAAGGGGAAGAAGGAGGCATTGGGTCTTGTAAGTTTTTTAGGCCTCTTTAGATACAGGTCTTGGATATGTCAAGAGATGAGGAATTGTGTTCAGTACAAAAGTAAGTATATTCTGTGATACAACCCCACTTCCAAAAAAGTTGGGGCTCTGTGTAAAATTGAAATAAATATTCAATTCTTTATTTCCATACTACTTGGTAGTGTTGTTGGGGAGTTATGACAAAAGAAAGTGTCTACATGACATAAACCACACACAATTACATCAGTACAGTAAACCATTAAAACATATCCCCTATGACATCAGGAAGAGGCCATTAGAGGCTAAAGGTGATGAATGTCAGACAAAAGAATCAGGAGCCCCAAGCAAAATTTTGCCAGTACTATATCAACAGTTAGGACCGGTCAAACTATTTAGCAATTTCTGATTAGATTAGATGCATTCTACGCATCACTAGGAGTGAGGATATCCCACGATATACCATGGGTGACTAATAATCACTGCACATTTTCCATTGAGAGAAATTCCAAGCTGTTGGATTAACTGTTGCGTTGCTTGGGAATGGGAGACGCAAAACTAAGCTATCTTGGGGGACAGAGGATGAACAAACATAAATGAAAACTAAACGGTAGAAAATACATTTCAGTTTCTTAAAACTTTGTTAGTTGGCAATGTAACTTGTATAAAAGCGTTCTAACATTCGTGGTCATGAGGTTGTTTGTGGATATCCTCATGGGTTTGGTTCGGCCGCAGGGACAAAGCTGAAGGTTTGTGATATCCTCAAACAACCTCACTCATACTCGTGTTAAGTTGTTTAATCAAATATGATAAAACAATACAATAAGAACCAATGCAGAATATTTTGTGCATGTCATCCAGGAGGATAAGTTACAGTGCAGAGGTATCAGGAGATCCTGTTCTCGTACAGAGACTATGTGTGCCTTGCACACACGTAGCTAGGTATTTATGAAAACGGACAGATCTCTTTAGAAATAGGTCTTGGATATGTCAAGAAATGGCAGCCAGTGATTTGTATAGCTGTGCAGAATTCTTTCCAGCTGCATCATTGTCGAGCTGCAAAGTGTCCATTCCATAAACTAATGGAAAATGTTATTGCAATGACAGCTCAGAAGAACTGGAGCATAGTCAAGACCCTAACTTTTCACTTAACATAAGTGAACAAGATCTTTACTCTGTTCCTGCAGGTATTTGATAACTATTCGCCAACGGTCATGATAGGTGGGAAGCCGCACATGCTGAGCCTGTATGACACTGCAGGTAAGTTGCAGTCCATACAGTTTTAAGCAACACAGTATTTCTGCCCATACCCTGCTTATTATATAAAATTCTGGTTCTTTTCATATACATGAATTATTGCAGAAGCGTTTCAATCTATTTACAGAGTTACAAATTTGTGATCAGGGTGTATATTTTACATGTAAATCTGGCAAAGATGCTTGAAGGGTTCACCATCTTTCAATGCATATAGGTCAGGAAAGTTATCCACGCCAACGGCCACTCAGCTACCCCAAGACTGATGTGTTTCTGGTTTGTTTCTCTGTGGTTTCACCCTCCTCGTTTCTCAGTGTTAAAGAAGTGGTATGAATAATTGGTTTATATCAATAATCTGTGGATTACTGGTGGTTAAATGTACTAATATTGGTACCTCAGTTTTTGTCAGGTTTTTTGTAATGAAAATCAGGAAATGCTAATGATTTTGCATGTGATCAATTATTATAGTATTACTATTACAATGCATCTATTTAAATCCTCACTCTATTGTTCTCTGCTGTAGTTGTGGAAATTTCTCCACTGTTTAATGTCGGAAATTTCTGTAGAAACAAGTAATATATGTATGTGTGCATATAGACATAGGAAAAACATGTAAACAGAGTGTTGTGCTATTAAAAGAAAGTGTAACTGCCAGTAAGAAAGTAGTATGCTGACGGGTAGATTCCTTTCTGAAAACTGTGTTGAAATCATGTTTACAGCTTCATCGTAAAAGGACAGAAACTAAGGCCTGGCATAGGATTGGCTCAAGGCCAGCTACATCATCTACCAGTAGGAATACTTAAGGTAGACAGAAAAAGGTGTAAGGCTAGAATGGTTAAGAATTACCACTGTTAGTACCATTCTCTCGGTGAACGCAATAAAGACTTGGTTGAACAAGACAAACTTCTCTGTATATTTTTGGGTTTTTCCAAGAAACTTTTCCACATTAACAAAAAGGATTATCTTCTTTTTCAGTGGGTTCCTGAAATCACCCACCATTGTCCGGGGGTACCGTTTCTGTTAGTGGGCACCAAAATAGACGAGAGAGATGATGAGTCCACCATTAGTGAGCTGAAAATAAATGGTCTAAAACCAATAATGCCCCAAACAGCTGAGAAGTTAGCTCGTGATCTGAAGGCTGTCAAATACATGGAGTGCTCTGCACTGACACGGGTGAGTGCTCTGTCAGTCAGAGAGAGATGTCCTGTATGGAAAATGACCAAATATTGTTGATGTCATTTCTTGTACCAGTGTTAACAACTGTTACGTGTAATTTCACCACTGGGCAGCACAACATGCTTCACTGATATAGTTGTCAATTGTATAGCCTGGTCATGCCTTCCTAGCACTTCTGCTTGATTATCATCTCCCTACAGTGCTAGTCTGGATTTGTTTGGAGCCCATTGAGTAAATGCAGAGCTAGAATGCTATCAGTCAAGACAAGCTGTCAGTCAGGGGCTAATCCAGTGTTTTTAAACTTAAACATCTCAAGCAAGCAATCAAATCTCACTGCCAAATGTCCAGACCCTCTGTACAAATCGAAAGTGTAGAATGAGGGTCTGGTTTTATTACCAGGCTATCAATTGTAAAGCACTTAACAGTTCTTGTCCACTCCACCATGTGTTCCGTATTGGACTTTTTTAGCATAAGGTTACTTGAAAAAAAGGAATGCCTCTGTTTTGTTGGCTTTGATTGCATTATTAGCTTAAAAATCTAGCTGTACCCTAGAGATAGCAAATGGTTTTGCTATGCAGGTACGTTCCCAACAAACCATATTATCTCAGTAACTGTTCTCCCCAGTTCGGTCGCACAAATCACATCACTCTGTCCTTGTAGAGAATCGCATAGACGTACCCTAGCGTTAGCTTATTAGACTACTACTGCGTGCAGAGGCAGTTTGAAAGACGACTGCTGATTCCGCCCCTTAGATTGAGCCCGGTCTATCGGTCATAGCGAGACTATACATTTTGATGTTATAGTCCAGCTTGTCAGGCTATTGTATTATAGGAAGGACTGAAAATGTGTTTGATGAGGCCACACTGGCTACACTGCAGGAGCACCCAGAACCCAGATCTTCAAAGAAGAGGCGCAAGTGTTTACTACTATGTAAAAAATTATACGACCAAAATATATATATATTTTTTATGCTAAGGCTGATGTAAGTCATATGCAAGTAGCATCACATCAAAGACTGCCATGGTTAGCCAACACTGTCTTGAAAAAACAAACAAACAAGCTATAGCATGTGTTGATTGCCCATATAATGACTGAGATACAAGCTTTATAGTAAAGGTATTGAAAATAGCCTGAGGCCCATAGAGCTAACTGAATGACTACTATATGCCACCAGATATGCAACCAAATACAAGGATATCAAATCTAGCTAATTAACCATCCAAATATTATGATTTAGTAATAAACGCATTAACAGGCAAAAGACTATGTAAACAACAGCCTTAATGATCTCATTTATCCATTTTTTTATTGAATTATAGGAAGGAGTGGAAAACGTGTTTGTCGAGGCCACACTGGCTGCACTGGGACACTCAAAACACAAGAAGAAGCACAAGTGTTTGCTACTCTGAGTCTCTGCCTCCATCTCCCTCACCTTCCTCACTACAGTGATCTCTCGGAGAAGGTCTGGGTGTACACCCCAGGATTTTGAATATCAGCCCAGTACAAATATTTCATCTCCACATTAATCGGTAATTTGTATAATAATATTTAACCCATTGCATCCATCTCATACTGTGACTAGTGTATGTAAGTCAAAGACAGTATGTGTAATACCTCTGCATGTTTGACTTTACACTCCAACTAGTCTTATTTTTCAGCAAATAACGTGAAATGGCTTTAAGTCTTTCTAAGATAATGAATCCTCTTAAGGAAAAATTTAAATATATGAGGGAAACCTTGTCTCTGTACACTGCAGCTAATATACTTCAACTGTGAAAGAGGAAGATGGCGTGCATGCACCTACATTTTATAGCCTTAGGGCTGAGGTCAGTGCATGCGCACCTGATGCCTGCATGTGCACCTGATGCCTATGTCAAGCTTGGTGGTAGAGGGTTCAGTAGAACTGGAATCGACAAGGTGATATCCCAATAAGTGCCGTCTTCTGTTCGTCTTCAGGAAAACTCGGTTATTCCACCATAACCTAATATTTTCTCACCATGACTAAAGCTGTGTACATTTCAGACCATGACAATAAAAGAAAGTGTAGCAAAATGCCAGACTGTGTGGGAAAATAACTGTCAACATTATAGTTGTTTAAAATTTAAGGTCTCAGGCCAAAAATGAAATTAAAAATACTTTGTGCTCGAAATGGTGCTACAAAAGTACACCATTATCACCATTGAAATGAAACTTGTTCCAAAAATAAAAGAGTCTGGGCATAGTCATTCTGTCAGAAAACCAACATCGCAAACCGGAGCTATGATCCCGAGATCCACTCCCCAGGTGTGTATATAAGTCTCCTCCTTCTCTGGCTGGCACCGGTATTACCTGAACATCTTTCCGTGGTGTCTCCTCTGTCAGACACTGGCATTTAGCAGATTATGCAATATTTGTCTTGTGTCCTATAGGCATAATTGAATAGGACAATGATATAATCTTGAAATGAAGGGGGAGATTCAGCCATGCAGGCAATAAAATGTGTTCTAGATGGAGATAGTACCACAGGAAAACATTAGCTGTTAATCACATACACATCCACCAAGTTCCCTTTGGAGTATGAGCCAACAGTATTTTATATATTTACTTTTGCCATTACATTATCCTGATATGTGAAAGGAGAAATCTGGTATGATTCAGTGCATATCCCTGTTGTTTTAGGTCACCGAATGCTGTCTGTAGGAAAAAACTAGAAAATTTGATACAAACAATATAGAATAGCAAACGGGCAGCTAACATTAACTGCATTGGGTATAGGAAAATTAAACTGAAAGTTAATTTCTTTTCCCTTATTCAGTTAATGCTAGCTGCTGCTATTCGGTAGATCTGAGCAATGACCCCTCTACCATTGAGAAGATGGCAAGAAACAATGAAAAACCAATGATCTGCTCATGATCTGAAGGCTGTCAAAAATGTGTGTGCTCTGCATTGATACAGGTGAGTGCGCTGTCACTCAGGGGGAGGTCAGGAGATTCCAAGGAAGAATACTGAATCCTGTCAATGTTAATGTTTTCTGGCAGCATGGTTTAGACTTGATGATCTACACATATCCTAGTGGTAGCAAATAGTTTTGCTCAGCAGGTACGTGTAGCCACATACCATGGGGCCTCAGTAGGTCTTCTACCAAGGTCAAAGTAGGATTTTATTACAATCGTGACTTTAAAAAAAGGTTAAATAATAATTAAATCAGTGGAAATTGTAAGCATTTGAAATAAACACCAAATTGTAGTTTAAATAATTTTTGCCCACACCAATATTATCTGTATGTGCAAAGAAAGTCTTATATGATGATGGAACTTACTTCACACTTAAGTTGTCTTAAAACTACCTTTTTTTTTTTTTTTTTTTAAAACTACACTATAGGAAAGACTGAAAAATGTGTTTGATGAAGCCGTACAGGCAGCACTGAGGCAGACCACCTATCACTCATTGCAGTGATCCTTCTGTATAGGACTGGGGAATATCAGCCAGTGCAGTCGTAACTGTGGAAGACTGCAGGTGGACCAACAACTTTTTAATAAGTGTTAATTATGTGGCTGCAATTACAATTATATTTATAAAAAAAGTGGGTACTAACACTTTAGATCAGGGTACACATATTCATCATTAACTGGCAGCTTATTAACATGCAATTTAGTAACATACTAGCCATTTGTTAGTCATTACAAATCATTTATTAATACCTTGTTCTACATGAGCTTATTCTACCCATAATAGACCATTACCTTAGAATTTCTCCAATATCAACTCCTAATTACTGTTTATACGTAGTTAGTAAGTTAGTTGTTGTATATGAATTATGATCTTAATATGGCTTGGTTAGTATGGGGCTTATAAGGCAGTAGTACAATAGGAACAGTTATTATCCTTCAATAATATTTAGAAAAGATGGTTTATTCATAGGATCCAAACTCAAAAGTACCTAATAGTGTCCAAATAAGTCCTAATTATGTGTTTTTGATTGAGAATAACTGTTCCTGAGAATAACTGTCCCTGTTGTACTACCACTATATAAACCCCTTACTGAGCAAAGCATATTGAGATAGAAATTCATATGCAACAACTGTCTTACTCACTATGAAGAAGGAGTAATTAGGAGTTTATATTGGAGAAAGTCTAGTTAATGGTCTACTATGGGTAGAATAAGATTATGCAGAATAAGGTATTAACAACTGACTTGTAATGACTAACAAATGGTTACTATTAATTTGAATGGTAATAAGCTGCTAGTTAATGGTGAATATGTGAACCCTAATCTAAAGTGTTACCAAAAACGTTTTTGGTCAGGCTTCCTCGCTTTGAAAGTCAGCTGAAATGACTTTAACCTCATAAGGCAAGGTATTCTATTGCATTTTACTCATATCCCTTGTATCATGTCATGGAACATGTGCCATCTCTGTGTCTTCCACATTAACATTGACTTCAACAAAGGAGCGCAGATATTTTCTATAAAAATATTTCACCTTCACACTTCCGTATCTATGACTTACTCTGTCAGTCAAAGACAGAACATGTAATGCCTCTCTCCACATGTGCCTTCCATATACTGGTATGTATGCTTTGCACTTCTACTGGTCTTATTTTCAGCAGATAGTTAAGTGACTTTGTCTTAAGATAATAGGCTACAGATTCTCTTAGGGGAAAAATGATAGGGAAAGAAGCTTGACTTCTAGCAATTGCCAAATAAAATGCGAGTACAGGGAGGCTGTGGATTGAAAACAAGTGAACACAACAACTATTACAGTTTAAAGGCACTTAGATAGCTTATGAATGTGAAAAAACAACCATGTTGATGTGATATTATAAATGCATGTGACTTGATAATAGGTGACTGCTAATATACTCTTTAAATTGTAAAATTCAAATGGCATTTCAGTCAGTAAAATGTGATTCAAGACTGCAAAAATGTGATTCAAGATTGCAATCTGTCAGTCCTCTTAGTCTGATATGTCTATACTTCCATGGCAGGACTATGTCACTTCCTTTATCTGATACACAACAATTAAGCAATGAGGGGCTTGTTACTGTTCCCTGTGAGCTAGCAGATAGAGCACCACTTAATTTATTAATTGGAAAATAAACATCTGAGTATTCCAAATCAGGTCTAAACAAATGCCTTTTGGCCAGGCATGACTTTCACTATCACGGTAAGAGCTTGACATTATCTGCAAACATGAATTCATTCCAGGCAACAGTGAAATCTGGAACAACAACATTCCTTGATGTTTTCCATCTTTCCATTTCACTTGTTTTCCACTGCTCATAGCATCTATCATTCAGGATTTTTTTTGCGAGAACAAAGGATATTTTTAGTGCCTTTTTTTCTATACATATTTGCATATATACATATCAAAATGATAACAGCCCACAATAGGCTTAGGCCTACACCCATAGGCCTAACCCTACATACAGATGTACAGATGAAATAAACAGATAAACAGACATGAATGTAGAAAATGTCATGCCTTTACCATGATAGTGAATGTCAGTTCTGGTAGATGGAAGATAAACTAGATCTCTCATGACGTAAATTCATTCCTAAAGTTACTCTTACCCCCATAAAGCTTAACACATCTAACCTGATACTGTATTTTCGAGTATGGCTGCAATAGCAACGAGTTGGCACAGCTATAGTCTTCAACCAAACAAAACAAGTTAATTAATAGGAGGGAGGGAATACAGGTGCTTTGGCTTGAAAGTTGTTCGTCAAGGAATGTGCACAATTTCACATCATACTGCTGATGCACTTCAAAGACGGTGAAGATACTTTGAGCTTGGCGGCTCTTTCTCAGTTTCACTGCAAGTATTTCTTATGCCTTATGCTGTTTGCTTACCTTATGCTGTTTAACAAATATAGCCGAAGATTAAAGTACAGATACTGGGAAATAAAACTTTTGGTAACAGTGAATACTCGATACCTTGTCCTTATGTTGTTACTTTTTATTTTAGTATATAAGTTCATACGTGGATGTGGACGGGACAGTTATGTTCAACCACATTTGACACCTCATTCATGGCAAACCGTGAGAAATACGGAATATAATTGGCAAAAAAACACCATGTTGCTTCTGAAAATATTTTGAGTCAGTAATATCTAACAGGCCAATCAAGCATATTGTAAGGATATTTTTCTCTTCACATACACTTGCCCACATTATCAAGGATCAATCCAACTGTTGCTAGTAGCACTGCTAGAGAATGTAATCGACCTCTGGCACTACGTTACCAAAAATGAACCTATTTTGACGAGTGAGATGAGTGCCAAGCTTAACCATATATGACGATGGTCACATCCGGTGTGATTCAACCCATAGCCCTGTTGTTCGAGGTCGCTGAGTAAGTTAGTGTTAGCTGCTGGTTTGATATTCAGTCCATTGTTGAATCAAATTTTCTTGTTCTTTTTCCTATAGACAGCAGTCTGTGACCATAAATAACAAGGCTATGGATTGAATCACACTGGATTTCAATGCTATTTCAATGCTAACTGAGGTTTCATTTTCACACAGGAATGCTGCTGGGAAGGACGCAGCCATGCAGACAATAAAATGTGTTGTAGTTGGAGATTATGATTCAGAAAAAAGACAGCTTTTAATCTCATACACAACGAAAATGTTCCCTGAAGTATACGAGCCACCAGTAAGTACATTATATTTATACAACCCTGTTTCCCAAAAAGTTGGGAGTTGGGTGTAAAATTGAAATAAATATTCAAGATTCAGCTCTTAATTTCCATACAGCTTGGTAGTGTTGCTGGGAATTTTCTTCAGTGTGGTTATGACAAAAGATTAGGGATATCTACATGATATAAACCACACAAAACTACATCAGACCATTAGAGGCCTAAGGTGACAAAAGACTCAGGAGCCCCAAATGAAATTCTGCCAGTACTATATGATCAATCAGATATGATAAAGCAATAGAGTAGTGCTTTGTGCACATCATACAAGCGATCCTGGTTTTGTAAGTTAATGAGACTATGTGTGCCTTGTACACACGTAGCTGGGTATTTATGATATATGGAAAGAGGGTCAGGAGGTGGCTTTGGGTCTTGTTAGTTTTCTAGGCCTCTTTAGATTCAGGTCTTGAATTCGTCAAGAGATGAGGAAGAGTTGGCAGCCAGTGATTTGTGTGGCTATGCAGAATTCTCTCTAGCTGCATCATTTCTTGAGCTGCAAAATGTCCATACCCTAAACTTATGGAAAACGTTATTGCAATCACAGCTCAGAAGAATTGGAGCACCCCCTTTTCAAGTCAAGACTTAAGTAAACAAGTAAACAAGAATAATTTACTCTGCTGATCTATCTCTCCTGCAGGTATTTGAGAACTATACAGTAACGTTCATGATAGCTGAGAAGCCGTACAGCCTTGGACTGTGGGATACTTCAGGTAAGTTGCAGACCATAGAGTGTTAAGCAACTCAGTATTTGTGTCCATGCCCTGCCCATAACATAAAATTCTGGTTGTATTTGTGTCAATCCATTCCATTGATAATCAATTCTATTTCCGAATTTCTAGGTCAGGAAGAATATGACCGCTTACGACCACTCAGCTACCCCGAGACTGATGTGTTTTTGGTCTGTTTCTCTGTGGTCTCTCCCTCCTCATTTGATAGTGTTAAAGAAAAGGTTTGTAGTTTCTGGCGGATATAAACTATGTGTGGGTTATTGTGGCGGTAATAGATTTTCATTACATGTATTATTGATAACTTTCTTCTTTCTTTCTTGGAATGAAAATCAACACTACAGCAAATGCTGATGCTTTTCATGTAATCAGTTAGTATCTCATAGTATAATTTTCTTCTGTGCTGTAACCATGGAAATTTTAACTGTGTGACAAAAAGGATTATCTTATCTTGTTCAGTGGGTTCCTGAAATCAACCACTATTGTCCACGGACACCATTTCTGTTAGTGGGCACCAACATAGACCTGAGAGATGATGCCTCTACCATTGAGAAGCTGATAAGAAACCGTGAAACACCAATCACAGCCAAAACAGCTAAGGAGCTGGCGCAGGATCTGAAGGCTGTCAAATACGTGGAGTGCTCTGCACTGACACAGGTGAGTGCTCTCCTGTATGGATGACCAAATATTGTGAATATCATGTACCAGCATGGCAGTGGAGCTTGGCAAAATGTAGTCAAAGCGAAATGTATAGAAATAATTCTGGACTTAATACGGGGGTTCCTATCTATTTCTTAGCTTTAGAAAAAAATGTTGTCAATAATTTTTGTCAATATAGCATTTCTTGATATCCAGTCCAATTTGCCCGCTAAGTATGATGTATAGTAGGATATCCTATTATCCTATTATATTATTATGATGTATAGTAGGATATCCTACTGTTAGAGTCTTGGATGATGTGTTAAAGTGTTAACAGAAATCACTCTAAAGTTGGTACTTTTAAAAATAAATTTTGCTAGTTGTTCAGTTTAATTTCACCACTAGACAGCGCAACATGCTCTACTGATATAGCTGTAAATTTTAAAGCACTTTTTATCTTCTCCACCATGTATTCCATATTGGACTTTTATAGCATAAGGTTATCTGAAAAAAGAATGTCTCTTTGTTGATTTTAATTGTGTTATAGAAAGGAGTGAAAAACGTGTTTGATGAGGCCATACTGGCTGCACTGGGGTCTCCAGAACCCATGAAGAAGTACAAGTGTTTGCTACTCTGAGTCTCTGCCTCTGTCTCCCTCACCATCCTCACTACAGTGATCTCTCGGAGAAGGTCAGGGTGTACTCCCCAGGAGCTCAGATATCAGCCCAGTGCAAATATTTCACTTCCATATTACAGTAATTTGTACAATAATATTTAACCCTTTACATACATCTCATACTGTGACTAGTATATGTAAGTCAAAGACAGTATGTGTAATGCCTCTGCATGTATGACCATGACACAGATGTATTTTTTACCCTTCAACTGGTTCAACTTATTTTTTCATCAAATAAAGCAAAGTGATGAAGTCTCTCTGAGATAATTTACAGATCCTCTTAGGGGAAAAATATACTACAGTATATGAGAAAAACAAGCTTGTATACTTTTCCTGGCTAAGTGCAATAGGAGGTCTATAGGGAGGTGATAGATTGAAAGTACAAGTGATCGCTCAAAATCCCACACCTTAAATGAGCTATATAGTATTTCAGACTGAAATGACAAGAGAAACAATCATATTGACATAATGTCAAAACCACCTAATACCATGTTCAGAAATTTAGAAATCCTCTGAAGTTGACCTGCAAATCAGCTAGCCCTGCAGACTCTCCTACAAAGCCAGGTTCTACCACACACTGCTGCAATGCAAGTGAATTTCAGTTTCAAAGTTCTGTGAAAGATGACTCCAAATCAAAAGTATTCCATGAGAAATGAAAGCTGTAGCGTATGTTCTACCAGGAAGACTCTATTGTTACATCATTTGTTGCTTGTCCAATCACTTGCACTCACCTGTCTTGTATAGACCCATCTAACATTCATGCTCTTGCTGCTCTAGGCGCCGGCATTCCAAAATCCCCACCTCCCTCCCCACCACTGCCTGTTGAGTCCCGGTCAATTCAATTACATTACATTACATTTATATAGCGCCTTTTACAATAGTATTGTCTGATGGTGCTTTACAGCAAGGATCCACTCTAAAGAAGGTGAGGATACTCTTTTGAACTTCAGAAGTTCTTTCCCATCCTTCATAATTGCCCTTCACTTATCAGGTGTGTTTAGAGAAAAATACAGCTAAAGCACTTATTTACCTTGTTCTATTTAACAGGCTATATAGACTAATTAAAACAATGAAGTTTAGAAATAAACCAGTAGTCACGTATGAATATTTATGTTAAATTAATCTTGAGGATATTAGGACATTGTGTACTTCTAAGATACAGCTTCAAGTCTCAACTCTTTTCCAAAATGTCACGATCCAGTCTGGGATCCGGCCTCCATGTTTTCTGTTAATCTTGCTTTGTAACGTACCATATGCCATGTTCCAGGTCTTTGTGCTCCAGGACATGTTTTGTTCTGTTCTTGCGCTTCCTGGGTTTCTGTTCTCTCCTTACCTGATACTCTGTGTCCCGGCAGTCACAGTTTTTAAACCCTGTGTGCGGTGATTCAGTCCTTGCAGGATTATTTGTCCTGGTTTCTAGCCTTGCTTTTGTCAAGCGCTTCAAGGTAAGTCAAGTCTACTCCAGCCAAGTGTGTGTAGCTTTTCCTAATTACTGTAAGAACATCTTGCTGATGCTTTGTGCACATGTGGTTTGTGGGGTATATGTTTGCTCAGGAATCACTTAGCAATCATCAACCTTTTCCAGACTGTAAACAGCAAAAAGTTTTGTATAATGGATCGGATGGTCTGATGGTATGCTCTGTGCTCAGTTTTTCTAAACAGTTTAATCTGGATCAAACCAATTCAATTCAACTTAAAATACACCACTGCTATTCTTTTTCTCACATGGCTGGGTTTAGAAAAAACAGATCAGAAATGAGTGAGATCTTATTTTGTTTAAAAAGTGAGAGAAAGTTAAAGTTGTCACTGGATTGTGAAGTTCCTGTCAGTTTTAAGGAAATCAAAAAAGGAAGGAAAAGAAATAACCACAAAGTCAACAGAAAATCAGCTATTGGCTGCTACTGGAGATAAGCAGCACTGGAAACAAATGGCCTCCCAGCAGCAGTCAACGTAAAGAACACGGACAAAAAGATAAACATGAAGCAATAAATGAATATGAGACGACTTTAAATATGAGACAACAGCACTTCATACACCCGTCAATTGAACAGGACCCGTTCAATCACTATGTGGATGAAAATACCATCAGCGTTATCCATCTGATGCACACCTCTACTGGGAGTCCACCACAAGGGATCCTTAAAATATATCAATGTGTGTAAGAACCATATATGCAAACAAAAACAAACCACAGAGTAATATTACCATACCTGCGACTATAGCCAGTCAGGGACAAAGGGGCAGTCTTGAAAAAGCTACTCCTGTTTTTATGTGGAGTCTTTGCCCTCATGATTGCTGTCCACTGACTGGGCTATTTTGGTAATCTGGTAGCTCAAGGCTAAACAAGGAGTTGAATGTGGAGCCACTTTGTCCTGCCACACTAGCTAGAAGCCTAATAATGCTGCGCAGGTGTTTGAAACTAACATGAACCACTCCTAAAAAGGCACAGTATAAGGATCATAGCAGCACTGTTATGATCTAAACTAGGCTGTATTAACATTTTGTCTTTGATCAGTTCTGTATTGTATTTTCAGACAAGCATAGGCTTCTGAATGACTGAAGACTAGAAACTTCAGTGTCAATCTCACAAAAGAATGAAGGAAAAGACGCATCCATGCAGACAATAAAATGTGTTCTAGTTGGAGATGGTGCTGTTGGGAAACTATGCCTTTTAGTTACCTACATAACCAACAAGTTCCCTTCTTCATTTCAGCCCACAGTAAGTACACAGTTACAGTACTGCTGTATAGTACATCAGGAGTATGTTTGTAATCTGTTTATTCATCTCTCCTCCAGATTTTTGATGACTATGCAGTAACGGTGAAGAGAGGTGGGCAGTCATACATCCTTAGGTTGTTTTACACTTCAGGTAACTTACTGCCTTATTTCAGGTTAAAATAAGTTACATCAGGTAACTTACTTACTTCAGGTAACTTCAGGTAACTTATTGTATGCAGCAATGAATAGTATTACCTCCCATGTTCTGTCTACTAAATAAGACTATGCTCTCCACAGACTATGAATATGTTTTTTTTTCCATTGTGCTGACAGATGTGTATTTATTGTGTATTTTGCATCCCTCTATGGGCAAACATGCTTGAATGGTTCACTGTCTCTTTAGGTCTGGATGAATATGACCGCTTACGACCATACAGCTACCCCCAGACTGATGTGTTTCTGGTCTGTTTCTCTGTGGAGAGTCCTGCATCATTTGAAAGAGTAAGAGAAAAGGTAGGCAGTAGTATCTGACAGATAGCAATTGTCTCTTCTTTCACTCTTGGACACGAGTATGACTGTGAAGCAAGGTTAACTATCCCTCTAACATACAATACGGTAAGTGTACAGAAGATGACATTTCTGTGATATGTTGATGCGTTGTTGTTACACTAATACACAGTATTTTTAATGTATTTTAACTTATTTAAAATAATTAATTTGTTGAAAAAAACTTTAAATACGACATACATATACAATACATAAAGTATTTGCAGTTCATATTTGATACTATCTTATATAACACCACCATGACCTCTCTCTCCCCAGTCTGACACCCAGGCATGGTAGAAAATTTGCTTAGTGTTGGTTTGCTCTGCTGTCACAAAATACATACACTTACACATTAAGGATTTTATTTATCCAGTGGATCCCTGAAATCACCTACTTTTGTCCAAACACACCATTTCTGTTGGTGGGCACCAAGATAGACCTGAGAGACGATGCCTCCACCATTGAATATTTGGCAAGGACAAATGAAAAACCAATAACCTCCCAAACAGCTGAGAAGCTGGCTCATGATCTGAAGGCTGTCAAATACCTAGAGTGCTCTGCATTGACACAGGTCAGTACTGTGTCACTTAAGCCTGAATGTGAGAATAAATACCATGTATTGAAGACGACTTAATCTGGTTAATGACATTTCTTTGGAGCATAGCTGTTTTGTCATGTTATACAGTTCGTTTAATAGTAATTGTTGTCAGTGATAACATACTGTAATGCACATGTAAAAATATTATAGACCAAGACTAGTACAGTTATGGACAAAAGTTCTGACTGTAAAATGATATGGTTTGTCTTAAAGGTGAAATCCGGTGTGACTCAATCAATAGCGCTGTTGTTTGAAGTCACAGAGTGCTGGCAGTTTGTAAAAAGAACAAGAAAATTTGATACAATGACTAAGGAACTTTTTGAACTGACAGCTAACACTAACTGAATGGGACACATAAACTCACTTTCAGTTTAACATAAGCTGCCCGTTTGCTATTCAGTCTATGTTGTGAATTGAATCATATCATATATTTTTCTTTTAACTTCAGTGGGTAAATTGATGCAATGCTGGCACTTTCATGTCAGTATGGTTGTCTCTTCAAATTCTGTTGCTGTTCTTAGGTCTTTTTGTATGTTTTAACACCTTGCATCTTTAATGAGGAGGATGACAGAGAGACTAACCAGTATTACGCAATGCTACACTTAGCTGTAGCCACATTGCGCTTTTGATGAGACATAGGGACATTGGTAGTTTCATAGTTAGGATACAACTACTTTAACTTTTTGCCTGTAGTAAGTCCATCTTACATAATGACACAACTACAAAAATGAAAGGTTCCCTTTTTTTGAATTTGTTTGCATTAGGAAGGACTGAAAAATGTGTTTGACGAAGCCATACAGGCTGCACTGAAGCCCCAAGGACTTAGGAAGTGTGTGCTTCTCTGAGTTTCTACCTCCTATCCTTTGTCATATCCGGGAGCCAACTCCAGGAGCAATATTGTCATCTGCATCTGCGGGTGTCTCTCTGAGTTTTCTTAGTCATCTAGTCAAAAGTAAATATATAACATACTGTTGGCACATACTCTGAAGGGAAATTGTTGGATGTCTATGTGACTAAAAGGTAATGTTTTCCTGACAAGAAATTGTCATGTAACTGGAACTGAAACTGCAATATCCAAATCCAGTCTGATTATCCTGTCAGGTAACCAACCAGTTTTTGAATGGAGGCATATCATCAAGATTGTTTAGAAGGCATCAGTGGAATCAAAGAAACCAGATTTATTTGCATGTAAACTGAGATATACATGAATAATGCTTTAAGCAGGCTTCTTTGCACATGTAACCACACTGCCTGATAGTGATTAATGTGAGCGAAAAAATCTAACAAGCTACTCGCCCATCTTCATCATCTCATCTCATCTTCCGAACTATTTAGTGATGTTTTTCTTTCAAGTTGGCCTTGGGGATGTGTATGTTCCTACGTCATCATTTGTGGAGGAGCATCACCTTAAGAATAAAGGGCAATGCAAACCTAATTGATCTACTGTAGTCTAGACCCTAGTTTGAGAACCAGTGCACTAGATACAATTAAGGCAGAGAAGTGTCTAGCCCAAATAATGGCAGTAGCACCAAACAAGAATGATGTGTATACCTGGAAATGTACAACAATATTTACAACTCTTGCAATGCAACACTACTATAAGCTTTGTCTTGGATGTTTTTCCTCCTACTCATTGCATCGTCCTCACATTCATTTCATTGCACATAGTCATGAAAGATGGAAGAAAGGCCTTTATAGAGCCACATTATAACTAATTAAATAACAACACCTTGCGCAGGTCAATCCAGACTCTTCTCATGCGTTGTTCCATGCTGGTGGAATGACCTTCCAAGTGCTACCAGATCAACAGATACCCTCTCCAACTTCAAGAACATCTCCTGGCTTGAATTCTGAACACCAGGAATGCACTTAACCTCTTATACTTAATTTCTCTTTTATACTGCACTTTTATTCCACTATTGCACTTTCAACTTAAAATACTGCAATTTTTATGTTAGCGTTATGCACTCTTTGTTAGTTTCTTTCATTGTGTTGTAGCTGGAATGTTGGATAAAAGCGTCTGCTAAATGTATAAATGTAAATGTAACAGATAAATTGGTTGTGTTTTCATCCATAAAACTTAGTTGAGGGTGGATCTTAGTTAAGGATTAACTGATAAACAGGATATTATGTCTTTGACCTTTGCACACCACATATCTAAATGTCTCCATGCTGGAGGGCTTTTACAGAGTTGGAGACTCCTGTGAGTCTTTGAGGAGCCGAGAGTACTTCTTCTACCCGCTACACATCAGTTAGAGCTGTGGTGAGATCATCTTTTCAACTACAAGGAAACACAGAACAAAACATGTTTAGAAAGTGTTTCGAAAAGAGGAGTAAGAACTGATTCCATGATGATTACTGATTTACATACCTCCTGCTGAAGAAGTAGCTTAGCTGGCATGAGAAGGCACTATACTGTTCTAATTATAAATGCTTATCAATATTGTCAGTCGCTTTGGACAAAACATTTACCATACTGCATTTCACTAAAAGATACTATAGTTTAAAACAACCAAACAAAAAAATATACAATTTATTTCAGAATTAGTCTTGACATTGGATGGCTTGAGTGTGTGTGTGTGTATATGTGTGTGTGTGTGTGTGTGTGTGTGTGTGTGTGTGTGTGTGTGTGCATGTGTGTGCGTGTGTGTTACTTCTCTCCAAGCACAAAACTCCCACACTCATTGGGACCATCCAGATAGGAGGAAAGCAATAGGCTAAATGACTAATAAACATGAATTTTGGTATTTCTCAAAAATAGATAGGTTTTCTCACCGTGACTAAAACATTTCATTGTACATTTCAAACAGACCATGACAGTAAAAGAAACTAGCAAAATGCCAGACCGTGTGGGAAAATAACTATCAGCATTATGGTGATGGAAAGCAGCTAGCTAGAGGATTTAGAACACTGTGTGGGTGTGAAACTAGCGTAACATGCCACTTATTCAAACCATAGAAAAATGCATAGTGTAGAAAATATGACCCTGGACTAGTTGTTTCTCACCAGATGACTGCTGAAGCAAGGACAAAAAAAAGCCCATTCTAGGCCTTTAACAAACTCATTAGAAAATGGCATGATATTTTACTTGCAGTATGTTTGCTATTTTTTAAACCCTATAGTCAAATAGTTTTGAATAGGAAACACTTTTACCTAATGGCATTGAGAAGGGATGAATATATGTCTTATAGGCATAATTAAATATATGTGGAACATGTTACGGCCTTGAACTGAAGTCTCATTCTCACACAGGAATACAGCTGGGGAAGGTGCAACCATGCAGACAATAAAATGTGTTCTAGTTGGAGATGGTACTGCAGGAAAACATGACCTTTTAATCACATACACAACCAACAATTGCCCTTCGGAGTATGTGCCAACAGTATGTTATATATTTACTTTTGCCATTACATTATCCTGATATGTGAAAGGAGAAATCTTGTGTGATTCAGTGCATAGCCCTGTTGTTTGAGGTCACCAAATGCTGTCTGTAGGAAAATGAACTAGAACATTTGATACAACATAGACCAAATAGCAAATGAGCAGCTAACGTTAACTGCACTGGGAATAAGAAAACGAAACTGAAAGTGACGTTAACTGCTTCTGGTTCACTATTCGGTCTATGTTGCATCAAATCTTCTCATTCTTTTCCCTCAACAGCACTCTGTGACCTTAAACAACAGGGCTCTGGATTGATTCACATGGGATTTCTATATTTGTATGTATGTATGACAATTGTTTAGACTTTTTTGTAATCTGTTTTGCAATACTTGCAAAAATTCTTGCAGGTATTTGATAACTATGCAGTGACTGTCATGATAGATGGAGAGACATATACCCTTGGGATGTTTGACACAGCAGGTACACAATTCAGCATCTCCTTCCTTCCCCTGCCTGTTGAGTAAGACTCAGGTTCCGTTTGATATTAGAGTAGTTTAGTTTTCTTTGCCAACTCGTTGTATAGCCTATATTTTGCATCTCTATGATCAAGATGTGGTGAACCCAGTATTCATAAAGCATTATAAATGTATATAAAAGGTTATAATGCATTCATAAAGTCTCATTACTAATGTAATTTGTGTTCATTGCTGTTTATACATTGTAATGACATTGTAAGGCATTATATGCTATCTTAAGTGACACAAAGTATTATAAAGCTTCAATTTGTAATAGTCATTTTATATGCCTGGATTGCACATGCTTGAAGAGTTACAAGCACTCAGGGCATAGTCTAAGTAAAGTAAGATAAACACATATTCTCATGAACACATTACTCATGAAAATCAGTAAGGCACCATTATAGACACTAAGAAAAGTGATATGTTTCCCTAGCATCAAAAGGCCAAAGAAGCGTGTAATGCTTTGTGACACTTAAAGTTGTTAAGGCTTATATGATAACAGTATAATACTTTATGAGTACAGTCATGAGAACGTATAAACAGTTGTGAATACTACCGGTAATGTCATTTGTTATAAGGCTTTATGAATGCATTATAACCCATTATGAATGCATTTATAATGTGTCTCTTTCCAGGTCAGGAAGACTACGACCGCTTACGACCACTCAGTTACCCCAATACTGATGTGTTTCTTGTTTGTTTCTCTGTGGTCTCTACCACCTCATTTGTTAATGTTAAAGAAAAGGTAGGCAGTATCTGGTGGATTTAAACAATCCCATTTAATATTATTATTATACAGATTATACCTGTCTTTTACATTTGCTATAAGGCAGGTTTTCTAATTCTAAGTGTCTGGATGTCTTAGAAACATAAATGCATTTAATATAACTCTGCATTCTGTGCTGTCACTTTGTGATGGAAATTCCTCTACTGTATAGAATATAAAAAGATGATCTTATTTTGTCTTTTTCAGTGGGTTCCTGAAATCACCCACTTTTGTCCAGACACTCCATTTTTGTTGGTAGGTACCAATATAGATCTTAGAGATGACCCCTCCACCATTGAGAAGATGGCAAGAAACAGTGAAAAACCAATAACTTTCAAAACAGCTGAGAAGCTGGCTCGTAATCTGAAGGCTGTCAGATACGTAGAGTGCTCTGCATTGACACAGGTAAGTGGCTGTGGGGGAGGTCACCTTCTACCATTGAAGAATACTGAATAGAAGTAAGATGGATGTTCAATTTTATTGCAATTTATGAGTGATGTTGAAAAAACGGCTGAATAATAATAACTTCAGTGGAAATGAGCATTTCAAATACCAAATTGTACATATTCCATATGTGAAAAGAAAGACCCATAATGCAACTGACTTCACTTAAGTTATCTTAAGTTTCTTTTACTACATCACAGGTAGGACTGAAAAACGTGTTTGATGAGGCCATGCTGGCTGCACTGGGGCACTCAGAACCCAAGAAGAAGCATGAGTGTTTACTACTCTGAGACTCACCCCCTCACCTTCTTAAAGCAGACTGCTGTTCACTCACTATAGTGATCACTCTGATGAGGGCTGGGGTGTAGTAGAGGCTCCAGTTATAATATGGCAGATTAAAGGTGGATCAACTATTGGGAAAGTCCTCGGAAAATGGACTGTCTTTTAAAATGCCATGTAAAATGTATGGTATGGTAACTTTATTGTCAATTTCTTCACATGTACAAGCCATACAAAGAAATCGAAATTGCATTTCTCACTCCCCTGTGGTGAGGGATCAAGGGGTTGCTGCGAGTTTGCGCCGCCCAAGACGTGAATGGTTATGTGATATTGTATTCAACCACACAGGTTACATAAAAAATTTTACAAAATATTTAAATAATATTGTTTGCTCATCAGTAATAAATCAGTAATAAAAACAATGAATGGTTTCATGTACAGTTTATTTTAAAGTACACTTTACTTTAATGATGTAAAATACACATTGAATACTTTGATGATGTAATGCAATTCTGTACTAACACTTAATAACTCTAACACTTCAAAACATAAACTATAGATACATTTACTAAAAAGGGAATTTAGTTCCAGACTGGTTATGTTATTGACCTTTGCATCTCCTTGGTGTGGTCTGCTGTAGTGTAAGTAAACAGTATATTGTACCTCGTGCCTGCTCTGTTAGGTCTTTTACGGTGTTGGAGACATGTGAGCCTTTGAGAAACGAGGAGCACTTCTTCAGTCTCATCCTGAGCATCAGTTAGAGCTGTGGTAAGGTCAACTCTTTCATTACAGTGCAAAATCCAGATCATAACAACTTTAAAATGTAAACAGGAACAGAAACTGATTCTATGACCTGACCTGCAGAATAAGTATTTGCTACCTAGCAACTAGCTTGAGCAGGCATTATTGGCATTACCATTAGCTCATAAATATTATCATTCGCTTCAGATAAAAACATCCAAATAGGCCTATCACAAACAGGTTGATGGCTTGTGCTCTCTTCAGTGTCAATCAGTATCTATATTATGATGCTACATTAACATATTATGAGTTCATCTCTCTCTCTCTCTCTCTCTCTCTCTCTCTCTCACACTCTCTACATGAAAATTGAAGACTGAAAGTAGTGTTGGAAACACCTAGAGGATTACATGTGGGTTGAAACTAACATAACCCACCATCTTCAAAACAGTAGAAAATCCTAATAGAAGGGGTCACGATTTAACCCTGGACGACAATAGGCTATATTTTCTCACTTCAGTCTGCACTGACTTGTTTTTTCAGGAATGAACACTGAAGGCTGCAAACTGAAGCAAGGCCATAGCCATGGATTCAGAATTGGCATAACAAGCGTAATAATTAATAATTAATAATTTATGTTTTATTTAAGGAGGGCCATTTTGAGCATAACTGAATATTAGGAGAACATGTATTGGGCTATGGGGCTTGAAGTGAAGTGTCATTCTCTCACAGGAATGTACAATGTAAAACCTAACAACTGACATTACTTAGAATGGTTAATAAATTAAACTCACATTTTGTACTTTATAAGTATATTACTTACTTATTGTGTATATTGTGCATATTATTCTATATGACATGGATGCTTGAATGGTGTCCTCTTCTAGGTGATTAAGACTATGATCGTTTACGATCGCTCAGCTACCCCCAGACACTTGCATACTCGGGCGGTGAGCGGGGAGCGGTGTTACACTGGGGCACTCTGCATAAGACTAGGCATAATAAGTGGGGACACAGCACGCTGTAGGCATGCACGTGACGTTGACAGCAGGGCCAAGCGACCGCACAACATATCAGACACATAGTGATCGTGGTGTGGCAAGCCTGCACTGGACATCACAGAGGTAGGCAAGGTGTCCTTGACAGCCCAGGATCAGAATTTGCGGCAGCCGATAGGACAGAGCAGGCAACAGGTGCGCTTGTGACATGCAGGCGATAGAAGCGGGCAAAGGTATTACCGCTGGCCCAGCTGGCTGACTGACAAACGTCCTATATGCCTCTGTCTTTCTGCAAGAACACTATAAGAAGAAGAAAGAATGCTATAATCAGTAACTGGAATATTACCAGTTATCATGTAAACAGTTTAGATGGAAATTAACAGAAATTTTCTATGAAGTTTAGAAATATACATAAGCTGGTTTACAAGACTAAATAGTTACTTATGGTAACTGATTTAGTTGTTAAATTGTTTTTGTCCTCTCCAATTATTCTACTGTTCTGTCCAAATAAAGTCCAATGTGTAATGATACAACACACTCCACTTTAGTCATATGACTCCTTCTGTTGTTTTTGAATGCATTGTAGGAAGGACTGAAAACCATGTTTGACAAGGCCATATTGGTTGCATTGGGACACCCAGAACCCAAGAAGAAGCACGAGTGTTTAGTTCTGTAAGTTTCAGTCTCATCCCATTCACCTACCTAAGGCAGACATGGAACACCCATCTCTCACTGCAGTGATCACTTTGAGACTTGATAAGGGCATGGTAGGATCAACAAGTGGCTCCAGTCATAATTCAAGCCGATTTCACATCGGCCTGTTCGGAAAAAAAATCTTTTGCCATTCTCCATTTGTAACAATAATTGCGTAGAAACGTGCTATTATTCCACTGTCACAGTTGTTAATCCTCCAGAGACACTGCTGTCATGATTTTGCATTCAGTATGTTTTTTGGAGATGCCAAATTTTCCTATGAGTAAGTTTCACTTGGTGCATAACAATCCCTGATTGTTCCTGGATGACAAAGGCATTGTTGCCATAGACCGTCCCTGAGATTCCTCCACCCTATATCCACCTGATAACCTTGGGATATTATGTTGGCTACAGTATTTGTGCAACCTGCAACATCACATCATAAGATTACCATAAATGAATAAATTCAATCATTGTTTCAAATGTTACACTTACAGCTCTAATTTGTATCGCAAAAAAGTAAAGTAAAGTAAAAGTAAAACAAAAAAGTTATACCCCCATGGACAATCCTTCTGCCCTGTTTTCGGATCTGCAGTTCAAACACAGGGCTGTTACAAACCAGGAGTTCAGGCTGAACAGTCTCCTGCAGTTTCGCCACTCGGTAAGGCAATTCATTCCCATCATCTGGCACTAGCAGGTGTGTCATCAAATGCAACACAACCAATGTGATCTAGCCTAAAATGGGTGGCCAACAGGCTACTGAAAATCGGTAAAACCACGAACTATCAGCTTTTATTAAGTAGGCTATAGGAATCTCACCTCTAATTATTTTGGAGTCTAGGCTATGTCATTAGGCTAGTTGGCCAAATTTCACATCCATGAATAAAAATGCTAAAAAATGCAGGATATAGCAACATATTTACTTACTTTAGCTGTGTTAATGAAGTCGAACACAAATAAAAACACAGACATTTAGACATTTATTATTTTCTATTTCCTCGGGTGCAATTATTGAAACCCACAGTACACAGCTGTGGGCTTTTGGCCACGTTATTGATTAATTAAAAAAAAATAAAATGTAGAACTTTTGTTATGGTGCTGCCACCGTGTGGTCTATTATGAGACATCTTTTTACGTGGCGCTGAAACAGGCCAGGGCTATTGAGTCAAAGATAATTGATAGAATCTTGACTTTGTGCGCGAAGTTCCATTTACAGTAGCTGTGCTGGTTTTAGTAATTTCTTTTATGACATCACTACCCGAGTTTTGTGACGGAGGCTTACATGAAAGGCGAAGTGAATTGTGTTGGCATTTTGATTCATTTCATTACTACACACACTACACAACACAAGGTCGGTATTTTAATGGACTAGTACGTCGAGTAATATTATCATGGGAACGGAAGGTATTGAGGTATGCAGAATACATTACAGGTGTTAGAAAATACATTATTTTTTCGTTAGTTTTTAAACGTAAAGGTCAGAACTGCAGAGAAGACCTGGTTCTTGCGCTAGTTACAGGCTGCTTGCTGCTTTATTCTGCTGTGATCAGATTTTAAATGGAACTGTTGTAACGAGACAGGCTAATGAAGTGAACGCCCTTAATGCTTTACATAAAGGCATTGTCTTTGCAGGAGATGGTGCGTCAGTGTTTTGACGACGTTCCATATGTGGACATCTGTGGAATCGAAGTCCTTCCTTTCAGCCAGCAATTTGCTTATAAGTGAGTTATTTTATCAGTTGGTTTATAGTTACCACTTTTATACCATGAACATCTATTTCCATCACGGGTGTGTGCGTTTGCTTTGTGTTCCAGGGAACTGGAGAGGATCAAGTCGGCTTTCACTGTTGACGTAAGCCACCATTTTGCTCCTTTTAACAAGTCGAATTTGTAAATGTGTGTGATGAGAAGAAAAACATATTGCACAGTTTTCTAATGATTTTAATGATAAACAAAACTTATTAGAATAGAATCATTTAGCAACATCAGCAAGATCAGTGGCATTTGATTGCAGTAGTGTGGAAGTGTTATAGAGTGTGTGCTCCACACCTCATAAATGGATAACAGTATCCATTACACACAATTTAGATAGGCCTGTACAACATAGGCTTACTCGATGTACAGAAAGCTAAATAACACAAAGCGTATGTATCATGGGAGAGATCTCTTATGAGGAGTTTTGGAGTCATATTTAATAGACATGTGTCCTTGATGTGCATACATCAATTTATGATTTTATGATTTGGCTAGTTCATCAATGTGGAATTGGACTTGGCGATGGAGAAGCTCATCAAATGCATAGGGTTCCTGGCACTGGACATTGTGATGCCTGCTCTGAGGGTGTGCATGCAGATGGAGGCCAGCGTCGTGCAGTATGACGCTCCTGCTGCTTCATTCAGCCACCTTGTAGTGCTGGTGCAGCCAGCGCCGGGCAGTGAGGAGCCCCCTGAAGGACCCCAAGCAGGATGGACACCGGACGTGGCGAGGCCCAATGACACAAACTTGAATTTGTTTCTCTCCAGGAGACTGGGGAAAGCTACGGCCCAGGAGATCTCTGCATCGCTCTTGGAGTTGGCTCCTGGCTATGACATCTGGGACCGGGGCTTGTATGGGAGATCTGAGAACTTTTTCAGGTTCTTCAGAACAAAGAAAGATCAGCCTCTAATAAGGAAAGCCTTCCTTGACTTAATTCGAGAGACGGCAGAGATGCTCATCGGCGCGAGGAAATCCCAGAGCCAGTCCTTCAAGGCAGACGGCACGGTTTTTGAATTTTCTGACTTCAGGAATCTGATCATGGAGGATTTCATCTCAGAGTCTACCAGGATCCTCCTGGAGAGACTCATGAATGCTTCCAGCCGTCTGCAACTGAATTACTCCTCTACAGTATGGGGAAAGCTGGAGGAGGTGCTACCCCTTTCACAGGTAGTGCTAGGTTCCCACCATAGGTCTACACAACAGATTACACCATCCATAAAAATTAGTCCTACCATCATCATTTATATTAACAGCTCTATGTAAAACATATTTGAAGAAACATAACAAAATTTGGTAAAGATCTGTTTGACATTACAAGTCAGCAGTAATTAAATGAATGATTAATTTTTACCACAGGGGTTTGACCGAGGGCACAGGGAGTTAGTGGCTAAACTCCTCATGAAGACAGTCTCTGAGAGGGTGGCTGATTTCCTGGACGAGGCAATGGCTAGGATAAACAGAGAGAGAGGTGATATGCGACTATTTGCTTTCTTACCATGGCCATAAATCTCATAGTCGTTTTTTGTTTGCAAAGCCAAATGTTAACAGGAATGAATTATGGCCGAGCTAGACACAGATAATAAAGATTAGTGACTGACCAGCATGTAGCCTACCTGTACATCTCTATAGATTTGGTGTTTATACTACACTCAACATGGCCTGCTATTACAGCCCGAAGAGAGTGTGATCCAGCTGATCTGGAATCAGATCTGTCAGACACAGACTCTGAGAGCGTCTCAGAGTTCTCAGTGTTCATTCCTCAACTGCCTGAGGATGACTACAGCAGCTCTAGCATAGGCAGTGGCAGCATCAGGGTTAGCAGCAGCAGAACTGGAAGCTGCAGCATCTTCAGCGGCTGCTCCACCTCCACTTGGTATCTTAGCAGCCTTTCCTCTGTGAGAACACGGGTGTCCCTTTGCCCTTCCACCACATCAGAGGAGACTGTTGCAAACATCACAAAGAATTCCAACGAGGTAGATACTGGTTCACTTATAAGCCATTTGTAAACTAAAGTGTGAACATTTTTAGTGGCCAATCTGGTGTCAATTGATCTCAATTCCGTCCTGAAGTAATGATATACAGTATATCCAGAGCTTGGTTAATAGGAAGGACTTTGTGTATATTGCACTTTTCTTTTTCCGTCTCTTTCTCTGTGTGTGCCTGAGACAGCAAAAACATTCTGAGCGCTAGTTACGTGCAGTGGTCATGTCAGATATGGTCTGGACATAATGTTATGATAATGCACACAGTAATAATGAAAAATGTGCTCTTTCCCCATTGGTCATTTTACTAGGACTCAGCAAATGTTAAGTCCCCAGTGGCAGAAAAAAAGCAATGGAGAAAAAGGATGTTTAGCATTTGTTGGAGATCTAAAGTAAGCAAAAATATCCACATTGATGCTTTTATAATCATCATTCTTATGTTTGTTGCTGCAGCACATTAAATAATATTTTCTCTCCTTTTCTTGAATGTATAGAGACGTGTAGCACCACTACCAGGTAAAGACTCCCGTACAGTATCCTTTTCTGTCCAGTTAATCCCATTCCTTATGATAATTGCGGAAGTTATTTCATGGGATGTTTTTTTCTGAATTACAGTGCAAGCCAAACCTGAGGAGTCATCGGTTGCCACAGAGAGGACCAGGAGGCTATCAGTGAGATCCTGTCTAGCCTCTGTCTTCTCTAGGCTCCTCTGTTGTTGTAAAGGCCAAGACTGAAGTCTGCCTGAGATTGTGAAGGAGGCTACTGGTCTCGACACCTTCAGAAGCGCCGGTCCAGAGCTTGAGCGGAGCATGTAACTGACCTGACAAAGCTAAACACTTCAGGAGTCTCACTGCGCGTCTTTATTTGAGGCAAAATAAAATCCCTTGCACCGGATACTCGAATGTTGTACTTGTGTCAGGCTGCCTCATACCAGTCGGCTCTCGATTGACTGTGATAACATACTGTATAAAGTTGGAGTATCTTTTTAATTATTTTATAAGAAACAGAAAGGGAAATGACTTATTCACAAAAGGTTGAACAGAAACATTTTTGTTTACTCTTTCTGAACCATGGTCTATGTTGGGCTGAAACCGAGATTGCAGAGGGCCAGGCTTTGAACCTGGCCTTCCACACTAGACAGAGTGAAGGCAGGGTAAACACTCTTCTTGAAGCGTGTGCCAAACGTGTGCAGCGCCACGATCCTGCCCACATCATAGAAGGTAATTCGACTCTTGTTCTTTGTCATGTCCAGGTAGACCCTGATGCGCTTCAGAGTCTGGCTACTACCCACTGGGCTTAATATGTCATTGTGCCTTACCGCCAGTTCCCCCTCGTCTGACTCAAGCATCCACAACTTTTTGTCACGGCCCAGGTGTCCTGGCACGAGCCGGTTGCCACTGGCCATCTCCACAATGCCAACTGCCCAAGTGTGGCAGTTCTCCACATCCACCTCCCAGTAGTGTTGGCCGTCCTGCCAGGCTTGCTCAGCTAGGATATGGACTGGCGTCTCTTTGTCTTGGTATGTGTATTGGGGTGACATCTGGTTGGGACTAATAAATATTTGCAAGCGGTCATCGCGTATCCTTAGGCTTTGCAGTGTGCTGTCTGTCGGCGTACCAAAGGTGAGGTCCTTGTAAACTGATGCAGAGAAGGAGAAGATTTTTATAAAGTTTAGTACGAGTTTAATAAATGAGCTATGTCCTATTAAAAGGGATTAATAGTAAACCTCTGACCTTTCTGTTCATTAATCCATTCACCTTGGCAGTTATAGTCTTTATGATATCTGCAAACATCATACATTTTCTACTGTGTTTATCTGTGATCAGTTTTGTTTTTCTTACATTCCCATGGTCGGGGAAACATTTCTCTGTTTTCTTCAACAATATCCTGCATGGAATCCTTAAATGCTTCCATCCTTGATTTGTCAAGATTGTAGATTTTTGGATTGGACTGCCTGTAAAATGTATTCATAGTGTCTAAACAAATATTAAGAGGAAAAACAAGGAAAATGAACTAGGGCAGTGTACGTATACTAAAATGGTTGAACTTCATTTGAATGTCTTAAGTACATGCTGACATGGACAAAATTTGAACAACCCTTATTTGATGCACCTGAATTTCCCCGTGCAAGATAAAGATGCAAAACCAAACCAAAAGAACACCATAAGAAGAAGCACGAGTGTTTACGTAGCCAGGTGGAAAACTCATAAAGCTAACTGAATACACTAAAAGAAAACAGAACCTGGGCTGGCTCAGCAGGCTGCTCAGTCACTTCCCCTCCTACTGAAGTCGGAACGACCGGGTCTGCGAGCACGGTCTCCACTGCTCGCTCTGGCAACTGAATGCTGTCAGGCTCCCCTCTCACCTCAGGACTGGACATGTCGCTTGATGATGCATGACGCATGCAAATCTGGTCGACATGACGTCTCATCACGCATCCATCCCGTCTGTACCGTGTTGGATACAGGTCCGGTGTTCTCGTCTACAACTGCTGGTATCCACTTTGGTCCATGGCTGTAGTTACAAACGTATACATCATCTCCAGGATTAAAAATCCTCCACTTACTGTGTGTATCGTGATGTTCTTTTTGTTTGAGTTGTTTCTTACGAATCTGGGATTTCACATCAGGCAGTAAGAGATCAAGTGTGGAACGCAGTCTTCTGGACAAGAGCATTTCCGCAGGTGATAAGCCAGTAGTAGTTTGTGGTGTAATTCTGTAGTTGAACAGAAATCTGGCTATTTGTTTCCAGTGTGTCTCCTTTTGTTTTCTTGATTCCTTGTTTGAATGTCTGAACAGCTCTTTCCGCAAGGCCGTTAGATGCCGGGTGGAAAGGTACGGTTGTTTTGTGCTGTAATCCATTCTGCTTCAGGAATGTCTCGAACTCTTGACTTGTAAAGCATGTTCCGTTGTCAGATACTATTGTCTGGGGCAGGCCATGTGTGCTAAAGCACTGTCTTAGCTTCTCAATAGTCACCTGACTTGTTGCACTGTTTGTTGGGTATACATCAATCCATTTGGAATGTGCATCGACGATGATCAGGAACATCTTTCCAAGGTAAGGACCGGCATAGTCAATATGCAGTCTGCTCCAGGGTGTTTCAGGCCACTCCCATGGATGAAGCGGCGCCCCTGCAGGACACTTCCTGTTTTCTTCCTGCAGGTGTGGCAGGACTGAACTTCCTTCTCGATGTCGGAGTCCATCCCTGGCCACCACACATACGAGCGTGCCAAACCCTTCATCCTGGATATGCCTGGGTGCGTGGCATGCAGCTGTTTCAGTATGACACTCCTACCTTTCTTTGGAACTACCACTCTTGACCCCCAGAGTACACATCTGTCTTTCATACTAAGTTGCAGTTTTCTCTGGCTGTAGGGTTTGAATGCTGTGTCCACCTCCTTTGGCCAACCTTTCAGACACCAGAGTAACACTTGCGAAAGTGTCTCATCTTTCGCTGTCCACTGCTTTACCTGACCTGTGGTGATTGGTGGATCTTCCATCACGTCTAGCATTAGGACTTAGTCGGTGTTGTCCTCTTTCTCTGTATGTGGCAGAGCGCGTCCGCATTTGCGTGTTCTTTTCCTGGTTTGTATATGATTTTGTATTCGCTGCACTCTTGGTGACCCCATCTGAGGCACCGGCTTCTTCTCATGGAAAAGTGAGATCAGCGGTTTGTGGTCAGTGCTGATTGTAAACATTTGTCCATAGATGTACTTATGGAACCGCTGAATTCCAAACATGATGGCTAAACCCTCTTTGTCGAGTTGCGAGTAGCGCTTCTCAGCTGGTGTCAGCGTGCGCGACATAAAGCCTAATGGCTTCTCGCTGCCATCTTCCATGACATGAGACAATATGGCACCTACTCCGTATGGTGAGGCGTCGCATGCCAGTACCAACTCTTTGTCTGCTGAATAATGACTCAGAACTTTGGCTGATTTTAACATCTGCTTGGACAATCGAAAAGCATCTTCTTGCTCTTTGTTCCACATCCACGGGGTCTCTTTTCTCAACAATTGATGGAGCGGAGCTAAGCGTGTGGCTAGGTTAGGGAGGAACTTATATATATATATAATAATTCAGTAGACCAAGGTAAGCTCTCAATTTGGTTACATTGGTTGGCTGTGGAGCATCTTCAGTGGCTGTCACTTTGCTTTGCACTAGGTGCAGGCCTTCTGCATTGATAATGTGACCTAAGTACTCCACCTCATTTTTAAGAATGCACACTTGCCTCTGTGAAGTCGCAGGCCAGCTTCCTTCAATCTCCTCAGTACCTCGTCCAACGTGCTTAGATGCTCGGCTTCGTCTCTCCCTGTCAATAATATGTCATCTAAATACACTGCTACTCTAGGCAGGCCCTGTAGCAAGCTTTCCATTGTTCGCTGGAAAATTGCTGGAGCAGATGACACTTCGAAGGCGAGCCTATTGTAGGTAAACAGGCCACGATGTGTGTTGACTGTTAGGTATTTCTTGGACTCCTCATCCATCACAATCTGCTGATAAGCATGACTTCGATCTAATTTGGAGAACTGTTCCCCTCCTGCCAGTGTATTAAATAAATCTTCGACGCGGGGAATGGGGTACTGCTCTAGTGAGGAGGCACTGTTAACTGTTAGTTTGTAATCACCGCAGATCCTGACAGAACCATCTGGCTTCAGGACAGGTACGATGGGTGCTGCCCACTCAGCATATTTAACTGGTTCTATGATACCTTCTTTGTGTAGTCTCTCTAGCTCCTCTTCTACCTTTGCTCTCATGGCATATGGGACTGAGCGGGGTCTGTAGAACTTGGGACAGGCTTCAGCTGACACCCGAATAGTTGCTTTCATGTCTTTTAACATGCCTAGCTCTTCTTTAAAGACATCTTCATGCTTTGAGAGAACCTGATGTAGCCCTTGTGTGTCTGTTCTCACATGTTTTATCTCATCCCACTTCAACTTTAATGTCTCCAGCCATGCTCTTCCTAGCAAATAAGGTCCAGTACCCTTCACTACCACTAAGGGCAATATCTTTACTTGTTGGCCATAGGTCACTTCCACATCTGCTACTCCTACAACTTTAATTTTCTCTCCTGTATATGATTTCAGTGTGAGTTTGGTTTGTTTTAGCTGTGTTCTCTTTCCATGTCTCATTAAATTTTGTCTCATTCATAACACTCACACTACATCCCGTGTCAATTTCAAAGTTTACTTTCTTACTATTCACTTCTACATTTACTTCAAACGGCCTAATTCTCCTAATTGAGGTTTCTGTTTTAATGCAAGCTAATGTGAATGCTTCTTCTTGCTCCGAAGAACTATCACCATCTTGCCTCTCACATACCTTGTGTGCTTTCTGTGGACGCACTCGCCGCTCTTCTCTGTTTGGTTTCTTTTCCTCTGGTTGCGAGCTCCCTGTTTTTATTTCTACACGCCTTGGCGATGTGCCCTACTTTTCCACAGCAGTGGCACTTTGCTTCTTTAAATTTGCACTCTACTGCACCGTGTTGTTTTCCGTTGCATCTGTAGCATTGTTTCTTTTTCCAATCTCCCTTTCTCTCCTTTCCCTCTGTTTTCAGACTGTTGCATGCCAACGGGGCTTTGGTCTGTAGATCTTGGACATTTTTACTGGCAGCTTCAGCAGCTACGGCCATCTGGAATGCCGTCTCAAATGTCAACTCGGTTACAGACAATAAACGTCTCTGAATCCTATCATCATTGATACCGCATACGAGGCGATCTCTTAACATTTGCTCCAGTGTAGTGCCATCTCTAGCCGTCTCAGCTCTGCTGCGTATGCACTCATAGTCGCACTAGGCTGATGGGAACGAGAATCAAATTTGTATCTCTGCACATTCTCGCTTGGTTTAGGATTGAAGTGGGCTTTCATCATAGTTACAATCTGGCCATATGTTTTCGAACTGGGCTTATCCGGACTCACCAGGTTCCTTATGAGCTTGGATGTGGCTGGTCCCACAACGCTAATAAGGATAGCTCTTTGCTTTTCCCGTCATCAATTCCATTAGCTTCAAAAAACTGATCAAGAATTTCGCACTACTCTTCCCAAGTCTGCTCTTTCGAATCAAATGCTAATAGATTTCCTACCGTCACATTCATGGTTGCTTTTCACGTGCTCACCGCCTGATCCTGTGTTGTTCCTTTTTTTTAGCCAGTTTTTTTTTTTCTTTTTCGTCCGCCACTTGCTTCGATCCACAGTCCGTCTTCAGTCAAGCACCTGCTCGTCCAGTATCCTCGTCGCCATTATGTGATAACGTGTACTAAATTATAAAATCACTCGATGGATCCAAGGCATATCGTTTTGCTCTTTATTGTACACGAACACAACTAGTCACATGCATGTTCCCTGTCTACTCTAGTTATTATTTAAAACTCTGTCTCTATGTGAATTTACTCAAGGGTCTCTTAGGTACTATACCCTCTGGTGGCATGGGGTGGTAATACATGTCATTATAATTATTCAAGATACCACAGAAATTTCACAAAACGCTCTGTAACACGCCCATCTGTTGACACATAACGTATTATAAATGTTAGCTGGTCTGTGTGTGCAATGTCAGGTGTAGAATCGACACTGATCGAGAAATACTTAGCCCCTTTTATCTGGCTGATTATTTCTGCAAGAACCCTCTCTCCCACCTATTCAATAAACTCCAAGCACGTTGTTGACGAAAGGTATGAGGGTGTTTCCTTGCCAACATTGCCATATTTCTCAATATGCCTTTTCAGGAAGGGATCAAATTTGCTGATTACTTCTAGCGTCCCCATAAAGTTGCCATTATCCAGTCTTCCAAAGATTTCACTACTTCCCCTGAAAGACAGTACTCGGTCTGCTAAATGCCTGATCACAACAACCACTCTCTTCAAAACCTCCCTCCAGTATTTGCGTTCACTGTCAAACTGTTTTCTCAGCTCATGGTCAACACATCCAACATCAGCACACCGTCTAAGGTAAATCATCATCGCCTCTCTTGTGGCACTGTGATCCTTCATGCTCTGACAGGCGCCCGCAAGCATTTTTCCAATCACTATACCCGCACGCAAACGGACTAGTTCTCCCGAATAATTTGCAGGCAAAACAAAAGACTGTACCCTTTGAAGGAGAGTAAAGTAGCCACTCTCTCTGCACAAGTTCACCATTAGCAAGTTTCCTCATGAATAAAGACTTTGAAAAGAACCTTTTCTGTTGCTTGTGATGCCTTTAGGATGCAACGTTATCAGCGTCTTTGTTACGGCAATTATCAGGTCCCATTTGTATCCAGTATTTTCTGGTAGATTCATCGATTTTGCCCCAACAACCAGGATGTGAACTCAAGTTTACATCGACGTGGCTAGAACGTCCTGGAGATACATCATCACAGGCAGCCGCCAGGTCAGAGAGGTTAGCATCACTAGAGCTTGCGGTCCCCTCAGAAACAGTGGGTATTGCTAGCTCTAGATTTGAATTGTTGCAGGACGCTGGAAGAAAACTCTCATAGCAAGGGCTATCGTCTGTTGACTCAGTGTTTGTTGGACTAGTTGCAGCACATTCATCCACACATAGGCCTACTGTAGTTCTTTTAAGGTCTGAAAGTGATGGTACTTCGCCCTCCCCAGAGCTAACACTGGCTGCAGATCCAGCTAGCATAATGTTAGTGGTGCTATCGATATTATTGGCAACAGTTTCAGAACTTGTCAGTGGGGATTCAACAGGCTTAAAAAAGCCTGTTAACTTGGGTATGTTGTACAGGAGATTTTTGTCTCGCTGTACTTTAGCTCGTTGAGCCTTTCGCTTTTGAGCGCCAGTCTCATACTTTCTCTCCGACATTTTTGCATTTTCACTGTCCAACTGAGAGGGTGTGTAACGTTCTGACGATTATATCTGGAAAGCAGATTTGCCAAATATGTGAGCACTTTAATGTTTAGTTCCCATAAATGATACACTTAAGACTGCGTGTTGGACAACTGAGAAAGAAATTTGAGATTTGAATAGAGATGAGGATTCATGTCAGAGTTAGATGTAAAGATTTTTTTGACATTCGATATCCTGAGTGATGCATCTGAGAATGAATGGTGTTGAATGTAAACTTTCTGACCCTGTGTATAGGTCAGGTTTTTGAGGAAGGATGAAGTCCAGGACAAACTTCTTGCTGAAACCGATGGTGAGCCAGTTACCTGGAAGAAAGACTAGCACCGAGGGGATATCCACGTACACACACTCATTCATACACACATTAAACACTTACATTTCAATACAAGAATCCTTGTGATCAGGTGAACTGCAATAACTCTACAACAAAGAGTTTGTTTAAGGGCCCCAACGGACAATTTTCCCTTAGTGTGCACACTACTTTTTTTTTCCAATTTTCAAACTGTTTGGGTTACTTCGTATTCTGTACAAACCAGGCAAATTACTTTGTCCATTGTAAAAAATTATAGGAGTGACTACTCAACTGTCACGCTCATGTCTGTCTCATTATTGTTGCTCAGTATGGTGGCTCTTGTCGGATTTAGCATCTTCTGATTCTGGTCCAGATTTCATTACTAGGCTAGACCATCATTAGACTGTAATTCACTTCTGTATATATGAAATTGGTTACATTTACTTCAGTGAGTTTCAGCCTCATCCCATTCACCCTCCTGAGACAGACCTGGACCACCCATCTCTCACTGCAGTGATCACTTTGAGACCTGGGGAGGGCATGGTAGGATCAACAAGTGACTCCAGTCATAACAATGGCAGATGTGACGATTTTGCATAGGCCTGTGTGGAAAAAAAAAATGATTTACCATTCTCCATTTGTAATAATTAATTAGTAACATGTGCTATTATTCCACTGTCACAGTTGTTAATCCTCCAGAAACACTGCTGCCATGATTTTACATTCAGCATGTTTTGGGTAAGTTTCTCTTGGTGCATGACAATGCCTGATCATTCCTGAATGACAAAGGCATTGGTGTCATAGACCGACCTTGACATCCCTTCACCCTATATCCACCTGATAACCTTGGGACATCATGTTGGCTACAGTATTTGTGCAACCTGCAACATCACATCATAAGATTAACACAAATAAATAAATTCAGTCTTGCATTGTTTCAAATGTTACACTTACAGCTCTAATTTGTATCGCAAAAAAAGGTCTAAAAGTAAAACAAAAAAGTTCTATCTGCCATGGACAATCCTTCTATCCTGTTTCATTATCTGCAGTTCAAATAGGGCTATCACAAACCAGGAGTCTCACAAGTACTTAACCAAAAAGATCAGAGTTCAGGCTGAACTGTCTCCTGCAGGATTTACCACTCGGTAAGGCAATTCATTCCCATCATCAGGCACTAGCAGATGTGTCATCAAATGCAACACAACCAGTGTGATCCAGCCTAAAATGGGTGACCAATAGGCTACGGAAAATCGGTAAAACCACAAGAGCACAAAAACTATCTGGCTACTATTAAGTAGGCTATAAGAATCTCACCTCTGATTCTAGGCTGTCATTAGGCTAGTTGACCAAATTACACATCCATGAATCAAAATGCTAAAGGAATGCAGAGTATAGTAACATATTGTCATTGCTATGTGTTAATGAAGTCGAACACAAATACAAATACAAGACATTTTTGATGACATCATTATTTCCTATTTCCCGGTGCAGGCCGGCGCGACTGGGGGACGAAAGGGGGCGTCGCCCCCTCGGGACAACATCTCCGCCCCTCCAACTGAGATTCAATGATCACTTTCATATTTATTAAAACATAATAATATATAGCGAATTTGAATTATTAACAGGTTACTACAGCTCTACATAATTCATTACTAGTAAAATCGGCATGGTGTACAAAATCTGATTGGTTGTTAAGATTGTTGTGTTACAGTGTTACTTTGTTTACTGTATGTGCACACTGTACAGTGTGCTCCAGGCTAACGTTTTTTTCCGAGTTTTAGCTGGTAGCCGATAACTAGTATTCGTGCATGGTTTTAAAATGGATATAAGAAAATAGATAGTCACAAAACACACTGTAGAGGACGTAGGGCCCGGTAGGGTGTGACCAGGATGACACAGGCAGGCAGGTGAGAGGATCAGAGAATGCTAGTGCTATGCTAGAATGCTAGCTAACTTGAGGCTTCCACCTGGTGACCTGGATTAGGAGTGTCCTTCCCAGCCATGGCTTAAACAGTTCCCAAAGAGGCAGTGGAGCATAAATGATTATCGGTCAATTTCAGCCTCTTGGTATCGAGAGAGAGAGAGTGGCTCTAATATTCAATTGAGACTGACACTGCATTATGCTTTCAATGTAGAAAATTTGGAGGCAGCGATTCCGCATTCACAACTTCAGGCTTTAGCAATTGGAAACATGCCCCTGACAAGGCTGAAAGGTTCAGCAGACATGCTAATAACAAAGAGCATCTGACGTGTGGTTGCGTGAGAGAGAAAGTTATGCGAAGTTCAACAGGGAACGAAATTTCGACTCTGGACAATTGTGCTCAGTTGTCCCGAAACCACACACATTTGGAATTGTAGACATGATTGAATTCCTTGTCTCAAACGAACTGCCATTGAGGGGGTCTATAGATTCAATTGATTGCAGGAACGAAAGTGGATGTGGACTTTTTCTGTCCCTATTTGATTACACTTTGAGGCAGAAAAAAGAATTCGCTCAGGCATTTAGCACCATCCCAAGAAATGCAACATATACCTCACGTGACATACAAAATGAAATAATTGAACTGATGGCTACGATGATAACGGAGGAGATTGTGAGGGACATAGGAGGGTCGTGGTTCACCATCAAAAGTTGATGTTAGTTAAATGTGTGCTTTTAAAATGTAGCCTATATGGTAATATAATGGTTATATAATAATAAAGGGAGCTAGTTGTGAGTTGCGAGTACGTAATTTTTCATTTATTTATTTTTGGGCAACGCCCCCGCCCCCTCTCGGCACTTCTTTCGCCCCCCGAGTCATATACTGCTGGCAATTATTTAAAAACCACAGTACACAGCTGCTGGCCATTGGCCACGCTATTGATCAATAAAAAGAAAAGAAAACGGGGAACTTTTGTTGTAGTGCTGCCACCGTGTGGTCTGTTATGAGACCTTTTTTCATGTGGCGCTAAAACAGGCCAGGGCCATGGAGTCAAAGATTATTGATAGAATCTTGACTTTGTGCGCGAAGTTCCATTTACAGTAGCTGTGCTGGAAATTGTTGTCATGACGTTTTAGTAATTTCTTTTATGACATCACTACCCGAGTTTTGTGACGGAGGGTTACATGAAAGGCGAAGTGAATTATGTTGGTATTTTGATTCATTTCATTACTACACACACTACACAACACAAGGTCGGTATTTTAATGGACTAGTACGTCGAGTAATATTATCATGGGAACGGAAGGTATTGAGGTATGCAGAAAATACATTACAATTGTTAGAAAATTCATTATTTTTTTGTTAGTTTTTAAACGTAAAGGTCAGAACTGCAGAGAAGACCTGGTTCTTGCGCTAGTTACAGGCTGCTTGCTGCTTTATTCTGCTGTGATCAGATTTTAAATGGAACTGTTGTAACGAGACAGGCTAATGAAGTGAACGCCCTTAATGCTTTACATAAAGGCATTGTCTTTGCAGGAGATGGTGCGTCAGTGTTTTGACGACGTTCCATATGTGGACATCTGTGGAATCGAAGTCCTTCCTTTCAGCCAGCAATTTGCTTATAAGTGAGTTATTTTATCAGTTGGTTTATAGTTACCACTTTTATACCATAACCATCTATTTCCATCACGGGTGTGTGCGTTTGCTTTGTGTCCCAGGGAACTGGAGAGGATCAAGTCGGCTTTCACTGTTGACGTAAGCCACCATTTTGCTCCTTTTAACAAGTCGAATTTGTAAATGTGTGTGATGAGAAGAAAAACATAGCGCACAGTTTTCTAATGATTTTATTGATAAACAAAACTTATTAGAATAGAATCATTTAGTAACATCAGCAAGATCAGTGGCATTTGATTGCAGTAGTGTGGAAGTGTTATAGAGTTTGTGCTCCACACCTCATAAATGGATAACAGTATCTATTACACACAATTTAGATAGGCCTGTACAACATAGGCTTACTCGATGTACAGAAAGCTATATAACACAAAGCGTATGTATCATGGGAGAGATCTCTTATGAGGAGTTTTGGAGTCATATTTAATAGACATGTGTCCTTGATGTGCATACATCAATTTATGATTTTATGATTTGGCTAGTTCATCAATGTGGAATTGGACTTGGCGATGGAGAAGCTCATCAAATGCATAGGGTTCCTGGCACTGGACATTGTGATGCCTGCTCTGAGGGTGTGCATGCAGATGGAGGCCAGCGTCGTGCAGTATGACGCTCCTACTGCTTCATTCAGCCACCTTGTAGTGCTGGTGCAGCCAGCGCCGGGCAGTGAGGAGCCCCCTGAAGGACCCCAAGCAGGATGGACACCGGACGTGGCGAGGCCCAATGACACAAACTTGAATTTGTTTCTCTCCAGGAGACTGGGGAAAGCTACGGCCCAGGAGATTTCTGCATCGCTCTTGGAGTTGGCTCCTGGCTATGACATCTGGGACCGGGGCTTGTATGGGAGATCTGAGAACTTTTTCAGGTTCTTCAGAACAAAGAAAGATCAACCTCTAATAAGGAAAGCCTTCCTTGACTTAATTCGAGAGACGGCAGAGATGCTCATCGGCGCGAGGAAATCCCAGAGCCAGTCCTTCAAGGCAGACGGCACGGTTTTTGAATTTTCTGACTTCAGGAATCTGATCATGGAGGATTTCATCTCAGAGTCTACCAGGATCCTCCTGGAGAGACTCATGAATGCTTCCAGCCGTCTGCAACTGAATTACTCCTCTACAGTATGGGGAAAGCTGGAGGAGGTGCTACCCCTTTCACAGGTAGTGCTAGGTTCCCACCATAGGTCTACACAACAGATTACACCATCCATAAAAATTAGTCCTACCATCATCATTTATATTAACAGCTCTATGTAAAACATATTTGAAGAAACATAACAAAATTTGGTAAAGATCTGTTTGACATTACAAGTCAGCAGTAATTAAATGAATGATTATTTTTTACCACAGGGGTTTGACCGAGGGCACAGGGAGTTAGTGGCTAAACTCCTCATGAAGACAGTCTCTGAGAGGGTGGCTGATTTCCTGGACGAGGCAATGGCTAGGATAAACAGAGAGAGAGGTGATATGCGACTATTTGCTTTCTTACCATGGTCATAAATCTCATAGTCGTTTTTTGTTTGCAAAGCCAAATGTTAACAGGAATGAATTATGGCCGAGCTAGACACAGATAATAAAGATTAGTGACTGACCAGCATGTAGCCTACCTGTACATCTCTATAGATTTGGTGTTTATACTACACTCAACATGGCCTGCTATTACAGCCCGAAGAGAGTGTGATCCAGCTGATCTGGAATCAGATCTGTCAGACACAGACTCTGAGAGCGTCTCAGAGTTCTCAGTGTTCATTCCTCAACTGCCTGAGGATGACTACAGCAGCTCTAGCATAGGCAGTGGCAGCATCAGGGTTAGCAGCAGCAGAACTGGAAGCTGCAGCATCTTCAGCGGCTGCTCCACCTCCACTTGGTATCTTAGCAGCCTTTCCTCTGTGAGAACACGGGTGTCCCTTTGCCCTTCCACCACATCAGAGGAGACTGTTGCAAACATCACAAAGAGTTCCAACGAGGTAGATACTGGTTCACTTATAAGTCATTTGTAAACTAAAGTGTGAAAATTTTTAGTGGCCAATCTGGTGTCAATTGATCTCAATTCCGTCCTGAAGTAATGATATACAGTATATCCAGAGCTTGGGTAATAGGAAGGACTTTGTGTATATTGCACTTTTCTTTTTCCGTCTCTTTCTCTGTGTGTGCCTGAGACAGCAAAAACATTCTGAGCGCTAGTTAAGTGCAGTGGTCATGTCAGATATGGTCTGGACATAATGTTATGATAATGCACACAGTAATAATGAAAAATGTGCTCTTTCCCCATTGGTCATTTTACTAGGACTCAGCAAATGTTAAGTCCCCAGTGGCAGACAAAAAGCAATGGAGAAAAAGGATGTTTACCATTTGTTGGAGATCTAAAGTAAGCAAAAATATCCACATTGATGCTTTTATAATCATCATTCTTATGTTTGTTGCTGCAGCACATCAAATAATATTTTCTCTCCTTTTCTTGAATGTATAGAGACGTGTAGCACCACTACCAGGTAAAGACTCCCATACAGTATCCTTTTCTGTCCAGTTAATCCCATTCCTTATGATAATTGCGGAAGTTATTTCATGGGATGTTTTTTTCTGAATTACAGTGCAAGCCAAACCTGAGGAGTCATCGGTTGCCACAGAGAGGACCAGGAGGCTATCAGTGAGATCCTGTCTAGCCTCTGTCTTCTCTAGGCTCCTCTGTTGTTGTAAAGGCCAAGACTGAAGTCTGCCTGAGATTGTGAAGGAGGCTACTGGTCTCGACACCCTCAGAAGCGCCGGTCCAGAGCTTGAGCGGAGCATGTAACTGACTGGACAAAGCTAAACACTTCAGGAGTCTCACTGTGCGTCTCTATTGAGGCAAAATAAAATCCCTTCCACCGGATACTCGAATGCTGTACTTGTGTCAGGCTGCCTCATACCAGTCGGCTCTCGATTGACTGTGATACCATACTGTATAAAGTTGGAATATCTTTTTAATTATTATATAAGAAACAGAAAGGGAAATGATTTATTCACAAAAGGTTGAACAGAAACATTTTTGTTTACTCTTTCTGGACCATGGTCTATGTTGGGCTGAAACCGAGATTGCAGAGGGCCAGGCTTTGAACCTGGCCTTCCACACTAGACAGAGTGAAGGCAGGGTAAACACTGTTCTTGAAGCGTGTGCCAAACGTGTGCAGCGCCACATTCCTGCCCACATCATAGAAGGTAATTTGACTCTTGTTCTTTGTCATGTCCAGGTAGACCCCGATGCGCTTCAAAGTCTGGCTACCACCCACTGGGCTTAATATGTCATTGTGCCTTACCGCCAGTTCCCCCTCATCTGACTCAAGCATCCACGACTTTTTGTCACAGCCCAGGTGTCCTGGCACAAGCCGGTTGCCATTGGCCATGTCCACAATGCCAACCGCCCAAGTGTGGCAGTTCTCCACATCCACCTCCCAGTAGTGTTGGCCGTCCTGCCAGGCTTGCTCAGCTAGGATATGGACTGGCGTCTCTTTGTCTTGGTATGTGTATTGGGGTGACATCTGGTTGGGACTAATAAATATTTGCAAGCGGTCATCGCGTATCCTTAGGCTTTGCAGTGTGCTGTCTGTCGGCGTACCAAAGGTGAGGTCCTTGTAAACTAATACAGAGAAGGATACGATTTTTATAAAGTCTAATAAGAGTTTAATAAATGAGCTATGTCCTATGAAAAGGGAGAAATAGTAAACCTATGACCTTTCTGTTCATTAATCCATTCACTCTGTCAAGTATAACCTTTATTATATCTGCAAACATCATACATTTTCTACTGTGTTTATCTGTGATCTGTGTGGGGTTTTTTTTGTCCTTACATTCCCATGGTCGGGGAAAAATTTCTCTGTTTTTTTCAACAATATCCTGGATGGATTTCTTGAGAGCCTCCATCCTTGATTTGTCAGTAGTGTAGATTTTTGGATTGGACTGCTTGTAAAATATATTCATAGTGTTTACACTAGAATCAAGAGAACAAAAATGAAACAGGGCAGTGTACATATACTGTACATATGTACATATATTAAAATGCTTGAACTTAATTTGAATGTGTTGTGTCGTGCTAACATGTGCAAACATTTGTACAAACCTTATTTGATGCACCTGAATTTCCCCCTGCAAGATAAAGATACAAAACAAAACCAAAAGTACACCATAAATATATTAGCACAAGAAACATATAATGTAAGTTTACATGTAGTCATTTCTTTAGTAAACCATTTTAGGTTGATGCTAGTCATTTATAATGGCACAAATATGTTGAGTTCAATAGACTTAGTGTAGATTACAAGATGCACTGACATTTCTACATAGAAATATTTAGGATAAAAATAGCAACTGGTGGGTCTTACCAGAACAACTGCAGACCGCTCTCCTGATGACACCCTTCCTTTCAAATTTTCTATTTCAACCTGAAGTTCATTAGTCCGTATCTTGAAGTTTTCAGCATCCTCTATCTGTTGATACAAGGTTTTCTTTTGATTTTTCTGCTGAGCTTCCAACAGCTTGAGGGCCTGTTTCATGCTGTGATCCAGCAGGTCTTGGAGTTCTGTGTATTTCTCATTGAAGTCATCTTGCACCCGCTCAAACTCACTCTGGGAAAATTGATTAAAAAATACTTTAAACTCTTTTCACATCTGTTAGCCATGTAAATGCTTAAGGTTTGAGTCTAAAAACTATAAGGAAATGAGCATTACGTCAAGAAAGTCAAAAGTAGGCCTATTATTCTTAAGCAAAACTTTAACAGAGGATTCAATCTTACTGCAAGTTGTTCTTCTTGCCACTTTACCCACTGCTGAATGATATCTTGTCCCTTGGTTTTGGACTCCACATCTTTTAACTGTTCATCAATTTTATCCTGCAAAAGTGATAAGTGATAGTGACATAGGACAGTATACAAGTATTTTTGTACAAGTCAATAACTTAAGTGCCTTATGACTGCTTAACACAATGTATATACAGTCACTGGCTTATTTTGCATCATCAAACTTTCATTTAATATTCAACTGAAGTCATTGAAAAAATGTACTCACTATTTGGTCTTTGCACTCATCGTCTAAAGTCTTCATAATGTGGCTGCGGTGTTCCACACTAACCAAGCAAACGTCACACAGGGGCTGTGAGCAGGTATCACAGTACACTACCATAGGTTGTTCCCCATGGCTGCAGCTTGTGGGGGTAAGTGACGAAATTGATACAGATGATGGTCTTCTCGAGCCATTAGGGATAGCGAGCGTGTCCATGAAGTTGAGGAGTTAGGCCTGAACATGAAATGGAGAAGAGCAGAGAATGTACTACTGGAAGTAGTGTCGTGTAGAATGAGAGAGAGAGTGTGCTGTGTCAAAGCTTTACAAAGCCAGTCCCAGAGTCCCACCCACTGTAAAGTGTTTGTTGTTTCTTTTCCTTGGAATTACCAAGGAAGGTGACAGCTGCTAAACCAGAAATCAAGCACTGCATGTACACACCCTAACACACCCTCAACGCAAACAAAATCAAATCAATCAAATGTTACTAAAGAAACCAGCAGTAGACCAGCAATATAGAAACTATAGAAATGTTTTCTTTTTGGCAGTAACAAAAAACTATTGCAGTCTGGAGGATGGAAAGTTCTCCGACTGGTTTTCCATCGCGTCTCAATGACATAGTCATAGCCTACAGCAGTCTGGATTATTAGTTTAGGGGAATTTACAAATGAACAATAAGCCTACATTTTACGTTTACATACTTTGCATACTGTGGATAGGTGTAAATACAATTTCCTGAGCCACCAGATTTAAAGCATATGTTAATGATGAAAAGGGTTGTTCTAACCCTCTGAAAACTAAAAAAATGAACTGATGAAGAACAGGGTAAGTGGGATACAGAGACATTTAATTAAGGTGATTTCTGTTTCTTCAGCAGCGCAGTTGTTTAAATATGTTTTGATTTTTTTGACCTTTATAGTTAATCTTGAATTCATCAAAACGTAAGCATTGAATGATGTGAATATAAATGAAGCTCAGGAATCTCAGTGATCCAGTCTATCCAGGCTAGGCCCAACAAGGAAATACTACACTGACATACTGTATCAGTCAGTTTGTCAGACTGAAAGTTTAGTTCAAATGAGCAGCAGTAACTAAATATTTTATGTACAAAATAGTAGAATAATAGACCCTTTCCATTTGCGCTAACACATACTGTACAATATCATAGCGCACCATTGCCTCACTTGCACGCCACATAATGACGTCATGGTACTATTTTTGGGGGGATATCACTACACCTTTGCCTCTGTTGTATTTTTGATAAAAAATACAACATTTTGTATCAATCACTGTTGGATTTCCAAATTTCCCTTGGGGTCAATTAAATCTAACTGTCTCTTTGTGAGATTCATAGTCTGATATGCTGAATAGGCCTACTGCCCCTTGATTAGGTGTGCATGAAACGTACTAGACACCCAACTAATGGATGGTTTTGGGACATCGGGAGGCGCAGGGCAGGCAAAGTGAGTAGAATGCAGGTGTGTGTGGGGGGGGGGCGGTGTCTGATATAGGGCTAGGTGGGGGTGACATACAAGATTTTAAAACCATAAAACTGCAAATTAAAATTAAAAACCATAAAATTGCAGCGCCAGTGCGCAGTATACCTTTAACAGAATGCTTTACTAGTCGGAGGTCACGCCCTCTGAGACAGCTTGTCACATGACTCCGGTGAGGAAAAAAACAGGAACTGAACTTGTAACAGGGAATGCTCGGGATTAATCATGAATGAGGAATACTACCTGGAGCTTTGTGAAAACCCTGTGCAATTCGAACATGCTTCCAGTGTCAACAATGTGTTTTTCGACGAGGCCAATAAACAGGTAACGTTGGCTACACAGAAATACCGCTGTTATCAAGTTCGCTATTACCTGCTAGCTGCTGTGCTAGTTTACAGAAGTGGCAACTAATTTATCAATCTGATTTCACATTTCTTAGCCAACTGTTTTGTATCAAACAGCTTCCAGCATGGAGGTATTTTCACCGAGTCCCTGTTTAAAGTTTGCTCTGTCCTGAGGGAAAATTATAGAAAATGCGTTGCACTGTAATCATCACTGTAATTTACATGCACCGATGTTCGAAACGGGGCACTTCTAGAGCCTAATGTTAGCCACTCTGCTAGCCTGCACATAACGTCTTGATTTGAGGTACAGATGCACCGTTACAGCATCACATGGCACTATTGTCCACTGTTAAGCTATATGAGGACTGGGCTGCAGCAGAGAGCTAACTAGAACATGCATCATGGGACAGTGATTGAGCTTATTAAGAGTTTCCTGATGTCACAACCGCATATGCGCTGACTTGTATTGAACGGATTCGCTTTTGCATTTGAAGTCTTGATCTTTATTCTCACTGTCAGGTGTTTGCTGTCCGATCTGGAGGGGCCACTGGTGTTGTGGTTAAAGGTCCAGATGACAAAAGTTCAGTGGCATTCAGGTAGGCTACATACATTTTTGACATCCGTTTTTGCTTCTTTCGAACTTGAGTAAAACTTGAGTTCCTTGCCATTTCCAGAATGGATGACAAAGGGGAGGTGAAATGCATCAAATTTTCGCTTGGAAATAAGATACTAGCTGTCCAGAGGACTCCAAAATCAGTGGTAAGTCTTAGGTTTACATTTACATTTTTGCATTTAGCAGACGCTTTTATCCAAAGCGATTTACAATTTGTCAGCTATCAATTGTTCAGGGCCAGTCTCCCCTAGAGCAACTTAGGGTTAAGTGCCTTGCTCAAGGGCACAGCGATGGCAGCTGGGATTCGAACCCACAACTTTTACGCTACTTGCATGCTAGCCATCCTAAACCACTTTGCTACCACCACTCTTAGGTATGAATTATAGGTGTTTGGGTGTTTTGTTTGGTGCTGTACAGTATGTTTTGTAATATATTGGGGTGAAATATGGATTTTGCCAATGCATTATGTAAATGTGATTGTTCCCATGTTCTTGTTGGAATGTATTTGAAAAACACATTTAAAATAAAATGAGTTAATATTAATAAAGTGATGTCTGTCTCTCCAATGCAGGACTTCATTAATTTTATTCCTGATTTTCCACACATTGAATTCTCTCATGAGTGCAAGGTATTGTATCATTTCTTCATAATGAGAATATTAAGTTAACATAATTGTTGTTTGTTGTCACTTGAACAGCATGTGCATCTTGTGTGTCTTTCTTCAGACTAAAAATGCAAGCGTGTTGGGCTTTTGCTGGACAAACTGGAATGAGATTGTTTTCATCACAGACCAAGGGATAGAATTCTACCAGGTAAAGCCCCAATCTCTGGAGATTAGGAGGGAATAAATGACAAATGATCATGTAAAGTGAATGTGGGGGCGACATGAGGAGATTGCAGGTGAAATTAGCACTGGTGACAAGCAGTAGACAAACAAATCATTGTATATGCCTACTTAGTTTAATACCTTTTATGTAAACACCTGACTGACAAAAATGGTCAGTGACTATATGGTATTTTCTTTTCTTCATACGAGGATCAACAGTTGTCATGCTGTTTGAAAGCTTGTATTATGACAAGCATTGCTCTTGTAAGACAGTATGAGATAATGAAGAGAACTTCATTCCCACTGACATGACAAACAACAAAAAAGACTTACTACCTCTCCCCTGTCCCTATTTCTCTATCTTTACTCTGTGATGGACAATACAGTTTTTGAATCTTAAATCTTTAATCTTGAAATGTGACATACTGTCTGTGTAGGTCCTGCCAGACAAACGCACCCTGAAGCTGTTGAAGAGTCAGAGCATCAACGTGAACTGGTACATGTATTGCCCTGAGACTGCTGTGCTTCTGCTCTCCACCACTGTCCAAGGCAATGTGCTGCAGCCCTTCGCCTTCAAAGTGAGTGATCTCCCTTACAAGTGACTTGAAACCTCATCTCTGTTGTGAGATCAGATTTGTCGCACTCAATTAAGGATCAATTGGGTTCAATCAATCCCATTGGGATCAATCAATTATATGTTGTGGCATAACATTTTCTGCATTCTCTCCAGAGTGGAACCATGTCTAAGATGTCCAAATTTGAAATCGAGTTGCCTACGGTACCCAAACCTGCCAAACTCAGCCTCTCCGAGAGGGATATTGCTGTTGCCACCATGTAAGAGACATGTACAGTGCTTTTTTGGAGGGCCTTTTTAAGCACCAGCAATATTGAGTTGGATGTCCATTAATCGTCTATTCTTTGTTTCAGATATGGTGAGCTGTATGTGATGTACCTGAAGCATCACTCCAGAACCACTAACAGCCCTGGTGCTGAGGTAGTGCTCTATCACCTGCCCAGGTAAGAGGACTTTTTTATTTTTGATTAATTTCTTTTGCTGATGCTTTTTTTCCCAAAGCAACTTACAGCCATCAATTACTCCAAATTACTCCAGTGCTTTGCTGTTATGCCCTTGAGCATAACAGTGGTAGCTGAGAATCAAACTCACAACATTTCTGACCGCTGTCATGCCTGCCTGTTTCCTTAGCCACACTTTGCTACCACCACTCCTCACAACAATCAACAGTATAACTTGTATAAAACTAGAAGGTGTTCTTGTGTTCTGTGTATTGCTTATGATCAACTCTCAGCCTTGTCTCCTCCATCATCATCTCTGTGCAGGGAGGGAGCCTGTAAGAAGACCCATGTTTTGAAGCTGAATACTACAGGAAAATTTGCACTGAATGTGGTGGACAATTTGGTAGTAGTTCACCATCAGAGTTCACAGGTGAGTACCTAGTTAATGCTTGTGTGTGTGTGTGTGTGTGCGCACGCGCGTATGTGTGAGCATGTGAATGAGTGTGTGCATGCAGCGCGATACTGTAAAACTGCACATTAGAGTAAACACATGCTCCTTGCTAGCTGCTGTCTAACATGGCTTGGCACTTCAATAAGTTCAGCCAGTGCTCAACACAAAGTTGAGCCCACCAAATAAGTTAACTGAACATTCTTTAATGGAAACATTCTTTAATTTGTGCTGATGTGCTGAAGACTAGTTGTTTTGTTTCCTATCTTTTCTGCCAGACCTCCATTATATTTGACATCAAGTTACAGGAGCCTGACTGTCCTGTGAACGTGCATCAGCCAGTTCTCCCAGCTCTCTCCATCCACCCTTACAGGATCCCTCGGACAGGTGCGCATCCACCTGCTTGGTCATACATTATTCACATGTATACACATTTCAAATACACAGGTAGCCTTCCTTGAGCAACCACGACAGCGCTGTGACTGTCTGCTTACATTTACCATTGAACTTTGAAGTATATGAAAATGTCATGTATTTGTTGTACTACAAATTACAGTCTGATTATATAATTCTGGGGGCATGTGTAAAAAGCAGCTTCAGAAAATATTGATGCGTTCAAAAAGAGGTAATTTGCAAGGAAAATGAATACATATGTAATAGCTAAATAGCAGACTATAACTTGACCGTGAACCTGTTATATAATGTAGGATTCTGTATAGGAATCTATTCAATATCAGTTCCCTTGAAAAGAAACGTTGACACTGTGAAATGTTTTGCTAAGAGGGTCACATGCTAATTTACTGATGTCATTTATATTGTATGTAAAGCAGCCCTGTTAATGTAAGCTCTTTTTCCCTTTCCCAGGTCCTGCGGCTGCCCCAAGCCAAGCACCAGTAGTTTGTGAGCTTTGTATCTTTTCAGACTTGAGACACACGCACACACACACACACACACACACACACACACACACACACACACACACACACACAAGAAGTGAAAAGTGCACACTACTCTTGGAGGTGGGATGTTGGTAATTAATACAAAAGACAAGGATCTGTGGTGCAAAGTAGGTTTACAGAGATGTATTTGTAGTGGAATACTATTCAAAGGTGCCCTGCCATACATCTATAGGGTATTGTTTGAAATTGTTCTCTGAGATCTCCAGTGATAGTATATAACTTTATTTGGGCTGAAAACAGTCCAAGGAGACCTTAACAGGGCCCTATGCAACCTACTTAAATAGGCCTAGAGTAAAGTGCCTCGTCCAGTCATTGTGAAAAGGCATTCTTTTCAAATTGCATTGGAAATGATGGACTCCTCTCTTTGGTAACACACATTGTTGACGTTAGGCATACAACAAAGAACGAGACCGTTGCTGTCCTGACGGTTATCCTTATCTCCTGGATATGCAGTGACCTGGCATAGCTAGGATTCTATGGGGCGGGCGCTAATCAAATAGGAGAGCATGGATTGGCCAGTAATTCATTTCTACCAGCTCCGAGTTAGTCAGTTCCATGTATTGCCGACTAACCTTTCGAATTGGCCTGATTTTTCAGTTTATTTATTTATTCTCAATTTTCTTTTTATTGGTAATTGCAGACAGCAAAGATAGTATTAGATTCCCACATTAATCATATTGCACAAACTCATAAACAACATGTAAAAATGGTTTGTTGTGGCAGGGCCGCTTTAATTTTAATGCGTTGTGGGATCCTTAACTCTGACTCAAAGACTCCTCCACCTGGAGTGTGTTTCAGCCTGACATCATCATCAGCGCCAGTGAAGGTAAGGAGGATTTCCTGATTTCAGTGTTGAATTGTAGAAGCACCATCCTCTCTAGTCCTACTGGATTATAGATGTTTTAGTTTAGTGCCGAGACCGGTTATTGTTTGGTGCCGAGACCGGAGTGTGTGTCTGCCAGGACGGGGAATTGCCTTTTTACTACAGGCACAGCCAAATAAGCACAAGGTCAGATGCTAGAGGAAATCCTTTTGTAGAGAATTCTTTGTTTTTGCTTGTTCCCCTGTGACTGAAGCAAAGTGTGTCAAATATAACCCGTGTGTTCAGACATCTTCCGTCCTTCCCAGAGGGAGAGACTACATTAAGAATTGTACTGTGTGACTAAGCAATGGAGCCTTTTGTATGTGACCAACATTGAGTGAGAAACAAATGTGATTGTGCTGAATGACATGTCCTGCAGGTTACCTGTGGTACCTGAAGGTGAAGCTGCAGCCAACGCTTAACCTCCTGCAGGACAAAGGCAAGCTTATGGACTTTCTGTTGCGCAGACGCGACTGCAAGATGGTCATCCTGTCTGTGTGCTCCCAGAGTAAGACTGCTCGAGTTGCTAACCTTATCAGCTCTGCCTGCACTTCACCTGCCAATCTTCTGGTCTGTTGTGTATATTTTACTGCAACAAGCAATTCCATACCGATAGTTTCGGTCCTTGCGTTCAGGACCTTTGTAAAACCCAGCGCTGTCTTTCAAGTTGACTGCATTTCATTCAATATTATTGTTTCACAGACTCATACAATGGTTAGAGTGGCTGCGTTTCTGTGTTCCTCAGCAGCCATTCAGGAATTATTATTATTTATGAATGAAAATATGAATTATTTATATTATTAGTTGCTATGTTGTCATTAATCCTTGCCAGGTATATGTAATAACTGTTAACGAACATACTGATGCTGTGAGCTAACATACTGATTCGGTCTTTTTCTGTTGTAGTGTTGGTGGGCGATGAGAAGGGCAGTCTGCCTGTGGTGGCCACCGTGTTTGACAAACTGAACCAAGTTTACAAAGAATACCTAGAGGCAGAGCAGTCTTACACTGTGGTATGTAGTGGAACCACAACCACTGACCATATGTCTGTCAACATCAATGTTAATATTTAGTATACACGCCAGTGTTTTGTATGTATGTCAGTATTTTTGTATGCATTGGTGTGCTAATTTGTGTATTTCCCTCAGAGCTTCATATGCTTCAGTCTTGCTTACAAACAAAAAACTAATTTTGCTACCACACAGGCAATGGAATCTGGTCCCAGCCGATCCAGCTCTTCTCATAAGAGGCCAGTGAGAACACAGGCTGTTATCGACCAGTCAGACATGTACACCCATGTTCTTTCTGCCTTCACAGAGCGCAAGGTTCATTAACCTTAACCTACTTTAACTTCTGCATTTCCTGTATCACAGTCACCTGAATATTTGTATTCTGCAGTTCGATTTACAACCTGGACAGTTAAAATCAGATTTAGATTTCCTGATAGTATATCTGAAGTAAATATGTGAACTCTCTGCATGCACAGTGTAATTCACAAGCCTTCTTCTAAAGATCCTTCTGTTTTCTGTTTAACAGGGTGTCTCCCATAAGTTTATCATTGCTGTTCTTATGGAATATATCCGCTCCCTCAACCAGTATCAAATTACTGTGCAGGTAAGTCTGCCTGTATCTGTCAGTGTGCAATGAAATGAAGAGATTCCTAATCTATACATCACTAGAGTCCGCAAAATGGCAAAAGGACAGTGCAAAATGGCAAAATTGGACAAAAACCATGGTGTTATTTCAGTGTACCAAATTATTAAATATTCAGTTTTTAATATGTGTTCCATACCCATTTCTGCATATTCGTACAGTTCTTTATTGTTAGTTGCAGTCCAAAACCCTGATGGAGTTCCTCTGTAGTAGTTCTTTTTGTCTTTTTTGAGTTTTTTTGTTCATTTGCACTAATGCAGCTTTTGTGATTTCTCCAGCATTATCTGTATGAGCTGGTCATAAAAACTCTGGTGCATCACAACCTCTTCTATATGCTGCACCAGTTCCTCCAGTATCATGTCCTCAGTGACTCCAAACCTCTGGTAAGTCTGGAAGCTAAGATGTGTATCTCCAGAGCCTCAGGATGTGGCTAAAAAGGCTTTGGCCAATTCATACTCAGTGTAGATTACTGTTAACCCAAAGCAATGCAATGCAGTTTTTTTACCTTAAAATAACACAGAGAATGATGTATGGCATGTTTCTTTTAACACTGTTAGTTAACATGTAAGAAGCCATAAAGATTTTTTTCACAAATCAAAAATGCTGTTCCCAAGCCTTGCAGCAGTGTTAGTCCATGTAAGACATGTGCACAGCATTGCCTCTCCCTGGGTTGTTTTTCACACCGTTTTAGTGTTCAGGTCCCCTGTACAGTACAGGCCTAAGCCAGACAGACACAGGATCTGTTCACACCTGTGCTTTGGTCTATGTCTTGACGTTAATCACAGGTAGAGGATAAGCCTATTTACTGCAGAGGAAATCATTTGAGTTTGTTCACAGTACTGTGAATGATGCACTGTACCTCATCTCTAATGCAGGAGGATGTGTGTGTGTGTGTGTGTGTGTAGGTGTGTGTGTAGGTGTGTGTGTGTGTGTGTGTGTGTGTGTGTGTGTAGGTGTGTGTGTAGGTGTGTCTGTGTGTGTGTGTGTGTGTGTAGGTGTGTGTGTGTGTGTGTGTGATATTGGGTAATGGCCCATGCAAGAGTGGGTGTGTGATAATTACTCAGAGTCCCTGTTTGGTTCTCCACCACAGGCCTGTCTGCTGCTCTCCCTGGAAAGCACCTATCCTCCGGCCCACCAGCTCTCTCTAGACATGCTCAAGGTATAATAGTCCACCTTCCTCCTGTTTCAGGACTCACCCAGCATGGTACTTCTGCCTCATCCCTGGCTGCCCTCCTGGTGTGTCCGTCCTTAGTAATTATCCCCCATAAATAATGACGCCTTTCTTATTTTTGGCTGCAAAGTGGCGTCTGCAGTCTGTTATTGTGGCGCGCTTTGAACTGAAGACAAAACATTTTGAGAAAGAATGTAGTCTGATAAAATCTGTGTGTTGGGCAGGTTTTGTGGGCTGGTAGGCCATGCATAACAAGTAATAGAATGAGTAAACAGATCTGTTGTCCTGTGCCTACAACTGCCCAGGGTGGGTATATTATAATAGAGAGTGACAGCGTCATTTCTTTTCTCACATTTCTCTGGAAATTGCTGTGAATGAAGTTGAGTTTTCTATATTAGCAATCTTTCCTGGAACACCTGTTAGGGTAAGGTCATCATTGTGTGTGTGTGTGCGTGTGTGTGTGCGTGTGTGTGTGTGTGTGTGTGTGCGTGTGTTCAACAGAGGCTTTCCACCGCTAACGATGAGATCGTAGAGGTTCTCCTGTCCAAGCAACAGGTTCTCGGTGCTTTGCGGTTTGTCCGTAGTGTAGGTGGCCATGACAATGTGTCAGCGCGGAAGTTCCTGGATGCCGCGCGGCAGACGAGTGACCCCATGCTCTTCTACACCATCTTCCGGTTCTTCGAGCAGAGGAACCTTCGGCTCCGTGGAAACCCGGGCTTTAATCCAGGTTTGTTCTGACATGGATCCATTTGGTTTCACATTGCAGATTTGGGTGATGCTTTACCAACTTCTATGCATCTCCTAGATGGCTTGTATATGTAGTAAAGGCAATATCAGGACACTTAAATGATTGACATCTACATTGTGAAACTGGATGTAGAATTGATCATTTCCATATTTATTGACCATCTGCTTTTGTGCTGATTTTCACAATTCTGTGCTGTATTTAGTATTCTTAGAGTAATATATAGTATGCATTTCAGTATTCAGTATTTGTATTTGCATTTATTACAGTGTACTGTTTTGCTGTGCAGTTGTGGCCACTGATTTCTTTTAGGGACATATGCGAGTAAACTAGCTTTCTGCTAATTAACTGCTAATCTAATCATTAGATGTTTACATCTGAGACAACATCCACGTCCGCACCTCACGAGTTGTTGTCGCGTTTGCGGCGTGTGGTGTGTGTTGCAGGTGAGCACTGCGAGGAACACGTGGCCCACTTCAAACAGATGTTTGGGGAGCAGGCGCTGATGAAGCCGGCGACTGTCTAACGAAGGAAAAAGAAATGGACACGAGGTGTCTGAAGACTGACTGGAAAACATGTGCTTACCTCACACTAATCAACATTCCCTGTTGGGCACACTGGAACAGTGGTGACGCAGGTTATTTATTTTTTCAGTGTTGTCTAGGACAGGGGCTCTCAAACTTTATTGGACTGGGGACCCCTCATGGAGCAGAAACATTTCCAAGGACTCCTCATAATTACAACACAAATTTAATCATACAGGTCATATCCATTTGTTCTGTTAGATGCTAGATGCTGTTTTGTAGCAAACTTTTTCACGGACCCCCTGGCAATGCGACCCCTGCGGGTCACCGAACTCCAGTTTGAGAACCAGTGGTCTAGGAGTTTGCTGGATTTTGACTGAGTGCAGGAATTTGAATGGTTGCTATATGGATAGACCACTTGCTAAATGTCATTTTGCAAAGAATGCCCAGTTAAACCATAATATATTGTATATGTTGTGAAAAAGAATAATGTTTTATTAAAGTCTTATATTTAATCATGTACTTGTGTGGTTTCTGTATTAAATACAATGCATGTGAATGCAAAGCGGCATTTGCAACCACTTGAAACCGAGAAGTAGCACAAAGCAGCTTTCATAATGAATAGGCGTAGTACACAAGTTTGCCACATATTTCTTTTCTAGTATATGATCCCTGCACCTCAACTGTTATCGTCAGTATTTGACTTCAAAGGGATTTCAGTCAATAATATGATCACATGGTACATCAAACTTACTAGCACAACTGATGGCAATGCAACACTAGGTTGGTGTAACTTGTCATTACTGGGTTTTGCCACACTGTGGCAAACTTCCCTAATGGGTAGCCAGTTCCTCTTCGCAGAAAGTTCATGCAGTTCCAAAACTGTCACAGGAGGAGGATGCAAGCCAGGCACAACATGACAAAACTGATTGCTCATTATTTCCCAACAACTAGCGTCATACTCAAAACATTGCCAAGACGAGGATATTTAAAACAGATGTTAACTTAGGAGCACCATCAACTTTTAAGTATTAGAAGAATAGTCAAAGATAATCATTAAAGTGGATTTTCCAAGGATAAACATACACTGTACATGTGCAACTGGGTTCTTTTTATTTTGAATGACAATATTAATCTTAAATTGCAAACAAAACGTGAACATTAAGTGCATTTATACTGTACTCCTATGTACGTACCTACAAGTGCATCACTTCACAGGACGGCCAACGAAGTCACCACATACAACATATTCTCCTATCTAGACTAACCACATGATCTACATCAGCAGTTTACCACTTTAGCACTATACAGAATGCTTTAGGCCTACCAAAAACAGTGTCTCACTTTGCCTCTTCGGCTTACCAAAACAGTGTCTAGCTATGTAGGACGATGAGGTTAAATGAATGTGTAAAAAAAAAAAAAAAAAAAACCTAACATCATGAATTAATTTACATGGATTTGCATTTTGACAAATCCCAAAAAACACACCAGGGAGTATAAAATGTGAAATTCAGCCAGATCTTTGGTACATGTATTTGGTAAACATTGTGTTTATAAGACCATATTCAACTATATAGAAAACAGGCAAAGAAGCCTAATTTAGACCATCCATTGTCAATCCACTGACACTGATCACAGTATTAAAAACACAAATGCTTGGGTCTTAAAAGCATGCATAAAACTGCATGCTGTTTTAGCTTCATTATTTCTTACTGAGTGAATGAAGAACATATCTTTCTTGGATACACTAAGAGGAAAAATGCCTAAATAATGTGTAAAACCCTTGCCTGGCCACACCCTCCTACACACTTCCATTCAATTATCATCTCCCTACAGTGCTAGCCTGGATTTGATTCCATTGAGCTGGTTGTCTCGGATGGCATTTTGACTGCATCCAATCAGCAAACAGAGGGAGGGGTTGTGAACCCTGAGTTAGAATGCTATCAGTCAAGGCAGGCTATCAGTCAAGGGCTGGCCAAATCATTTTAAACTTCAGACTCCACATCTCCAGCACGTAATTGTTTCTCACTATCGAATGGCCAGGCCCGTTGTACGAAATTAAGTGTAGTAAGCGGGGCTGGTTTTATAATCAGGCTAGTAAAACCCTATTTACCAGAAGGTTCATTTGAATTCAAGTGTAACAGTGTCTCTTTTTGGTCTCTGTTCTGCTTTGTGAGAATAAGCAAATGGTCTTAATTTGGTACAATTTGAAATGGCACAGTCAAGCTAACAGATAATAGATCTTCAATCCTGTTTTAATTTAGACGATGCAATAATCTATTTATATCTAGATTACTTTGAGAGTACAATGTGCTGAAACTACAAATATTTCAAAGTCTCTTCGTGGTCAGTGAGTAGTTGTTAAATGTGAATTTGGCAAGGATCAGATCAGAGGTTTTAGTGATATAAAAATGCTGCCTCCACTACATTTGCACATTACTGCCCCATTACAGCCCCATTGTTGTAGAAGGTTGTTTTCATGCAGTGTGCTACTTGCATTATTGAAGGCTTTGTACTAAAAGTGACTTTGATTTAATAATTTACTAGTTATTTGTGCTTACTCTGGTGTTCTATAAGGTGTTTTTGCTTATTTTACAGACTTGACTTGGACCCAGAACAAATTGCTTGCCTGTTCAAAATTGGTCCCTGAATAACATTAAAAAACAAACAATAATACTGCTTCAAAATTACATTCCATTAAACCTACAACATTCTGTTGCTACTTTATACACACAAACAAAAAACACCACAATTTTTGTACCCATTTCACAGTTGAACACTTACAAAATCTAGCTACTGAAAAACTGAATAGCTAAACAACTGTGGTTAACGGACTGTTCTACATTGAACGAAAACTTGAGGTTATCTGTATCATGTCCTGCTACGTACATTATGATGAGAACAATAAACCAGTTTGTGGAAGTATTTGTTAATTGAATTAGTTACTAGTTAGAATACTATACCTATGAGTATGAACCATACTTAAATGCAGCCATCTGACAGAGGTGAGTAATTTTTCAAGTACTTTTTAGAGCCTTCTTTGTGAAAACTCAGCCTGTTGATATCTCGTCACAGAACAATTCAACCTGCTGCAAAACAGCCTTCATTCTGTCAGCACACCAGCAAATACAGTATATCTGTCAGCGACACCAAGGGGTCCGGCACAGAGTGCTTCTGATCGTGGGAAGGCCCTTTTCCTCCGCTGGTGATCTCTGAGGATGGGACACTGCTCTGGAGGTGAACTCTGCTCAAGGTGAGGTCAAAGGTCACAGCGAGCATCCGCCACCTTTATCCTGTTTGTGAGTGGATGAGACTGCTCATCCGGAAGATCCCGGGTTCTCCATGACTCACTGGCAGCCAAATCAAAGGGCACTGACTTTTGAAGTCAGTTCTCACATTCGTGCTAACACAAACAAACACTTGTGTGATTGCACACGCACACACACACACACACACACACACACACACACACACACACAAGACACATATTGTACTTGTCCAGATGCTTATGTAAAAGCCTCCGATAAGTCTTAAATAACACTGTAGGATAAAAGAAAAGTTTATGACATTCCAGACCTGTTCCAAACCAAGGCCAGGGTGCGTACAGATGCCAGAGGCCCAGAGCACCTAAAGTGCTGGGGTCTGGACTTTGGTGTTCAGCCCCAAATACTCCAGGTTCTCGGCGGCGGGCAGGAAGAGGCTCCGGGGAATGTCCAGAGGCAGGAATGCCTCCTGGTAGTCTGGGTTGTCCAGGTTGGCACAGGGGGAGCGGGGTAGTGTACAGCTGGCCGTGTTCAGGTATTCTGGCCCTGCTGGCTTGCCGCTGAGCACCTCACAGTATCCATCTTCATCATCATCATCATGGTCACCACCATCATCATCATAACTATGGTGACCGTTGCCATTACCGCAGCTATTCCTGTCCAAAGCCCCATGATCTTCGTAGTTTGGGTTCATCATGTCGCACAGCATGGAGTCTTGTTGGTTCACATACTCTGTTTTAGGAGTTGAGAAATAACACCAGCAAATAAATGAATAAATAAATAAATAAATAACAAAGCGAAACTGTCTAGAAAAAAGGATCATTGTGCAGAGATGTGAAGCATTTCACAACACTGGCTTATAGGCTCAGCAGGATTAGCTTGTCCAAGGCCTGGAGTGAGGCATTCCCATAAATCATTACTCAAGCATACAAGCTGGGGGTGGTGCTGCACTTCCAATGAAGGCAAGGCCCTAGAAATATTATATTTCTAAAAATAAAACCCTCAACCTCTGAGGAGTCTTTCACAAGTTCATTTGTAAGCCCCTTGAACCAAACCTATGAATCCCAACTGGGAATCCACACAGCTTTTGTCTTCATAACAAAGAGGAATTTAGCAGTTGTTTTTGTTATTGTTCTTTTATACTCCTCAATATAAGTATCGTGTTTGGGTTTGACTACGCTAACAGGAGATTACTACAAAATAACAAGTATTTTTGGTCAGTTTTGTTAGAAATAGGGGAAAATGGCAATCCCATGAAGCAGTGGTCAACGGTCATGTTAAGTGCTTGACCTGTGATGATCCCTACCTGGCAGAGGATGATCCTTCTCGAGTGGTCCTTGTGTAGGATCTGTGATGTAGCGTAAGAGTATGCTGTTCTCTCTAACGGGGTGACCATTCTGTTGAAGATAAAACGCACGTCAGAGTCTATTAAGGAGGGCAGGCACACCTTGACAAAGTATGCTAAAGGTGCCTCTATATCACGAGATAAAGCTTAAGATAAAACAAACAAAAAGTGCAACACTACTTACTAAACAGACAAACCACTTTAATGATAACCTGACATTTCAAAACACCAGTTTATCAAAAGTGGTTCGCTTTATTTTAGACTCTATATAGACAACAAAGATATAGCTAGATAGAGACATAAAGCAAGTTGTTTCGCTAGCACATACAGCACCCCATCAAAACAGGCTTAATGATACTATTGTATACTACTATGTGTATTAATGATCCCCATTGTGTTTCATTTCCCTGTATGTGCACTGTATTTGTTTGAGTTTTCCATGCAGTAACAAATGCAGTAAGTTAATTATGTTATTCATTCATGGACAGTACAATGTAAACAAATACACAAAAAAAATACACGTTGGAGACAATCAAGTTTCTAGTGTCCACAGTGAAATGGTTAGCAAACTATTCATAATGAGAACTGCATTACTGGTGAGCATGTTATGCATTTTGCACAACACATCATGCATCCCTACCAGCCAGCTATTTCAACAGAAACTAGAAATTGCCAAAGCTCAAGCTTCCTGAGGAAATTAGGACAAACAGGTTTGACCAGACTTAGACTTGACAGCTACTGTGCTTAAGTTCAGGAGAGTGTTGTCTGTGTACTCACTCTAGTTCTAGTGAGAACGTGCAGTGATGGTGAAGGAGGTGACGGGGGGGTGGTGGGAGGGGTTGGAGGAACTCCTGTGTGCCTGTAGCCGTTGTGTGCTGTTGTTGTGTGCATGTGGGGGATGGCGGTGGTCACCGTGGTTACGCGGGGATGCTGCTGCTGCTGCTGCTGCTGCTGCTGGGAATGCTGTGGCATGCCAGTCTGACTCTCGCTGAAGAAGCCCTTGTTGGGCAGGAGGTACTCCTCGGCGTCCACCACGTCATCAATGTCTTCAGTGCTGATGAGGGTCCGGAAAAACCTGGAGTCTGTTGGGCTTGGCAGACACATCCTCTCATCTCCCTGCATGAGGGTGAGTCAGAATGCAGCTTTTATCTCACTGATGAGCATGGTTTGCAAATCAACCAGATCAAATCCACCAAGTCAACCACCAAGTCATCCACTTTTTTTCATATCTGCACATTTGCGATGGTGGTGCAGGTGGTAGAGGTGCCATTCGGGAACCAGAGGGTTGCAGGTTTGAGCCCCACTCTGCCTGACCCCTTCGAAGTGCAATGTGACTTTTCTATCAACAATCTATACATTTACATGTATGCATTTAGCAGACCCTTTTATCTGAAATGGCTTACAAAAAGATGAACAACATTCAAGCTACAACACAATTAAAAACTTTATTAACTACTAAGAGTGCAACTTGCTGACTGGAAATTGGCAGATGAAAGCGCAGGAGTGTGATAAAAGTGTCAGTACAGAGAGACAGTCGGGGTGGCATTGTAAGTGCATTACAGGAAGTTAAGCCAAGAGATGCTCTCGGAAGAGTGGAGTCTTTAAGAATTTCTTGAAGATGGAGAGGGTTCTGAGAGCTTTAAGAGGTCATTAAGGTAGATGGGAGCAGATCAATCAGTCACCCTGTAGGCCAACAATATGTAACTGCGTAAACTGCTGTAGAAGTTTCATATTGACAGCACCCCAACATTTTAAAATCAACGTGGATCGTGGAAAACACGTATATATGCCTACCTATACTGTAGTAACATGCAGAGATTACAGAAATATTAAAAAAACATTACCTGTATGACCAAGTAGCGCGATGGATCACGAGCCATTTTCGAGAACTCGGCAACAAGTTCCCTGAAGTGAGGTCTGCTGTCAGCATCAATCATCCAACCTGTGAACACCCAACGCATACAAGACTACTGATTATGACAGTCTGCTCTGTTTGCTGTCAACAAAAACTGATGGAAGAGATGATTAGTGTGGAGTTTCACTAACACACACCTAAAGCTAAACACATCAGTCTCAGCCAAGAAAAGATAATTATTTTTGAACCCATACTCATGTCAGGGCTCATATTTGGCGTTATCCATGTAGATGTTTATGGTGCAGCAAGCAGGCTGCCGTTACCCTTACCTTGGACCATGATCATAGAGATGTCTATATCTTTGATCATTACCATATACACATTGACCATGAGCATCCATCAAGGAGGCAACCATTACAGTCACATTTGACCGGGACCATATAGACATCTATGGTGCAGCTAGAAGGCTACTGTTAGACTTACATTTAAACATAATCATGTAGACGTCTATGGTGCAGCAAGGAGGCTACTGTTACAAATTTACAATTGACCATGGTCATGTAAATGTCTTATGGTGCAGCCCGCAGGCTACCGTTACACACTCACATTTGACCACAATCATGACCCTGTTTATGGTGCACCAAGGGGGCCATTGTTACATACTCACATTTTACCATGATCTTACTAATGTCTGCATTTGATCATGATCATGTAGATGTCTATGGTGCAGATAGGAGGCTACCATAATACTCACATTTGACCATAATCATGTAGACGTCTATGGTGCAGATGGGAGGCTGTGGCAGACGCTCTCCTTTCTCCAAGATGTCAGCGATGGTACTAGCTGGAATTCCATCGTAAGGTTTCGACCCAAACGTCATCAGCTCCCAAACAGTCACCCCTGACAAGACAGAGACTAATAAGACCTGGCTCAGGACTGAAGGCTGAAGATGATTCACTATCCGTGGATGGCATCAACTAACGCAAGCAGTTACCAGCCTTAGACACAAAAATTGCACCAGAGTGTTAGCTGTTACATGAGCAATCACTGAAGAAGTTTAACTTCCATTCAAAAACACTCATATAACCTTTTTCCATTGATACTTGTAAATCACCATTTCATCTGAGCCGTTTGTAATGGGTAGTTTGTCCAGACCTCTTAACCTCCCTTTACTTACCATAACTCCATACATCACTCTGATGGGTGTATGTCCAGTGAAGAATGGATTCTAGTGCCATCCACTTGATGGGGACCTGTAAGTAAAGCACAATACATTTGAGTGTGTGTGTGTGTGTGTGTGTGTGTACCAGGGAATGGGGGCAAGCACTTACTACATTACTAACATTGCTTTAAGCTCTTTGTTGTTGAATTTAGCACTTTACACCTTTAAAGGACCACTGCTTGTTTCAGCAGCTCAAGATCGAGCCCCCCCGTCATGGTTCAGAGCTCATCTTTAAGGCTGACCTAGCCTGGTGGTAAAACCAGCCCCTCATTGTACACTAAATTTCATACAAAGGGGCTGGCCATTCGGTAATAAGAAACGATTGCTTGCTGGAGGTATACGAGTCTGTTAAAGTTTAAAGCAACTGGGTCAGCCCTTGACAGATAGCCTGCATTGACTGAAATCATTCTAGTTCAGTGTTCACAACTCTGTTTGCTGATTGGATGCCGTAAAAATGCCAGTGGCGAATCAAATCCAGACAAGCACTGTAGGGAGATGACAATTGAGCTGTAGTGTGTAAGAAGGCGTGGCCAGGCTAAGGCTGACCTAGTTTACCACAAGAGTGGAGTCCAAAAAAAAAAAAAGTCATCTCAAAGCCATGGCAAGAATTTGTTTTGTGACTTTATTTAGGAAATACAGGCAAAAAAAATCTATTTAAAGAAACATCTAGCCACAAACTTCCATGCTCCACTTTCAGCATTCATAAATCGTGTGTATTTATCTTGATTTGGTCCCGTCACGTGTATTACATTAACATTTATCATTTGTATTCAATTACATTTATTTATTTATTATATGATATATATGATTATGATTAATCCCTCATGATTAACTTCTGAAGCACTATATCACGTTTTTACACATTTCCAAGGGTGCAACATTAAGAAGCATATTGTGTAGATAACGGTCAAATTTCACAATAAAAGCTCCCAAATAAATAAATTAATAATTTAAATAATCCTTCATTCTCTAACCTTGCCTCCATCTGCATGGTATTCCTTCTCATCAGCGCTGAGGAGTTTGGCCAGTCCAAAGTCGGTGATCTTCACATGGTTGGGAGTTTTCACTAACACATTCCTTGCCGCTAAATCCCGGTGTACCAAGTGACGGTCCTCTAAGTAGCTCATACCCTATGAGACAGAGAGCAAAGGATCATGTTTATAATGTTGGAATTACTGTACTGTAGGCAGAAAGTGTGTTCTCTTATTATACCAGGTGTGTGGAGTTTTATGAGTACACAGAGCAATCAAAGCTGTTGTCAGCCCAACATGCAATTAAGAACATGTAGGTCTGTTGCTGTAAGTCTAGGGTTGGCAGGGATGTAATTCTAAAAGAATCAGGAAACAGTGACATTCTCACAGACAGCACCCCTCTCCTTTCATCTCGCATGCATACACTTCAGACTAAAGTCTAATGAAACCGACTAATGATGGGAGAGAGACACCATCTGTGTACATTTTTGCTCTCTCTGTCCCTGTCCCATGATGGTACACACACCTAAATACACACCTAACAAATGAAAACTGCCCCCATCATTCTGTTTGCTTTTCTTACATGTGTCTGTGTGCTTTCTCAAGTGTGCAAATGAACAAACTAAACTTCTACAGAGCCTTGACAGTGATCCCTGTGGATGAGCGGTGTGTGTAGCCTATGTGTGTAGGGCAAATAGCTGGAGGCAAGGTTGGGTTTAACGTATCACAGGGTGAAGGATATGTTGTATAAGCCAATGATTCAACTACAAAAAAATCATACACAGAGCAAGAAAGGTCAGAGATAATAATGTCTTACTTATCAAAAGAAAATAACTCATTTAATAAAAAAAATACAGGGGAGAAAGATTGTGTGAATATTATACCCACATAGAACCAGAAACAGATTTTGTGGTCGATAAAGTTACTATCAAGTTACTGAATTATTGACATAAAGGTGTAATTTAACTATGAAACAAGGATTACAGACTATTTATATGCTTTTAATTCACTGTTATCAAAACAAAAATCAGTTTAGCTGCAGGATAGCTTTGCAGATAAAAATTCTGAAGAGAGCAGACAACAAATGCAATGAATCGAGTAAACCTAATTAGTCTACCAACACTCACTGCTTAAATCATCTCTCACCGGTGGCGGTGGTAGCATAGTGGTTAAGGAACCTGGCTAGCGTGCAAGTTGCCTGAAAAGTTGTGGGTTTGAATCCTAGCTGCCACCGTTGTGCCCTTGAGCAAGGCACTTAACCCTATGTTGCTCTAGGGGAGACTGGCCCTGAACAATTGATAGTTGATAAGTTGTAAGTCGCCTTGGATAAAAGCGTCTGCTAAATGCATAAATGTAATCTAAATGTAGATCTCTTTGGTCTAGGAAGAAATAACAGTGTCTTTGTTCTGCAGTCATACTGGCCCAATAGCTTTATAATGAGCTTTGCAACTTTTTACAATTTAACATGATTTGTAAAGGTGGGAATCGAAAACCGAGGGAACTGAGGGAATCGAGCAGAAGCGAGAACTGAACCTTTCAGTCACTGGAATAGCCTGACATTATCAACTGCTGTTATCAATGCCGGTATGTTTTTCAGACCAAGGACCCCCCCCCCCCCAAAAAAAAAAAAAATGGAGAAAGAAAGCAAACCTTTTGCTGACTATATTTGCTAACAAACACCAGTCAATATTTTCTAGCGGTGTTCTAGCGGATGACTAAGGCTGTGGGAGGTGTTAGGCAGGTTTTGTGTATCTACAAAATAGCTAACTCATTAGTTTCAGTGTTGTTATAATACATCATGGTTTATATTGCTATTTAAGCTAATTTACTTGTGTAATAGTATAAACATGTGTCCACTGGCATACAATTAGTTTGCACACACACACACACACACACACACACACACACACAGACACCAGATCTCACCTTGGCAATCTGGACACACCAGTTGAGGAGACTCTGAGAGCCGGTGTTGTCCTTGTTTTCGCGGACGTAGTCCAGCAAGCAGCCGAAGGGCATGATCTGAGTGATGAGCTGCACAGGGGAGGTGAGGCAGATGCCCAGCAAGCGGCACACGTGGGGGTGCTCAACGCTTGCCATCATGTACGCCTCCTGAGACACATGTAAGCACACGCAAACACACACACACACACACACACACACACACACACCACACACACACACAAACACACACAAATGCAAACAGACAAGCATCAAAGTAAAAGTTAGCTTTTGGAACAATGTGAGCAGTTGACAAGCAAAGCCATTGGAACACAGGATCAGACTAAGGCTCTGTTTACATGTAAACAGATATTTTTATCCGTTTTTTTTTTTAATTGTGTTAACATGTATCCAGTGGAATCTAGCAAATAAACATTTTCAGTTGAGGTGGCTAAAACTCTGTTTACGTGTAAACGAGAGGCCCAAACGGATAAAAAAAAATCTGTTTATAAAAATATCTAGATACAATTAACCAGGGCCTAAGCAGCAGTGCTCTTCAACAGGTTGTCTGATCCTCAGCACTTGTGCCAAAGAGAATGGCAGCAACTTACATCCAAGATCTCTTTGTTGGCTTTGGGGGATGAGACTTCCCTCAGAACTTTGATGGCAACTGGAATCTTTACATCTTCCCCTTCCGGAACCCACAGACCCTGAGAAACAAATCATAGATCAGATATAAACTTGTGAAAATACAGAAATAATATACACACATATACACATAATATACACACACACACACACACACACACACACATACACACCCCACCGCGCCTGCCGCCATAATTGGCATGTGGGAACTAGAATAAAGGGAAAACTCTTTAACGGATAGCTCATACAAATCTCTCAGGAATCTTTCCTCGGAATATGCTAGAGGGGACACATACTGTACACACGCACACACACACACACACACACACACACACAGAATATATATACATCTATCTATCTAACCACCAACATATCAAGAACCAAGAATTTGCAAGAATTATTATCTTTTGATAAAATAGGAAAATGTCATAGACCATTTGTTATTTGATTTTGAATTTTGATTCCCTCATTACTGAAACTGTGTCTTGGTTTTTGCTTCTCACCTTATAAACAGTGCCGAAGGCTCCTGAACCCAGGACTTTCATTTTCCTGAGCTCTGTCTCCTTTAGGATACGCAGTAAGGCTTGATTAGGTGCCTCTCCACTTGGAGTTAAAGGCTCCACCAACTGTAGGGACAAATGTTGTGATCTGAACTAGATGCACATATAAACAATAAACAGTCAAAAACAATCAAAAAATGACAAAAAATCTAAGCAGGACTTGATAGCTAAGTGCATTGTGGTGCTGGGCAAAAATTCTTACAATTCATCGGAGTCCATTGTTTTATCTTGTGTGATTTTACACTGGATTGCTAGGTCTTTTGAGAAGATTGCCATAATGGAAACCAATCACAGTCTGAGTTGTCAGTATGAAGTGGTGGACAATAAGGTATCCCACGTAAGCAAACAAGAGGGCTGTGCTAAGAAGTTCCTTTCACCTCTCTCTCCTGAAGAAGCCTACGCAGGGTCCTCTTCCTTCGGATGTGGCGTCGCCGAGTGATGATGAAGATGGTCAGAGCGAGGATGACAACCATCAGCAGACACCCCACCACCCCCGCTGCCACCATTGGCATGTGGGAACTAGAATAAAGGAAAAACTCTTTAAGTATCTCAAACAAATCTCCCAGGAATCTTTCCTTGGAATGTGCTAGACGGGACATATACTGTACACACACACACACACACACACACACACACACAACCCTACACACATCCAGCAAGTACCACAGAAGTTGAAAACCAGTTCCGATACTTTAAGGGATCATAGATTACATATAGACAGGGCAAACTGTTCTTAAAAGTGCAAATCTGAGTGTGACTGATGGAAAAGCAGTACATTAAATGCATGTCTGGTTGATACAGTAAATTGGTTATTAAATAGGTGTGACGTAGCATCACTGACTGTGTCCATATGCATTTGGACAGAACGCTCATATTATTTCACGATCAATCAATCAAGTATTGGCTTTGTGCCAATTACCAATGGCTTTGTGGAAAGACTTCCCAGGTATTTTAAAACTACTGGGGTTCAGGAAAGTTATACTGTTATACTGTTCAGAATGGGTGACCAAATCACCCTTTTTCTGACAAATAGGTGCCTGAATCTGCATCATTCCAATTAAAATAACCCCCTGAATGTGACTAAACAACACCTAGATTTCACCCTCGGACTGTTTCTCTGCCTTGCTCAGGAGACGAAGAGGACTGTTGCAGCATGTCTCTTAGTGTGAGATTTATCACAAAGACAAACAAAGTACCATAATAAAAGTACTGCAAGAAAAACAGCCATCAAGATTCATGAGCCAATATCTCACCTCCTTGGTTCACATCCAGACAATCCAGGCCCACTACATCTGCAGATAAAAATCAGAGGAGATATGAGAACTTAAGAAGTTTCCAAGCTTAGTAAGTCATCGTAATTCATCAGTTTTTGTTGACAGCATGATACCAAAAAAAAAAGACAATACAAAGCAGGCAGTGTATGAATAGAGAGGTTTCTGTCAGCTGCCTCAGGGTCTTTTGTCTCCATAAGCCCTCACATGTAATGAGCCCTCACAGACATATTACACACCCAACAGCATTTGAGCAATGACGCAACAACATGCACACTCACTGCCAGAGTCAATGTCCACCAAAGCATCAAAGCAACCTCACTTTCAGATTAGTTTTAAACAACTGAAAAAAGCATTCTTTCGGTCTTATATATACAGCCATTGGTTTTACCCTTGTGTGCAGTTGGCGTGGCATGGCTGGCATTCTCCCTTCCGATCAGGGTACTTCCAGATGAGCATGTCGTTCTCCCCAAACACATTGTGGGGGCAGTGGTGGACACAGTGGGGTCCATCTTTAAAGTGAAGACACTCCACACACTGGTCTGGACCCTACAAGAGTGACACAGCTAATCAGCTTTGGTAGATTGCCACTTTATTACAATATACATACATACTGTGTAATCACTACCAGCATACCAATCATATCCATGTTTTAACCATTACAATTTTTTTTTGCACTATGTGTGTAAATTTTCCAGGGTGGAGCAGAAGATGAAAAGATATTTCATTGTCATTAAAATATGAAAACAATATTCACAGATGGCATAAATTTGGAACTATGGTTATGTAATGATTCCTAAAGATTAAAATGCCCTCAGAGCTATGCCTGTGACAACAGCTGCTTAGCATGTTATCATGATCTATACAGACAGCAATGAGCAAGAAAACATTCATCTGTAACTCCACTGTTCTAGTCAGAGATGGCTAGAAATTGGACGTACTGGCCCATAGCAGGTTTGATGGCCGCTCTGTGGTTTGCATTCCGGGTCACATTCCAGACAGGTCTTGTTCAGCACATATTCCCTTGGAGACCTGGGCCCCAAGACAAGACATCCATTAGAACAGCAGGCAGCAAACAACAGCAGCCTGGTGCTTTTGTTGACAAGAAGTCCCATTAAGGAGGCATTCATGGATTGCATGCTTGGCAGTCACAGCATCTCACTGCAAGCCTGTTGTGCCAGAGGTTTACAGAGTTCTTCTCAAACACTGAATTCAATAACTGGCAACTAGCAATGTCGGGGTCATGAGTTTAATTCCCAGGAGCATAACAACTGCCTACAGATTCACTTTTCACAGTCCTCATTGTAAAACTACACTGAATGATAATAACTGTTGTTGCTGTTGTTATACCCCAATGACTAGCATTGAATTCACCTTTCACTACACTTATTATGAAACTGCATTGGATTATTGTTGCTGATGATGATGATGATGATGTTGTTGTTGTTGCTCTCACCCATCCAGTAGTCTGCAGGCATCCACGCAGAGGCCCCTGCGGCTATAGAGCTGGCAGGTGAGGCACATGGAGGGGCCGGGGCCCCAGCAGCCAGCCTCTGAGCACAGGCCATCACAGGTGCTGTTCTGCAGCGCTGCAGAAGGAAGTGGAAGACACATAAACACGCATGCATGCACACACACACACACACACACAGAACACATTAAAACACACAGAAGTACACACAGAATATAAAAATGAGCACATGTACATTCATATACACACAGACAGCAATCCAGAAAACTCCAAACTCTATTTATCTGACACTGTTTCACTGTAACTCCAACAACTGCTCCAGTCTACCAGTATACATGATGTTGCTAAAAGACCCCACACTGTCAGAGGTGTATTTTCCAAGTAGGTTCAGGTGGCTCAGTGACAATCCTAGAATAGATGGTAAATCTCCTCATAAAAGTACTATGTGGTTTTGCTTTATGAGGAGACGGAAACAACGAGACTGACCTGTTTAACCTTACACTCTGTGACAACTACCTAAGTGTCACTGAAACATTTGTTTTGTTCCTTGTCACTTGTTCGACTTGGAATCCCCCCGAGGTGTCCCACAGGTTCTCACCGCAGGTTTCCTGGTTGGCGTTTTGGCCCACGATGTATCGCTGTTTGTCAAGCCTTAGGAGACCCCTCCAGTAGTTACTGTCGCCCATGTAGCAGAGGCGGGGATTATTACGGATGACCACATCACCGCTGCTAACCTCTCGCAGCGAGCGCAGGCCCAGATGTTCCAGATGTGGAATGTTCAGAACAGCAAAACTTGCTGTTCCCCTGAAGACAAATATGGGATTGATCCAGTCATGTGATGTAATGACAAATGTCAGACTGTTTTTGTGGAACGCACCACCATGTGTTTGACAGCACTTTCACTTCTTCTGGTTACCAAACATGTCTCTAGATTAATTACATGAATCGTGGCTCCACAACCAAACAAAGTTCTTACGTTACAAACATCACAGAACTTTATTACACAAAACTGTTTATTTATGGGGACAATGTAAATAAACAACATTAAATATTAGTTGTTCATATTAAATTAATAAAGCATATTATCTGTGTTAAAGGGCATAGTCCACAATTATAGCAAAAGAGATTCATGTCATTTCAGGGCACTAGCCGAATAAATTACATCCTTCCTGAAACAAAATGTTGATTAGTAGCAATTGATAATGGGTCATTACAAACCACTACAGTTGCTTTTCATTTACAGAGCCAGGATTGTAGGAACACTGTAGCCACCAACTTTTTTTTTTTTTAATGGGAACTGATAGTGCTAAGTAACATGCATTTCACAAATGCTTACAGATGCATGGTCCTGCCTCTGATAATCTCCAAGTTTTCAAAGGGACTAAGAGAGGTGAGGTTGTCGGGCCAAGCCTGTATCAGCAGAAAGCCTGAGAGGATTGAGAGGCAGAACAGCAGTGAGCGACAGGAACCACACACACAGTCTCACACAAGGCCACTCCAGTCCTGTCACTTTTCAATCACACTGAATATGAAATATTCACATCTTTTCCCTGAGAAATTAATATTTAATGCTGATTTCTTTAAAGCTTCAGTAGAAGCTAATACAAAAGTAGGTCTATTGGTTGAGTGGTATGGTTCAGTGGTTGGGACTGTGTCACACTAATGGTGTCCTGCATGTTTATTTGAGGTTGCCATGCCAATACTATTTCATGGTTTTGATGAAAAAGACTGGAAGAAAAAGACTATTTACTTCCTTATAATCACCTAGTGAAGCATCAGTTGATTCAGTTGTAACGAGATTTAACATTCACTCATTTGGTAGATGCTTTTATACAAATCAACTCAGAAGTGAAGTGTCAACTACATTCAGGTTATTAAATTATGGTCATAATTTGAAATACTTTACAGTTGCAATGCATTACTGCCAGTACTGCAGCTACTAAGACATCTTGAGAGGCTTAGGTACTGCACCTGTGATTTCTGTCACAGTCTTGAAAATGTCCAACTTTGCAGGATCCATCTTGGGTGTTTTAGTAAATGTGTCTCTGAAATTAATTTTAAAAGTGATTTTTTGCATGTACAACACACAGCAACAAAACACTAGGCTTGACTCAAGAGAAAGAAACAGTCATTTTCCTCACCCGCTTAAGGAAGTCCTTAGAATGGAAATATCCCCATTGATCTTGGTGCAGTTTTTGAAGGAGTCAATATTTGTTGCATTAATTGTCATAACACCAGCAAGTTTACCCATGTTAAGCCCATTACAAACTGCAGGAAACACAAAACCACACCAGTAAAGTTGAATATAAGTGATAGTCATATTTTGTGAAATATGAGTGAGAAGCAGGTGAAATGACAGTGAAATCCAGCATGCTGATGGATTTCATATTTACAGTACCGCACACTGCACTTTAAAATAGTGTGTCGATGACAGTAAATGCATACATTGAGTTAGCATAGAGAAGACCACTACACTACAATATTTCAGAATCAAATTTCAGTCCTGCACATAAATCGGCTACTTACAAGTGACCCAAACACCTCGTGTTTAGAGGCATTGTGAAGTAACTAAATCTAATAACAGTGATCTGATATTTAGTGATTTACTAATTGTAGTATTGATAAGTCAGTGCCTTTGGGGCAGGGGCCGATGCATGACTTGCACTTGGGGATGCCATTCTCCTCCACCTCGAATGTGTTGCTGCTGCAGGTGCGCACACATGCACCTTGGTCCGTAACAACATAGTTATCTGTCAGAGAGAAATGGGACTCTTGATCAGAAGCAAATATCTACACTATAATACAATGTATACTAAGGCTGACATAGTAAAGCTTGCTCCTTCTAGACTGCCAGCTCATAAGTTCTTCTGTGTCCTTAACTTTTTGGGGCTACACCACTAATTGGCTAATTATCCACACTGCTAATTGAATTAAGCCAAATAAGGTGCAGATATATGTCTGTATATCTTGATTACAGTAACACCATATTCAGAGACATCGCTTCATTGTTTCAGAACATTATTTGTAAGAACTCGCAAAGACTGCATCAACATGTACAGACATCCACTCTTGAGAAAGACTTACGAGGGCAGTTCTTAACGCAGGTGGCCCCAAAGCTGTATTTTGCATTAGGGTTGGGGATAAGTTGGTGAGTGTTGGGGTCATACAGCATTAGAGGGGGGCACATGTTCTTACAAATACCGTCATCTTCAAAGTCCTTACAGGCCTGCAGAGGTAAAAGGAGTGTCAGATCAGTCCTATTACGAATCAACAGCTTTATATGTAATCGACCAAAATAAAAAATCAGAAGAAAACCAAAAGGGACTACAATAATCGCAAACAACATTATGGTTATCAGGGGTAACATTACGGCAAAGGTGTTTTAATTGTACTGATCACTTTTACAAAAGATCTATGACACAAGCACCATGGCTTAAATACATACGACCAGATCCCATAGATGCAGCAGTGCAACACACACAACCACTCTTTTACTCACGAAGCAGTCTGAGGCGTATGGCCCAGTGCAGCCTCCTGCACAGTCCCCATTGCAGCAGTCGATGGGCTTGGGACCCTTACAACGGTGGGAGCACTGGTCTGCACAAATCAGCTTTGTGACTGTAAACAATCAAGAACATTAGCAATCCACTCAACACTAATGCTCAGAAAAGTTAGTAAACACACGGAGATAGAATTTGATTGCAGCCAATGGTGTCACTCTAGCAGTACAGACAATATAAAACACAAAATCAGACTACTGCTGATATATGCAACACCTGGTGACACTGTATTGTGTATGACGAATCAATCATAAAATTCAGACATGCATAATTTCTGTATATTTCATGTGAAAACTTTACAAACTGTAAGTGCATACTAGTTTGGCAGTTTTCAGGTCCTGGTGCCCAACAAGATCCATTGTAGCAACTTGAATCACAACCATGACCTGAAGGACAAAAATGATCAAAACTCATCACCGAAACACACACAGTACAGTTTAAAAAAATTGTGCATTAGAATTATTACTCCATAAAAACTATACACCATGTCATTACATGACATGACATAACATAACATGATATAATGTACTCACAAAAACTGGCAAAAACTGATTTGACAGACACCATATCTCCACCGTTCACAATGTCTTTCCATTGGATGGTGTCTATGTTACACAGCAGATGGTTATGTTTGATTTTTACCCCCCCTCTGAGGATTTCTTGAGTGGAACAAAAACAAAAAGCAAAAGGTCACTTAAGTAGCCTCTGGGTAACCACTTTTAGTTTCATACTGTGTTCTCTAACACTACAACACTAACTGCGTTCACAAAAATGCACAGTTCACATGACTTTACATTTCACCATTTTAAACCTTTTTGCTAAGGTATTCTTGCCTGCTCTGACCTGTGAGACTGCGTAGGGGCAGTTGCCTAAGGCCACGGGTGACGTTGAAGGTAGGTGAAGAAAAATTGCGGTCGTAGTTGGACATGACGGTGAGGGCGAAGCGGTTGTCGTAGAGCAAGTGGCCTCGGATCAGTCTCAAGTTCTCCAGTGGGATCGACTCAACAAAGTTGACAGCAATCAGAACGTAACCGTTCACTTCCTCAATGCTCTTTAAAAAGAACACATTTGTGACATGTCAATAATGCATGTTTATCCATTTAACAAACCAAAATGTTTACTTTTGAGGATAAATGCTGTTAAAACATCTGATAAATGAATCAATAAATAACAATAATGAATGAACTGACAAATTAATTTGTGCAGGGCCCATTACTTCCAAAGGTGAATTCAGCCCTAGGTCAATGCACTCTTTGTAATAAAAAAAAAATGTTCTCTTCACCTTGCATTGCTAAATACAGAAATTGAATACAGACTATTTTTCCAGGTCATCCATAGATTTACTTTGGAAGTTAGTATGGTAGCAGATTCAGAAGAGATGACCCACAGAAAACATTCCAACATATGTGAGAAGCACGTTAATATCTTGATCATGTTCCTCGCAACACGTATTTGCTGATGAAATGCTATCCGTTAATTTACATTCAATGTCTTTGGTTTGCATTGAATCTAAATATTTGTCTCTGGTAAATATAGCTACATATAAGGAGTAACTTACAAGGAGTTTAAAGAACTTACAGAACTTACTTCATTGACAGAAATATGTACAGTGACTTTACAATATAGCGCAACATGTCTACTCATGTTTTCAACATCCATGTTATGAAACCAGAAGTGTGCTGCTCATGATCTTGCACATGACATGACATGTTACTCACATGTTGTGTTTCCAGTGTATTGTACTGACTGACTTTTACTATGCTGATGCCTGATTTTACACTTACATAATTATTTCAAAAGGTACAAACAAGAATATGGTAAAACTATTACATATTACATAGCATTTTTATGTTGCTGTAATTTCTTGGAACTTGTACAGAGTGCCTATTGGTCATTAACTAAAACTGAGACAAATCTGATTGAAAAGACAGAATCACACTGTTGTGAATTCTGATATAGTTTAGACCTTTCTGTTGCCTTTACCCACCCTGAGAAAGGAGAGGTCATGGTGCTCCTGAATGTAGGTGATCTCCAGGTTCTCCAGCACCACAGAGCAGTTGCTGTACATCCGCACCAGGTTCCTGTAGTGGTCATCATACTTACCCAGCAGGGTCAGCTTGTTGCTTAATCCTTGGCACACTGTAAGAAAGGTGGAGAAAAGGTAACTTGAACTGAATACATTTGAATAAATTACTGTGATTTTTTAAATATAAGATGTAATAATTAAGATAATTATAAGAATTACATGAAGACAACAACATGTATGGTGAACGGAAAACATGGTGTAGAAAGAAAAGCACACAAAAAACACAGTGTATTCATTCAGTACTTTTTCTGCCTATTGACATTTATTAGAGGCTAACTGACAAATTAGTGTGTTGCTGCAATGGATCTGTAAGGATCAGAGTGGTGTGTTTGAGAATCACTTGTGGAAACTGTGTGTTTGTGTTCATGGAATGAATGTGTGTGGAGAGAGCTTAATGTCTTAGCTTAATGTCTGTACACACACACTTCACAGTTCAGCTGCTCATGGAATAATACCTGACTAATTCATTTAGCTCCATGCATACGCTGAGGGATTTAAAAAAAAAGGTGTATGGGGCTCAGAGTTGCTCTGTCAGTGGGTGCAATGTCTCTTCCTTGTGCTGCGAGGAGCTGTGTGGTGTAGTACTGGAATTTGGGTCCCCAGAGGTTGGAACCAGAGTTGCGTGTGTCTGTCTGTGTTTGTGTGCTCTTCCGGGGATGCTTGGCTCTGTTGCGGCTGCATCAACACAGCTGCGTTCACTCAGAGCTGTGTTTCGACTTTTTTCGATGGGAAGTCAAGTCCCTGGGAAGGGGGCAAGATCTGGAGCAACTCGACCCAGACCGAGTATCTGAATACCTCACTTCTGTTTTCTTCCGCTTTTCTACACCCAGCCTTGATATTATCTGACCCAAAATGCTGTTTTCTGAAAACATCAAACTTAAGTAGTTTTATCTGGCATCACTTCTGTTTCTGTGGCCTAAGTCCTGTCCTTGAATGGTTCCATTGTCAAAATACATGTCACAGAAATACCAGTATCTTAAAGCAAATATTCTGGATGTACCTATCTGACTCTCTTTCAAGTTTAACTTCTGTATTTAACACCTGTCTGACATGACTAGATGTATAACATGCCTATAACATGCTATAACATGCCTTCATAAAACATCAGTACAGGCAGTGCAATGCATATTCTTCCATGAAGTCTTGTCAATGCAATCCATTCAAAACATACATAATTTGTGACAGACCAAGCAGCAGTCCAGCCCTGAGTGTCTTAATGACTCCCATGACACCACAGCAGTCAGATATACCAGACCATGAGAAAACATTGCACAATCACAGAAGTTTCCAGAAAACAAACACAAGCTCCCTGCAACTGGCCTATAGCATGGGACTGAGACAGCTACAGAAGCCCAGTTCTACCACCTTTCCATTCCCCTTGTGTGCTGTCTCTTCAGCCACTGAGGTGCTGGATTCCCTATAGGCACGCTATAACCCCAGCCCTGCCTGTGGATGGCCAGTGGGCGTGAGCAGGAACAGGGCCAGATCTGGGCCAGGTTGTCAATCTACTCTGCTACAGCTTGTTTGCGCAGGCAGGCAGTTCACCGACTCTTCCCTTCTCCAAAGTCAGCGAACTGATGGGAACTCACAGGTTAGTGTTGCTTTCATCCACTAAGTGAACTTTGCTATTTACTGGTATGGCTAGCAGCTGGACTCGGCACGGCATAATTGCACTTGGAAATGTCTCACCCAGCATCTCATTACTGCAGCAACTACCATCCACTTTCAACGTCTCACTTTTAGTGATAAAAATGTTACATATTAAGAATAGGCTAACAATTGTGAGACTAACTAATAAAATCTGTACTGATGCCAAAAAACAATTATGACTTAACTTAACATCATCAGCTTTCAGGTCTGTTTAATAGAGTCAAAAACAGCAAAGATAAAGAAAGTAGATAGATTAAGATTATGATAAAGGAGCAGAAACTATGAACTAATTCACAAAGATGCAGAGATGTGTGAAAATTGTTGACTTCATTCTGTCAAGACTTGCTGAGCAGGTAGTTGGCTTGTCAAAAAAAAAAAAAAAGTGATCAAACATTATGCACGATAACGCTCTCTGTGCCAAATTCTGTCTTATTTTAATGTCGGTTAAAGCCAAGACACAAAAGAACATGCACACATGCAAGCATGCACGCACGCAGAGAGAGAGAGAGAGAGAGAGAAAGAGAGAGCGTGAGGGAGAGAAAAAAGGAGAGTAAGGTCAATCTGAGATAATGACATGCTCTGGCGTGATCCAACTGAAGTGATGACAAGCTCAAGCATGAGCTGAATTAAATATTCAATTAGAACTGTGTGTGCAAAAGGCCTGAAACTCTGAAACTCAGCTATGGTTCCCTCTGGCCCCGGATCAGCTGTCAGTCACAAATGAACCTCAAGCAAACGGATCTGACTGAACAGGTTGCTACCTACACAATGATCATGGGAAGGGAAATCCTTTAAATTTTTTTGTTTGTTTAAATGGAACATTTCTTCACTTTTTTGTCATTGTAAGGTTTGCCTTACAAAAGCAGGCTGGCAGCTAATGTTAACTGAATGGGGCATAGGAAACTAACACTGAAAGTAAGCTTCTGTGCCAGTTTGCCAGTTCTTTGCCAGTTTGCTATTCAGTCTACGTTGTACCTATGTCATGGTTTCTTTGGCAAATTCGACTCCCTTCTACATGCAAGTTCTGTTACTGCTAAATTCTCCAATCTTTCAAGACAAACAGTACAGGAAGATTTCATCATCTGATCTAGGATCTGCCTACTTGTTCGATTTAATAAACAACTGTGACAGGGATAACACTGATATGCCTGACTGAACTCTAGTTAGCAAACACTTAGTCAGACACCTGCATTAAGATAACAGGAACATAAATACCAGCTAGGACTTGACAAGCTAATTAATCATAGATGGAGACATGATAGCAGTGAGGCAGAAGAATGGTGGATTACCTAACTTCACCAACTTACATACATTCAGGTAATTTACCATTCCTGTCAAGGATAATGTTTCATAATATTTTATGAATAAATAAATATTAATATAAAATAAAAAAATATATTTCTATGCAATTAGCTGTTCCATATAGCCCTGTAGGAATGACCATAATCACAGAATTTTTTTAACTGAAATTAATTTCCATTGTGACGCTTTTGGCTAGCCATCACATTTTAGCCAGATATACCAGCGGTTAATTCTGTTCAGCTGTCACTGCTAAGCTGTAAACACACTAGCTTTTACGCTAATAGTAGTTTAGAAGTTTAGAAGTTTAGAAGTAGAATAGAAGTTTAAAAAACTGAACTGTTCTGAAAAACAGTTACAAAAGCTTGCAAAGCATGAGGTTTTAGAGACTTGTGTAAACAGGGTTGACCCAGTGTGAGGTGAAATTTAGTTTGCGCATCAGTTTCAGACTGTAAAGAGTCTTTGTGGACTGGCATTAAGTGTTAATCTTGATCAACAGAGCATGAGCAATAGATTTTAGATGTGTGACGGCCAACAGCCAATCAGACATGCTGAGACCTGGTCAATACAATGCACAAAAAGATATGTGTCAGATTTGATATCGATAAACTGAATAGCATGGAAAGAAAACATTGCAATTTGGCTTAGGAAAAAACAATAGCAAATGGTTACTGCCAGTATTTACCTTTCACTATATGTTCAGAAGCAATGCTTTGATTTGCTTGACCAACTTTAATACTGACAGATTTGAGTATTACAGCATTATTTGCAAGAGTCCAGTTCTCATGGAATATCTCGTGGAGAGATCCGCTTTGCTTTCTGTGCATACAGATGACTCACAAAACAAATGATCTTGTCACCTACTGTACAGCACAGCCTTGACCTGAAAGTCCATCCATGTGTGTTTAGCGTGTGGGAATTTTGTACACAGAAACAAAGAACCTGTATACAACACATGGCTGAATGTATAACTAGGGCCTGTGTGTAGGAAGGTGCATCATCCCCTGTGTTAAGTCACTGTCCCATAACCCTAGGTATACTCATCCTCTTGCACCAGCCCACGCAATATTACTGGAAGATGCCAACCACAAGGGCACTGCCTTGTTTGAACAACAATGGCACAATGGCTCCATCGAGTATGACTTACATTGCATCATCACATAAAGAAAACCTGCCTGCTTCCTTCTGGCATTCCTGCCTACTGGCATTGTAATGCAAACGAGTCTACAGGAACACCAGCAAAGGCCTAATATCACATTAAACCAATGTCAAAAGAACATAAGCCAAACAAATCACAAAGTAAAAACAAGTTAAGGAAATACCAGGGCAGCTATTAACAACTCAGTTCTGGCACTGGTATCATGAGAATGGGTGCTCCTGAAACAAGCAACAAATAACATGCATGAGCAGTGAAAAGGAAGTCTTTCTCTGACTTTGAACTTTTCCATTGAGGAATTGCACTACGTCATGAATGATTGCTGATAAAGTATGAGATGTTTATCTCATACCACCACCAACCCCCCCCCCTCCCCCGCATCTAATCTTCCCTCCAGTACAACCCCTCCAGGGAAAAGCACATTCTTTCCGCCAACAGTGCCTCTTTAGGTATCACTATTGACACCCACAATGAGAAACATGTGCATAGGCTGCAGACAAATTGAATTGTGGTAAATAAAATCTGCGAAGGCTGAAATTAGATGGCACATTTAAAGAGAACAGGACACCATCACCTCCTGAGAATACATAGGCTACATAGTGACTGCAGCGAAGTGAATGCATTTGGTGAGCTTATTTGTGCATTTGTTTGTTAAAAAGTGGTCAGTGCTGGGTGACTGCAGTGGAGAATAGTCATACACCTCACATGACTTGTCAAATTCTTCAGCAGGTTTGACAGAAGTGTTGAGGAAAATGAGTGTTAACTTAATATATCTAAACTGTTTAAAGATCACATGCAAAGGTGTCATATACAGTTTGTATGCTCACTACAAGGCATGTTAACAAGATGTATGATTTTATTACAGTCAATAGAATAAAGCTAGTCTTTGAAAGATAGAAACAAGGAACTTGTTCTTAGGTCAACCATGAAGCTTTGCACCTTCGTTACTCAGAGGTCAACGTCCATTTGTGGACACAGAAAACCATCTGCTGATTAATATTTGTTTCCTGACCTAAGGAAACAAGATACTCTAAAGTACTTCCCATAACACGCTAGTCAAAAACATATAACTCGAATGTTGTGCTGTAGCTGTTACTGGCATGTAATGTGCATAACTACATAACAATTGTGTATGATGTTTAAAATCAATAAACTACTTATTATACAAAGTACTGCATATAGTCAAAATATCATCATATTACATCAACATGTGTGATTATTCCCATCTCATATGGGCTGCTGTGTTCTTTATATCTAGAAGTACTTGCAGCTGTAAGTGTAAGATATGATTTTCATAGACTTAACTAGATTAACGATTTAAACGCCAGTGTGACCTCCCCGCAGGCTGCAGTGAGGTATCCTCAGTGCAACACTCAATAGGGCTTTTGTGTGCACCCCACTCACTCAATAGCACATGGGCCGTAAGTGGCTGACAAGTGCTGTATTGACGTTCTTTAAAACATTCTATGACAGAAAATGTTTTTGCCGATGAACGCACTCCACGTGTTCAACTGTAAATCAATTGCGGCAAAATGTTGGCCTTTCCACTAAATTAGGCAGAGAGCAACATGACATACCCGTCAACATCAATTTACAGTCCTGAAATCACTGACAGTCAAAGACATTGATCATCACTACAACACTTAAGTATGGCGCATCTTCAAAAAGAAATGTCTTACTTTATTACACTGTCTTACTTCAGTACCACCTTACCAAAAATGGAAAAGGGTATGTATTATATTCCATGACCTAAATACTGCTTTTAAAAGCCACTAAACGTGAACTAAATAGGTTTAAATATGAACTAAATAGGTTTTTTAGTTCATATTTAGGGTAGGATAGGGTACGTAATGCTGAACGACATGTAAAGATATAACTTTTATACCGTTCACAAATACTGTATCTCCTGATTCGCTTGCTCTCTATTCTCTGTGCAAAAAAACCTGCTCTTCTTACATAGCCTCCTCTCCACAAACTGGAAACGAACTAAGTGGGGACAGCCCGCTCCTCAAACAATACCAAAGTGCTGTGTGTTGTTCCACAGGGAGCACGGCAGTGAAAGGTGAGCTAACTCTCTCATGTTTTTCTTTGTTTGGTCTTTGGTTCAAATGTAATGCGCTTTGGTTTAGACAAAAGTGTCTGTTAAGAAATATAAACATAATCATCAACGTAAGCAAATGCAACATTATTCAGCATTGCAGACTCCACTAGAGTATTTTACTGGTTGGAAGACAATGCAGTACATTATATTCATTATTCAGTGTTTATTGTAAAATAAAGAATAACACAGAATAAAACAAAATGTGAAAGTAACTCCTGCGCACTCAGATACCAAAACGATTTATGGGTGAAAGGTTCAGCACAAGTTCAGAGGTCAAAGGCCGGATACATTTGCCGCTGCCAGTACCGCACCTCCGATGGGAAGTGTGGAAAATGTATAAAAATGTCTGATGGGGTACAGTTAGGGATGTGGCAACCACAAGTGCAAACACAGATCCATCCCATGTATTCAAATAGCGCTCTTTCAACCATGGTGTGGGCTTGACTGAACTTGTGCCCTGACATGAAAGCTGTGCACAAAATGTGCTGAATTTTTTTCACTATCAAGGTGACTATATGAGAATGAGTGTAAAATGGGATTGAACCACAAGAAATATGAAGATCTGATTCCTCATATTCTTTCTTTCTTCATATTCTGATTCTTTACCGAGGTTCTCCGCAGTAGACTCTGTACAGTAAGACACATTCCCACATTTTGGCCTATTCTACTGCCTAACAAACACAAACTGAGAAAGACTGAGAAAAAATAATCACTTGACATACATGCTAAATAAATAAATACTTGTAATTAATGACAATAAATACTTGTCATTCTCTTTGTTTATGTCTTGCAGGAGAACAAGTTTGCCATTGCTGCTTCAGTGAATTGTATTACGGTGGTTTGTTAGACTTCAGAACTATATGTGCCTGTAGTTACTTATTTAGCCCTCTTGTTGTCTAACCTTGTTACACTGATGGAGAGACCCTTTGAAGTTAATTGTAAGATTCTTTAAACAATTTAATTGTATAAGGCACATTGGACACATTGTTTTTTGTGTTCCTACTGGCATGGAAAAGTCTTCCTTCATGCTGAGTTACGTTCTTAAAGGCCAAGGAATTCAAGGAATTTTAAGAGTGGATAAAAATGTATCAAGTCACAGCGTTATAGCCATTAACCAGCTTGAAGTACTGTATAGGATATTCTGTGTTTTGTACAGTACAGTACATATAGCTGTTCTCAGATACAGGATTCTATGTAAATGTTTTGTATTTCGAACAGTGATGTGACGTGTGACAAGTGACGTTTTGACAAAGACAACGATAAAGCAGTTAGGGCATATGGTTTGATTAACATTAGAATATAGTATATTGACTAACAAACAAAACCTGAATGCAGCGTATTGCAGACAATATAACAGCATAATGAAACTCTAACATACAGTAACATCACAGATTATGCCCTTGTAATGTCTCAGATACCCTCAAGGCCAAGTATCCCCATAAGGCTTTGTGCAGCAAACCTATTGACAAACTTGGGCAACAGAAGTAACAGTATTTGTTTCACAGTTAACCTCTGCCTCTAGCCAATCAGAGCTTAAGCTCAGTCAAATTCTGGAAATTATAGGGCACAGACAGTGTCAAACAAACATGTGAACACAGCTGGTGGTCACTGCAAAAATGGGGAGGGACTAAGAGGCAGGATTGGAGAAGTTCATTTTTAAATCCCTCATTTGAGCAATGACACCACAGATTACCACATAGACAGGTTTAACGGTAATTTTAGATCTTGTGGTTTTTACGGGACTTCCCATTGCTAACTGGGTCTGTTGTGTCGGAAGCTGTTCCCAATGCATTAGGACCCAGGCACATTCTCATTACCTAAACATCCCCAGTCACAAGGGGTTTGTTTGTGCAGCTAAATCACAACACAGGGTCAAGGGGACAGCGACCGAGGTTGTGCAAACACACTTGAACAAGCAATTTGGAAAATGTGTGCTAGAGGAGTCACTGAGACTGGCCAGGTTAAAAACTGGCCCGAAGTCAGCTGCTAGGTGTGATATTACTTGCTAAAAACACCCTCAAGTGCAAGAAATTAGATAACATGTCCTTGGTTGTTTCTTTGATGTCCGATTGCCCTGAACAATGTATTATAAGGTTACACTGTACATTTAATACATTTTAGCAGAGATTGAAAAGGGGGGAGTTAGGAGCGCTTAATGCACAATAAGCTTAATGTCTCCTTCTCTCCCTTTTTAATACAATGCCTTCATGTGTAATAATGACATGTCCTTAAATGGCCACCAACGACGGCATGGAAAAGTTGTTACACATTCATAGAAAACAGCCATATACACTGCAATTGAAATCTATGAGAACATGAGACTTCTAAATACCATTGACAGAAACCCTGCAGGGAAGTGTAAGAAGCCGGAAAGAAGAAAGGAGAGAGGGAGCATAAGTTCTTCTGAGAAGTTGTTTACCAATACTTCCTCCTCCTAGGAATCTACCTTCCAGCTTTGCTACCTGAGAAAACCTGCCAATGGAGAAAACCTGCTCTGTGGCATTGCTCTTCAGGCACAAAATATGTGTCTTCAGTGTCCTGGTAACTAAATACTATCTGTGTTCATTTGTTGTTCAGCAACTCTAAATGGACTTTTTCACTATAGCTTCTTTTTTAAAACATGACACCCATGGCTTTGAGTTTCTGAACATCTTTTTGTTCATGTTTGAAAAACTTGGCCTGAGGGTGATCAGTAAAGAGTCAATCTCCCTCTATCACTTACTCAGCTTGGCTACCACAGTGTGTAAGAGCAAAAAAAAAAAAAAAAAGACCTGGTAACTCTAGGAGGGAGTGCTGTAGACAGATATTATCTTAATTTATGCTATTAACCATGGTCTGTGCATGTGTACATTTTTCTACATATCAACAAACAAGTCATGGGCATAACATGTGACACTACATTATTAAGTGGGAAAATCTTGAAGGCCCACGTCATGGGTCTGCACAGTCAACCATCAAAAACCATGAGACTGATTTGAGTATTTAAGGTGAACTGGTTAGTTAGGTTTTCAGCGGTCAGCACAATGAAATGCAAGGGACTTTGACAGCTACAACTTGAAAAAGCTTTCTCTAATAAAGAGAAGTTTACAGCTAGCACTCTATATAACAAAAACACTGCTAGGAGAGAGAGATCCTATGGTTCAAAGTCCCCTAAACTGACAGGAACATCACAGGGTGCTCCAGTGGTTCAATGCAACAACTCAGAGCCAAAACAGAAGTGAGGATTAACCAAATCCCATCAACATGAAGCATTTACACAGCTGCTTGGTTTCTCACACCACAGATCATATTTCATGTTTTTTAGGATACAGGTGAGACATGCTGAGACACAAAGACACTACATAAGTACCGCACAGCAAGCACTTCCTCTCTTGAATCTCCGACTGACGAGGAGTGGACCATCATGCCTATGAGGGACTTGTGATTCATTACTCACTAGATACTTGTGGGGAGGAGAGGAGAAACAATGTGGCCAAGGCAGATGAGACGGGTCATATTATCAACGTATCGAGCTACACTTTCAACGTTTTTTGTTTCGTCGCTGGCTAAGCCAAAAAAATCAAAACAGAGACAGTAGAAAACAAACTGCACTCAATACCCACCACGATGAGAGACTACTCTTCACAAAGCAGTGGAGAGGACGGTGAGAGTATGTGTGTGAGTTTTAAACAGGGTGATTCTCCTCTTCAACATCCCAGCCTTTCACATTTACCCATTTTAATGAAAGTCTCAACGAGGGCTTTTTAAATACTGTGCACTTGAGTGAGTCTACTTCAATCAGTAGGCTCTCTGTTTGCGCTGCTCTCTACCAAACACTCTTTGGTTGAAAAAAAATTGAAAGGGGATACTCGGGAGAACAAAGTTATTCTCCAAACTCCATCTGTCTTAGCCCCTTCAAAAGTGAATCATAATCTGAAGGGAACTACAAAAACAAGAAGCCAGTGACTTGATTGACGCTAATGATGCAAGTAGAGAGAATCTGCTGAGGGGGAAAGTAACAATAAGAACGACTGACATCAATTATCACACCATCAATTAAGCGTCAGGGCTTAAGCTGCAAGAAGACAATCACTCATCCAATCCCTCCTCTTTCACGGCATGATAATAAAAAACCCACACTTCAGCAACTTTTAATCATACCTGAACAATCCCCCATCTAGTGAGGGAAGCCTGGGAGAAGTGAGGGGAAGAGGGGGTGTTAAAAAAATGAAAAGATAGTGCCTCATCAGCCTCTTTTCAACAACAGAGTTCCTAAGGATGTCTTGGATTGACGCTATCACAACTGAAGGCCATGGGATAATAGGCTTAAGCTCAACGTGAGGCTTAAATGAAAAAAAAAAAGAAAATAGGCTTCACCATGGTTTCTTAATTGATCTCACTAAGATTCTGCCTGGAGCAAGTATCTTGTTAATATTAAGGTTAAATGAAAATTACAATTAAAGTAGTCTTTCACAGGGTAAGAAATAAATCTCTCATTCTACTTTTACGAAGCAACACACTACACAAAATTACAATGGTTTGTACAAATATTCTAGTAAGCATCCCATTTCTCATCTTATCATAAGCCACATAGCCTAACCTCTAGGGCATCCTCAACAACAGAGCAAGCAAACATCTAACCGCTATTTGCCCTCCAAGACAGCTCATAGAAGCCTATTCTCCACTCACAGAAAGAAAGCCCAGCAGGAATAGATGTGCTGTCTGGATGTATACTGCTGAGTGAGTGACAGACAGTGAGGGGAAACACACGGCCACATTGACGGCCATCTGTTTTGATGCTGCTTGCTCAGGGAGCGGACAAAGGCTGGGCATGCACCCCTGGTTTTTTCGGGACACTGCTTGATTATAGTAGGGACCAGGGGTAGACAGACAGGGCAGTGCCCACACGGTGAGCCAACAGCCTCTCTCAGAGACTCCATCTGGCATCTGGAAACAGATCCAGCTCTTTGTAAACACAAGATAGAAAAAGGTTTTGTGGTATATTCAAGTCTTGTTGAAACATTGTCGATACCAAGCCTGTCAGACATAACTTCGAAACGTCTGTTGTGTATTTGTTTGTGTGCCCTCATTCTCATTACTATCAAAAGTTGGGGTCTGGCACACCTGTCTGTGGTTTTGCTCCGATTTTCATTTGGGTGGAGGAGGTGAGGTCTCAGGTTACTTTTGTGGTGATAATGTGGTCGCTTGAAAATGGCTCTTTTTTCAAAACAAAATCGCAGCAGCCTCCGAGCTGTTATCCCAAATCCATTTCGAAAGTTAGACTTGTTTTCATCAACCACAAACTCATTTGTTTTTAGTAATAGAAAAATGTCCTTATACAAACTCTGATGGACACGTTGGGTTACTGTAAAATAGCCGGTGTTATGCTGAACGTTGTGGGTAAAAATAACTGAAACGTTATTCGTTTCAGAGACAGCGAATAAAACAAAAAAGAAAAGGACATTTTACTTTGAAATAGAACATAACACAATCAGCTGCACAAAATAAACGTTAGGCTACAGCGTGGACTAGCGCAAGAAATGGTAGACTTACCTTTCTTCTTCGCCAAAACAAAGTCACTCAGAGATATCAGAGTAGCGCAGAAAACTCCAACTAACAACTGCATTATGTTTCTTCTCATTCTTGATTTTCTCTATAAAATTGTCTCCTCCATACTTCTGGTCAAGTTTACTTCGGAAAAATTCAGCATCCAATGTGCGACGTCGATTGCAGGTGGGGAACTGATAGGAAGCACTCAAGGGGGATTCAGCTCCGGCAAACAAGAATGTCACCGTTTATGGACGACCGCATGACGTTTTGTGCAGGGGAGGGTAAACAAGCATGGGGAACAGTGGAGTTTGAATGAGCAAATAGTGAAGAGGTGGATGTCATGCTCGCGGAGGTCTGATTGATTGAATAAACTATGCTGTAATACGAACTCAAACGTTAATTTCGCAAGTGTTTGTGAAAAAGATCGTCACAGAAAGTCATGACCTTTAAGTTACGTACGCGCTACACAGCTTGTAATTGCATGTTGCCTGTTTCCGAGATTCTGACAGTGAATATACAGATGGCAAGCAAATAAACACACGGTATACATGCATTCACTGTAGGCTTCACACATACAGACAGACAGACATCCAAACATAGATAGGCTACATACATATCTATTTTTTTATATATACATACCGTTGCTCTCTAAATAATTCTATCCAACAATGACTATCGTTGCGCTGAATTTTGCAGCAAAATTTAAAATCTAAAGAGGATATCAGAGAGACATTGTATGCTTAAGAAAATGTTTTAGATTTTGGTTTACATTCTACAATGGGTCCACAAACCCACACTATCCAGCTTTTTACTAAAATGTGGGTAACGCTAACACATTTTATGATATAGCCTAATGCTTTGTGACACTTCAAACTGTAAAGGCTAGCACTATAATACCTTATGTGTACATGGGATGTCATGTCATGAGACTGTATAGTTATGAACACTGATGACATTAGTCATAAGACGTTATGAGTGCATTATGAGGCTTTGTAAATGTGTTCATATTTTATAAATACGGGGAGTTAACAAAATGTGTTTAGTATTTTCTTACATGTCTGCAAGATAAACTTTGCTGCTGTACAAATAAAGGTAAATGGCTACTCCCAATTGAATCTGCCTCATTCCCAGTCTGCGGAGGTCTGCTCCTGCTGGCCTCTTGACAGGACATTTTGACTTTTTGGGCCAAGACTACAGATCATTCTGTTAATCTTAGCTCTCTGTAACTTTGCATTGGGCCTGTTTTCATTCTGCACAAAATCACTTGTGTAAGTCAAAATCAAAGTTAATTTCAGAATGGCTTGCATATTTATGTGACCATTGAAGCATGAAATGTTTGTCCTGCTTCACAGAATGGTATAACATTTTCTATGGGTTAGAAAAGATGAGTGCATGAAACAGTTTTAAAAACAGAAACAAACACAACTCAGTCAGCAATTGTGACTAGAGAATCTACTGCCCTCTGTTGTCCGTGTGATGGAAAAGATGCAACGAGACAGCCTCCAATCGCTCTGTGTTCCTTATCAACAGTTCCATCACTAAAATGAATCAGACATTTCACATCCAGGCTTGCAGGCTGCAACAGTCCGCCCTCACCCCTCCACCTAAGAGTGACTTGCTGCATTTGTTGAGCAGTAAACCCATTGGTTGAAGGAAACGTGTATAAACACACTTGTAGCCAGAAACATCTCTAACTCTCTAAGTGCCAAAATCAGCTGATGTGATTTATGAGACATGAAACCTACTCTTTTTCAAGGTCCGTTTGCATGCTGGACTATAGTAAAAAAAAAAAAAAAAGAAATGTCAAGTATACAGGATAACAATACAAACACAATCCTATCTGAATTCCTCATCTCTGGAGGAGTATTGTGCAACTGTACTATCATTAAAATCAACTTTGAAGTGTGCACACACCCGTTTCAGCATGCATAAGGGTTAAAAAAATGCAGCCTAACCATACACGATTGCAGTGTTATACAAAAGCCACTTGGCTTTGTAACTCTTTTTAAGAACATCCATAAGCCAGAGCACACAAACCTAACACTTCAGACAACCAAAACTCAAAGTTTCATTCACGTTTATTTCTTTTTTTTTTTCGCTTATTCAGTCCACATCATTCACTCCAAATTTACACATTTATTTTGCCAATACTCAAAAGACTTAAAAAAAAATGTACAAGACACAGTGCGGTCTTATCATTCAAAGGAAAAGAAGAGAAGAAAACGAAACAAAACCAGACAAGCACCCTCCCACTGAATTTCAACATGGTAAAAAGGCTAATGTTGAAGGGAAGAAGAAAAAGAAGAAAAAAAACAAACAAGAACAAAAAAAAAAAAAAAAAAAACATGGAGAGTCAACAGTTGAGATATGAGACCGATCAATCCTGAATCTTTTGTAGTCTTATGGATGGCAGATGGCTTTGGTTGCCTGGCAGCCACCCCAACAACAAAGTTTGCAGAGTCACGTCTTAATGAAAGAAGCTGCTACAGAAAGCAGATGCGGTTGCCATCCTATGGCTCGTCACAGGACTCAACCTGAAAGGGCTTTTTCGAAGTACAGTAGTGAGTGCTGCCTCTAGGCATCAGTGTAAGATACAGTATAAAAAGAAAGAGAAAGGAAAAAAAAACGAGTAGCTCAGACAAAATCGAAAACCCCAAACAAAATAAATTAACTGCATTTACCCCATTTGTTTTCCTCTTAACACCAGTGCTTTCTTCAGATAACATAGAAAAAGAGGTTTAAAATCCTGACATCAAAATAGTATTAACCGAAAATGGGAGCTTTGACAAAAGAACAAACTACACAAATTCAACGTGTCACATGAGGCACCTCTAGCATATGGGGTTAAAAAAAAAAAAAAAATTAATCAAAAAAAAGAAAATCTCATCACAGCCCATATATTAATTAACATTACATTATGTGAGTTCGCATAAGGAGTAAAATGCTGAACACTGCAGTGCACATCAGATGGCAAGTCAAAGCTGGGCTTTCTCTGTGGCACTATGAAACACAATAGCATCTTGCAAGAATGCAGAGGTGTTAAAGCACACAGAGACCAGTGCAGAAGGGAAAAACACAACAACAAAAAAAAGTGTTGCTTAAAACATTTCATGGAGCACATTCTCAAGTTTTGCTGTAATTTTGCTGAGACACCCTGACATCACTGCAAAAAAAAAAAAAAAAGTAAATAAGCCCTGAAGTACCAATCAGTGTCAGTGTGGTTTAAATCGGTAAACAAACCCTTTCCATCAAGATGCCAAGATATCGTCAAAACACAAAACAAGAGTGGGGAAAAAAGACTAAATAAACAAAACACAAGAACAGATGTCCAGCCTAATGTTCATCTGCGTGGACTTTTTGAACTCCCCACACCACAACTTTATTGAACTTGTTCAGATTTTAACTTCTGAGTGGGGGGACAAGGAGTCATACCTTGACTTATGTCATGTTTGAAGAGGGCAGTCTCTAAAAAGGGCAATAGCAGGATCTGCATGGATGTGTACGTGTGTGTGTGTGTGTTCTGTGTGGGTGCAATGAGGAGGGGATGAGACACCCTCCACTGCTCAGTGCGGCCACTGTTTCACATGACCAACCAGCAACTGGGCCACTTCTGGCCCGAGCCAGCCCGGCTCCTCACTCGTCCGAACCTGCTGAGCGCTTCTGCGTCCTTTTACGGGGTGATCTTCTGGGGGAGGCCTTGTCTACAGGGCAGGTGGAAAAGGAAGCAAAGTACAACAGATCATGTGAGATCAATATTATAAACCCACCCACAAGATCATCCTCCAATCACCTTAATTAACCTCTGGGATTTCACCACATGATCATAGGCCTACAGGATTAAAAAAAAAAAAGAGTGAAGGAGCATCAAGTGTAAAAGAGTATCATTTAATTACACTATAATGCATTCTTTTCTTTTATTCTTATGAAATCACAACAAGATTCTGATTATAAAACAATGGTTTGATTAACGCTCCTGTGCAATCAATACGCCATGTTTCTTGTTGCTTAATCTGGGTTAAACACCATCCTACACTATGTAGGTAATGACTGAGAAATGATTGGACTAAGCAGTGGTTCTAAGTAATGATACTACACTGTTGCTGTGCTACCACTTCATCATGAAGGAAAAGGTGCCTCACCTCTCCGACTTTGCACTGAAGACACAGGGGAGGAAGAGAAGGGGGGGGAAGAGATAAAGAGAGAGAGAGAGGGAAAGAAAGAAAGAAAGAACGAATGAGTGCCCCAAAGCAAGAGACAGCAAGTGAACCAAGTGGTTAGAACCAAAGCATACATGAAAACTTTACAGAAACTTGGTCAGCAAAGCATGGACTCCACTAGTAGCAGGACAAGCAATTAGAAGGCATTTCCTTTATAGCATACATTTCAACCACCTGGCAGGGCATTTAAATGTCTACCAACAACCATCATAACATTTAAACCATTCACTATGGCGCACTAGATTGCAAATTCAAAAACAGGAAATTGCAAACTTGCTCAATGCACCCAACTGCAGGGGGGAAAGGGAAGCGAAAAGCATTGAACAATATTATCACTGCAAGGAAAAGTAGCTTACTAAAAGCAATATGAAGGGACCTATACACATCCATTGGCAAAGCCAAGGAGTTACTACACAGCCTGAGGAAATTTTTGCACAAGTAGAGAGAGGTGAGAGGTGTTAAGAGCATGAAGGTCTCAAAGGTCAAAGGTGAAGGTCAAGCTAAGGGGTATGAGGATAAGGGTTTGTTGGACTCACTGATCTGATTCAGCGTCTCCTGAGGGATCCAGTCCATGTCCACATCGCCATGGTTAGAGGTGCCCATCTCCACCTTGGCAACGGGTCTTCTCCTCTGGAGATGAGAGGGAGTTTACAGGGAAGAAACGATCACAACGGTTTGTTTGGTACAAACACTAAGACCAAATGTACACACCCAATTGTATTCTTGCCCTGTCGTAAGACATGGAATATTCCAGTGACTCACCACAGACCTTAGCCCACAGGCACATACATGTACTTAAAAAAAAAAAAGAAAGAAGGATAAAAATGCTGACTTGAAATAGTCTACAGCATTCCTGTGGCTACCGATGCGTCATAGTATTAATGAAGGTTACCTTTCTAGGTTTTATTCTGGCTACAAAACCCCTCTTCCTAGTATGTAAACTTGCCAGTGAAACTCCTTTCAGTCTGATGTGAGAAAAAAAATAAAAAATTTAAAATCTGGCCAATTCCACGCAACCTCATGTCCGTAACGGCAACAAAATGCCATTATATTTGTATGATGCGAATGATTATGTGAAAAGTTTCAAAAATTGTCTCTACAACCAAGAAGAATGAATACTCAAATTCATCATTCATTTCATTACATTCCATCGCATCGTGTTGGTAATGTGGATGTGACTGCACACATATTACACGTGTATTCCTGTATTACACCCCCTTTTCACAATCTTGCCTTTACCAGAATACTGACCTTATTCTGAATATGCTGCGCTAATAAACATAGTCATTATATGCAATATCAATTGCTAGACTATGCCCAGTGCAAATGCAATGCATATAGTATGACAATGAATACTACAACAAGGCGAGAAACACGAGAAATACCAACTGAAAAGAAAAAAAAAGGCCAAAATGGAGGCCCTGACCGCTAAAACCAGGCCATGCTGGGCTGTATTGTTCCACAAAAGTCCACATAAGATTTTACGCTGACACTCTAGGCATGAGAGACTGAATCAAAACAATGGTCATGGTCCTGACAAGCAACCTTTCTCTCCTTTGTCCCCTGTCTACCTCCTTCATCTGCAGAAACATGGCTGTCTTAAACTGTCTTTTCCTGCTCCTGCTGCGCTTGTCCTGAGGAGAGACAACATGAGGAGTAACAGCTTGCACTGCACAGATGCTTACTAACATTATAGCTACCTTTCATCATGACGGGAGGGGTTGGTGCTTGCAATAAGTAAAGCATTGTTAGGGAAGTGGAGGTGGTCATGGTATGCACGTGGGTGGTGAATGGTTGCGTTTCCACATGTGAGGGTGTGTTCGTCTTTTACCTTTCTTGACTCCAGCAACTGGTGGAGCCCAACGACAACAAGGAGTCCAAGACCAGCAAGGAAGACGTACATGAAGATCCTAATCAGGGGAGAGAGAGAGAGAGAGAAAAAAAAAAAAAAACCACACACACACATTACACATCAGTGCAGGAGCACAAGTGACAATGCCCCCTAGTGGCAACTAAGAAGAAACACAAACAGACAAAAGGGGGGGGGAAACACCTAAAAAAAACTGAAGACCAACCACTAATTAATTAATACATGATACATGTCTGTATGTGAGAACAAGTAAGAAAGCCTTCACATACGTCTCTCCATCCAGGCCATCCTCCTTCTCTGTGACTGTAACGGTCTGGTTAAAGACTGCATCCTGAAACACATTGCCCTGACGGAGGTGAAAGACAGAGACAAAGAGAAAGGAGTCAGAAACATCACGCCACCAGATATTCATGACCTTCAACAGCATTTTGCAGCCAGCAGCTGCCCCCTTCTACACTTCTACAACTCGCACAACATGTGCATCAATCACAGCTCATAAACAGTAAACGGTAAACAGTAAACAGACAGTTGTCCACTGTGCTCAATCTACTACAGAACAGCCAATTCTCTCAATTGTATTCCAACAGAACCGGCATTGTAAATGAGAAAATCGGTAGAAGCCCTTTTAAATCTGAGGCTCTCACAACTGATTCTGTCTCAGGAGAACTGAACTCACATTGCTGTCCTTGTAGTTGAGGTTGATGACCAGACCGAAGGGCCGTCCTCCCATGGGTTCAGCAGGGATGAAGGAGTACTCAAAGGTGGCCTGGCGCTGGGGAGGCACGACGATGCCAAGCTGCAGAGCTGTGAAGTTCTGAATGTAGAACTGGAAGTCCTGTGGGTAACGGAAGGAGGCGTCCAGGGACTCCACCACAAAGTTCTCAGTGCCCTTGTTGGTGAAGCCCAGCAGGAACTTCACAATGTTATTGGCAGGGAAGTCTGAGGATGCAGAGAAAAGGACACTAGGATCAGCATTTGCTATTTGAATAATGTCTAGAGAATGGGCAGGGATCTTTGCTGTCTGATTCAGGAAATAAAGCAAGGAAAATGTCTATGCCTGCCCTGAAAAAAAATTGAAGATGCCATTAGGCTAAGTAACTATTTTTACATTTTAAACAGCTCGGCCCTAACCTGTGCTTGAATACTTCAAGCTCTGCTGATTGTCAAAACAATGAAGTATTCAGCAAATTTTCTTTAAAATAATGTACAAAATATTGTACAGGTTGTCTTACTTCAAAATATTTTTCTGTTTTCAAAGACGCACTGTAGGCTATTTACTCAGAAGATAAAGCAAGACTGCAAACAGAACACCAATTATTTCTTTTATCCTGAACAGACCACATTATCATCCTAACACTTCTGATTTCTTATTGTTATTCTGTTCCCAAGAACAGCTGAGCATCAGACTTAGCTGAGTTGGAAAATGTGCTGGCCACATCAATGAGGAAAAGATCCATATGGCTAGAAGAAGCACTCACCCTCTCCTTTGACAAACAGGATGGTCGTGTCAGCATGAGGGGAGGCCTTTACTTCTCCCGTCAATGCTTCTTCCTCCTCCTCTTCATCTTTTTCTTCTGTCTATATTGAAGAGACGGACAACTGTTTAAATATCTTATCAAAGAAACCCTGTACACTTTCTCAGCGTGGCAAGACTAAGAGGACAACTATGAGCAATCTTATCGTTATTCTTTATTCGTAACACTTTTTAATCAGGTGTAAACACAGCAAAGACAGACGAGTGATGTATGACAAACACAAAAATAGCACAACAAGAAAACTTCTTACCAATTCTGTATTTTCATCATCTTCTACTTCAGCCTCATCATCATCTTCGGTAATTGCGTCATCTCCTAGGTCTTCATCAGCAGCCTCCTCATCCTCAGTAGCATCCTGAGCTGCCACCAATGGTCCTGCATTACAGTAAAACTGAGTTTAGCCAGGACTTCGCTCTCTCATGGCCTTCCTAACCTGACTCATCAGCGAAACAGATAAATTACTATACATGAATGTATTACTATATATTAATGATAGTATTAGTCGCTCCAAACCTCGTAGACGTTGCATTTATGTACAACTGCGCCTTGCCATCTCTGTAATGTCATTTAATGTCAAGTTAAATGGCAAAGGCTACTCAGCACTAGCCAACAACGTTTATGAAACGTCAGACTTAGTTCTGAAAATAACCAGGACGAGAGAATGGTCCCCGTAGTGGACAACTCTGAACACCCTACAAGCTGAGGAACCAGCTCCTGTCGTAGTCTTCCTGGTTGTGCCGCTGCACAACATGCTCTTAACTGACAGCTGAATTAGCCAACAATTTCAGAACATAATCCCAACCCATATCGCCTGTAAATGACCTACTTTCATTTTGAATTGTTGACCACAATACCAAAACCAGCAATGAGATCAAACTTTCTGTACCAGAAGCAGATCCATTTTGACAGACGCTTGGCGACGAACGGTCATGCTAACTTCAAACTATTTAGAACTGATTACGCGACGTATGCTAGCCAATGCTAAGTAGCTATTACGCCTGTAGCTAGTGAGCTAGCAGGCTAACGTTACCCGAGACGTAAGGACACGTCAGTCAAGTGCAGTTGATCACGAAAGAAAAAAATACTTCCATGTAGCTTTACTAAGCATACGGTCATTACTGTACAGCACAAATTTTATGTAGGAAATGCTAAAACACACATAAAGATAAATTACTGTTACAATAAATACAACAGAATGTCAGTGAGCATGGACTGGCCTTTCACTCAATGCGCCACCATAGCCTGCCAGCTAACTAGCGCGACTACTATCAAGTCAAGAAGACTGATTAATTGAACTTATGCAATGATTCTCACTTACCTTTCAGGATAGTAGTTGTTGGAAAGGCTAGTAACAATAGCAAAAGTAATCTTGGCAGAAACTTCATCATTTTGCAGTATTTCAAGATACCGATAAACTCAGCAAAGAGCAGCACGGCTGCTAAATTCGTTGTGCTTAGGTTCTTGCAAAGCTTCTGCGCAAGCGCAACGTTAGGGCGTGCAGGATGTCTTATTCTGCTTCAGCACAGTCCTATTGCACATTGTTACTGCCCCCTACTGTTGTGGCGAGTAACAGGTGTATTACTCCGCCTATAGTGGTAATGAGCCTGAAAGAAAATTGACAGAATTGATATTTATACACGCGTATATATGTATTGATTATATATACAAACATATATATATATAACACCTTTTGTTGATATTTTCATTTTGAGCTAAAAAGCATTATACATAATTAGGACACAATCAAGACAAGCTCTGAATGTTGACAAAGCAGTTTATTTGCCACACATGTGAACCACTGCAATTAATAAAAACTCAGGTGCATTGGTTATCAAAAGAAATTAATGTCTGGTACAGTGCATCTGTTAACACAATTAAATCAAAAAGTGAAACAGTTACATTTTGTTTTGTACAAGAGAATATCAACTCAAGACTGATGTGTGCAGAAATTGGATTAGAAACCATTTTGTAAAATAGATGAGCAACACTCTATGATTATCTGCATTTCTTTTATGTGGAGCTGAAATAATGTGGAATATTCTGGATAATGTCCATTTTTTTTATTGAGCTGAGTGAGTCAAAAAGTCAACATCCATCGTTCCATTGCAGAAACATAGATTTTAAGGTTGTACTGTATATAAGTATCTAAGTGACAAAATGATATATTGCTTATACAGCTGGCCTATTTTGGACTGCCCTCATTACAGGCAATGCTGCAATTAACCTTTCACCTAAACAACCTTGTGATTCAGCAGTACAAATATACACAAATTTCTTTTCATGGTTGTCTCATGCCACTGGCCATAGAATGATGTCCGGAAAAAAAACAACTTGCTGGAACTTTGCTTCAACATCTTTCCTAAAACACATCTCTAGGAAACAGGGATTCAATGGCTACTCACTGGAAAGAGTTGGGCATTGCCTCTGAAAATATACTATGGATCCCAGATATATTCTGTAGTCTTTACATGCATATTGTATAGAACCATACAACACAGTCAAGGTCAATGAGACAGGAGACATTGTTTACCATGTCTACAGCACTGCACTACAGTTGTAGAGTTGGCTTACACAATACTCATAAGAAAATAAGTGTTAATAACATATCAGGTTGCTGTTTGTAGTCCGCCTTACTGGAAAACCTCGAGCATGTCACTCAAATTTTTTCCTTCTTTGAAAATTATAATATAATAATAATAATAATAACAATAATAATAATAAAAATGTATTAGTGACAACACCTAAATGTGAAAGTTAACAAAAATAGAGACACAGAGGAATAATACAAGGCAAGTCTGTCCTTCCAATAGAAGTCCTGGGGAAGGAGCCGTTCTACTGACCATTCTATGCATTTTCATATTCTCTCTCACTTAAATGTTACTACCTGAGCAGAACAAGACAAACTCTGCTATAATCCATTTGAATATAATTCATCCACAATAATATGACATTACAAACCCCATAAGCATAGCTGAGTCACAGTTTTTTAATGCAAGATGTGTATTAATGTGGCACAGGAGCAGTGGAATACTTGTCCAGGTTATGCCCATAGAGATCTAAACAGTGTAGCTAACATTATGGCTGGAGTGTGTCTCTTGGAACTAGAATGTGCTTGATTCCTAAGCATCCCAGGACTTCTATTGTGCCCACTGCTTGAGTGAGGGCAGGAGAAGGGATTGAGGGGAAGGCATGAGCTACCCACCCCCCAGAAAAACAATAACCAGGCCCTCCGTTCTAATTGACGCACTCCACGTAGTTAGCGGGTAGCATGCCAGACTTGCCGGTCCTCTGAACCGTGCCATACATCCAGCCCTCATCAATGGGCTGTGCGTTGATGATGACGTCACCATCACGGAATGACACCTCGTCATGGTCTTGGGCGGCGTAGTCATACAGGGCGCGATACACTCTCTGCAAAGTGGAAATGATGGGGAAAAAAGTTAGAGCCAACTGCTGCACAGTGCAGAGGAAATCCCTATTTGCTGTTTTAACCTGTTTGATGTGGAACGATATCTGCACCACTGCTGAGCATCATCAGTGATTTAATGCCTGTGCTCATTATCATTTAAGCCATTTAATTAAGCTATGGCACAACATACTGTATGTAAATAAAGTGCACTAGACAGCTCTTTCTTGATAAAATGATTTCTTCAGAGTTTAATGTATAGGTGAGCGCTATACAAGGGAGTGAAATCTTTTCTGCAATTAACTTCACATTATGTCATGATGTGATTCTACTTTAATATGTAATAACTGCACTATATGGTTGAATACATAATTGCTATTCACTGTCAAATACACACTGCGCTAATATAGTCTAAACTTGGTTTGAATGATTGCATTCAACCAATGTAAATCCAGCACAATCACACAGGTTTGTCTCTTCTCTTCTATATCACTCCACAGTGAATTTGAACTTAAAAAACATTACAAAGTAACTAGCAGCATTTACTGTTGCCCAGCAACCACTTCCCCAAAGGACCTATTTGTTTTGTTGGAAGAATGGTTATTACAATACACTATTTTATTTTTTGTAATTTGTGCGGCTGTATCTAGTAAAATCTTATCAAAGATTTGTTGTAACAGTTTTAGAAAAGCAAGAAGCCACTCGGTAAGCCACTTAGAACAGCTAAGGGAGTTTAATGGGGGTTTAAAACACACCCCTTTGCATTTCTAAATGCAGCACAAACCAATGGCCTCTCGTGGCTTATTGCTTAACAAATTTCTGTGATTAAAAAAAAGGTGTAGTAAAGAAAGATCAACGATTTTCAGAAACTCACCATGGTGGCAGAATGTGGGGGAGACTGGACAGACCTCACTGAGGACACGCTGCTCTGGTGCATGTAATAGCCCTGGTGCTGTCCTCCTTGGTGGTACGCACCTAAAAGCACAGCCAGCAACCAATGGTCACAAACAGAAATACAGAACTACAGGAAGGTGAGAATGGAGAGGAGAGGAAACACTCAGTGGCGTACAGTGGGCTTAGAGGGTGATCCAGGAACCAAAGGTGTGGATTAATATCCCAGTGGGGTGAAACAGGAAGAGGTGGGTCTGAGCTCACATCAGCACATCCCTGTGTTAGGGCAGTCAATTAAAGGCACACTTGGTATGTAATGCTCACATAAGTATGAAATATGATTTTGTGGCTTTTGGAAGCACACTTGAGCAAGTCTTGAGCAAGACAGTGGGGTGATGGAGAAATTATGAGTAATAGAACTAAAGTGAATAAATATTGTAAAATGCAGTGACTTCAGTGTGCTCCTGAAATCCTACCTGAAATATTTCTTGACCATCAGTGTCTTTCAGGTAGGGGCTATGTAAAACAGGGGTGGCCTAACTTTTCTGTTTGCGGGCCACATCCTGAAAAATCTAAGCTGCCAAGGACTAACGTAAAATCAAGAGCCTAGATTTTAACCAGTTTTAAGTGAAAGAGCTACTGCAGGTTGTCTAATGCTACACTGTTTAATGAAATTATTGACATGCAATGGACATATAGTAATAGATTAATGGCCACATTACATCTTGTTTTTTGACTTCATGGTGGGCCGTATGAAAGAGAGCAGAGGGCTGCAATTGGCCCCCGGGCCTTAGTTTGGCCACCCCTGTTGTTAAACTTGCACTTATCAAGAAAATAGAAAAGGCTTTGCTCTTGGTTGAGCCAACCCATTTATTTAACCTATTTCTTAATATTTACTTTAAACAAATTGTGTGCAGAGTACAGAGCAAATCCTGAGAACCATGGTCTTTTCAATGTATGATGTCACCACTGTGTGGCATCCATACAGGCATTACATACATTAAATCTGTATTTATCTGGGTTAAGTTTCTAGAGGCGTCATTGCTAACTTTCATCATGATCTTGGTCAACATTATTCCAATTCAACAATGGCAGAACTAACAAGATTGCGATGCAACAGCTGTCCAGAGACGTACTTCTAGATGGCATGCACATGGCTTCTACATGGCAACTGTCCCAAAGTTCCCCCCTGTGCTATGCGTCAGTCTGGCTGAGATTGCATGGCAGCTGTCCCAAAGTGCCCCCCTGTGCTATGTGTCAGTGCTACCTCTGTCTGGCTGAGACTGCATGGCAGAGCTGCTGCTACACACAGACACGCTCCGCTCCCACAGCTCTGAGCCGATGGAGCTGCACACAGACTGGGCCTGGGAGGGCAGCGACTGCTGCGACTGCTGCCTGCTCAGGCGACTGGCCCGCTCTGGTTCCCACAGAGCACCACCAGAGGGCAGCAGACAGACACGTGTGAAACACAGCAGACAAAGCAAGAGAAAGAGAGAGCAAGAGAAGACAAGACGAAACACAAGGGGGAGAAAACAAAGCATAATGAGCCAGGATGGACAAAGGATGGAAGAGAAAAAGGTTTAGAGGAATTATGAGAGTGGTGAAACTGACAGACATGACAGATATGTTTATGAGGATTGTACTATTTCACACCACAAACAGATCTCATACCACATGGGGTGGGAAACCAGCAATGCAAGTTCATTTGACTAAAATAACGCAGCAAGATATCATATGACGCTATCATATAAGCATAACACAAATAAGGTGTCACACATTAGAATAAACAAACAATGACAGATCAATGTTCATGCAAACAGAGTAAGATGTTGCAATGAAAAGGAGAGCAATACCAGAGAGTCTGTGCAGGCTTTTAGACTGAATGTTATCCTCCACTGGGTCAAAATCAAAGATGGACCCGGGATCAGTGCGCCACACCTTCAGGTCTTTCATGGGATTGACAGGGAATGGCAGGATAGAGGGATGAACAAAGGATAAAAAAGGGATATGAAACCAAAAAAGCAGGATGTGGAAAGGATAGACAGGTGGAGAAGACTGGCATGGCTTAGAAAGGATAGAGTGAGAAAGACAGAAAAAGACAGAAAGAAAGAAAGAAAGAGAAAGAAAGAAAGAAAGAAAGAAAAAGACAGAAAGACAGGAAGAGAAAGAAAGAGAAACAGAAGTTGGGAGAAGTATACTACCTGTGGATGTAAAAGCACACTAACCTACGTTGATGCCCGGTCTACGGTCCATCTCTACCACCTGCGGGTGCACGCCTTTGTAGGCTGCCTCGCTCATCACCTGGTTGTTGTGGTGGTGGTGGTGGGGGTGGGGGTGCCCGCGCTCCATGCCCATGCCCATGCCCATATGGTCCTCCAGTCCCGGGGTGCTGCCTCGACCCCGTGCCCGCTCAAAGTCCTCATGGTACTTGGCCTGCAGAGGGCAGAGGTGTGTGATGAATGTCAACCATCCTTCTAAGATAATGTGGACACACACACACACACACACACACACACACACACACACACGCACAAACATATGCACACAGAACTCAGAGGTTGCTTTTGGTCAGTGAGTAAGAAACTCCACACAGGACACCAGGCAAATAAAACACTTTATTAATTATTATTAGTATATGCACACACAACACCAACAAAACATTATTGTTTTTGTTATTGTCATGAACAATAGGTACGGCTCCTGCCGGTCAGTGAGGATGTGTGGGTGTGTGTACCAGTTCACATTAAATCACATAACGTGCGACATGACTACTCAAGGCAGGTGAGTAGGGTTACGCCCGCTGCAACTGCATCATGTAACCGGCACACTACCATGGAGATGTCGTTCTGAGACTTGCGGACACGCCTCATTTCAGGTGTGTCCAGCGCTGAACAAGAGCGACCCTTTATCTCTTTCAGATCCTTCTGGTACTTTATCTAAGGGGGAGAAGAGAGAGAGAGACACACACAGACAGACATACAGAGAGAGGGGGGGGGGTGAGAGAGAGAGAGAGAGAGAGATGGAGATAGAGGGGGGAGAGGGGGAGAGGGAGAGAGAGAAGAGAGAGATAGAGAGAGAGAGATGGAGAGCAAGAGAGTTGATCCATGATCCATGACTGTTGATCAGTACAGGTGTACAATCTCCAGGTGTACAAACCCCAAATTAAATAATGGACAAAGCACAGTGAGGCAATGGGTAAAATACAAAAATGTCTTCCTTCAGAACAAGCCAAAGAACTAAACATTTCAACACAAAATAACTATTTTTAAGAATGAATGCCCTGCATCAGTCTCCCATGTGGGTGCACACTTGCCGAGCTGATGTTCTCCTGATTCTGTTTCACTCTCTCCAGCTCTGGAGTGATCCCCACGCTGGTGCCCTGCCCAGTTGGCTTCTTATATTTCACCTGCACACGCAAAATAAATCCACTTGCAAGCACAATACACAAGTACATTTGGGGTCTCCTATCGTCTGCTGAATACATGATATGATAAAACAATAAAACAGCATAGAATACAATTTATACACCTTACACTAGTATATTAGGCACATGAGTTTTGAACTAAAACCTCCGTCTCAATGTTCAGCGAATATTATGTGTGACATGGCATGCTAATTTAGACTTAGAGACAAGATGTGACATTTCTTCAACCTTCTTCAAACAGAATGCCTCAGCATCTTAATTAAATAGTCATTTCTTTGCTGACTCTGAAGAAACAGTGTGCTACTTTAAAATCCTTAGTGCTTCCTGCTTGTTTCCATGAATTCAAGTCTAGTTCCACCCTGGTCTTAATAGATAAAGGAACACTGGTGTCACTAAACAATCTTGAGATTTGAGAACTGTCTGCAGAAAATAACAGTGCTTTGTGAGTAAAATGGGACAAAGTTTCAGACAATATAACTGCAACACAACACCAGGGCCATTGTATTCTTGGGATTATATTCTACGTATCCACAGGATCTTTTAAATACCTAGCCCTCCACCAAGTGACAGTGGGCACTAGTCTGCGATTCTATGATGCAACAAAGTTTCATCAAAAAGCACTGTGACACACAGAGCCACAGGAGTACGATCACAAACAGTGTCGGTGAACAGACTTGTCCATCACTGAAGGCCCCAGGAGAGGGATGTTGCGGGTGGGGGGGCCCTCCTTTTTAGTTTCCCCTCTGAGAGTGATTCTCATGCTGGGGCCTGTGTCATTACTGGTGTCTGGGTTGGCTGACTGACACTGTGGCCCGGTTCTGTCAGCCTGGCACCAAAACTCCTGGGCCCTCTGAGGAAGGAACTGTCCCCTGGCCCCTGAGAATCTGTTCGCTGTCAATGAGGGATTGTGAAGCTCTGGGTCTGTAATGGCTGGTAATGACTGGACATGGAGCTGGGCCAAAAGAGGGGGGGCGGTGGGAGGGTGCGTGTGGGGAGGGTGGGGGGGGGGGGGGGGCAGTGGCTCTGTGAAAGTAGCTGTAGAACGGGTGAGCTAAAGGCCATGCAGGGCAGCCTGTCTGACAGCCATGACTCTGTTTTTAACACAAGTGCCTGAGGAATGCTGCTGTGAATGTATGGGGATATGGGTGAACTACAAAGCCTCATTCAAAAAAAATCCCTCCAACCTCATTTGGAGATTAAGGAATCAAAGATCTAAATGGGTGGATAAATTGTGTCTTCTGTTTTAGAATATGAGCATAGTAATAAACAAGTCATACAGTATGCAATCGTGAATAAATCAGACTAAAGGAGAATGAGATGAGATTCCAGATTTCACCTCAAGATGGTGTGTGGTGAGTGTTCTGGTGCAGAATGGCGGCAGTGCATCACCCAGGTGGGTGCTATACACTGGTGGGGGTTAGTGAGGTCTCCCCTGCCATTATAAAGCACTTTGAGTGTCTTGAATAGCACTATATATATTACATGTAATGTGTTGCATTGAGTTCACTAAAACATACACAGTAAATAGCTGGTTGCAGTTAAATATGATAATAAGGAGTGAGCATGCTGAAAGTTCTCACTGTGCTGATGTTCTCTTGGTTCCGACGGACTCTCTCCATCTCTGGCGTTTCCTTCACTGCGGTTCCACTGCCAACACCCTCACGGTACTTCACCTGATGAACCAATCGGGTTAAATATATACTACACCAACTTGGACTCATTGGTATAAGCAACTAGACAATTAGCCATTTCTGAGTAATCCGATTTAGAAATCACATTTAGTTCAAGTGCAAGTTCAAGTTCAAGTACTTTTCTAGATTACCAACTCAGTGGATTGTTTAGATGTTACCATAGAAAAGGAAATTGATTATGGTTAATAAATCCTGGAGTGTTGGAAGGCCATGGGGATTCAAAGAAAGCATGTAGCAGGAATGGTACATAAGAGTGACCTGAGCCAGTTATTAACATGACAACACACGTATCATGAACATTAATGACACTTAATTCATTGTCATTAAGTGTCACTCGGTTTTTGAAATGCAGACTTTGATATGCAGACATTACAAAAAAACGAATGACACCTAATGACAACAGTCATAAACATTGCTATTAATGTTCATGATATGTGTCATGTCATGTTTATAACAGGCTTGTGTAAAATGGTAAATGGACTGCATTTATTAGCACCACCAAGAATATGAAACTACTTTCACTCCTGGTTACAACCACATCTGACGTCAGTGTAGACACACTATGGTATAAAGACTTTATATTAGTATAGAGACTACCACTCAATCAACAGTGTGTGCAATAATAAATGAGACAGGTGAGTGAGGACAATATGCATTTGAACACTCACATCGCTGAAATTCTTTGCGTTCTCTCTGGCCAGAACAATCTCGGGTGTCTCTGTGACAGAGGACATCAGTCCTCTCATCAGCTTCGAGTCCCACGTGTATCTCAACTGCACACATGTACGGATAGACACACATGTGCAGATACACAGACACACATACACACACATACACACACACGCACGCAGGTAAAAGGTGAAGGGGGGGCATTCACTAATGCACACAAGTGGAACCATAACAAAACAGATACTGTCAGTTCAGCTACTAAAATGGTTGTAGGCACGGGCAAATCCATTACTAGCAATCAATATTATTGACCTCAGCAATGGATTTACAGAAGGGGAAAAGTTTTGCATGGGCTAAACCATTTATAGTTGGCTCAAAACGAACAAATATTAGGACACAGTTAACAAGGAATGGATCATTACAAGATGAAAAACATAATATTTTCTTGTGTTAAAAGGTAATTCACCAAACTCGCCAAAAATAAATGACAGAGGCACTGGGCACAGACACCATTGTTAAGAGTGTTCTAGAATTAGACACTCACAATACAGTAACTTAGGTTGCACCAACGCCATTGATATTAGAGTTACTGTACTTAGCAGTCAGCATCATTAAGGCCCTGTTTACACGTATCTAGACATTTTTATGAACAGATATTTTTTTTATCTGTTTGGGCCTCTCGTTTACACGTAAAGTTTTAGCCACCTCAAAAGGATATTTTTTTAAAACCGCCTCCAAAGTATAGATCAAAGTGGAGATTCAAAACGCTGCATTATCTGGATTCCACTGGATATGTGTAAACACAATTAAAAAAATAAACGGATAAAAAAAAATTCTGTTTATAAAAATATCTAGATACGTGTAAACAGGGCCTAAGTTACAGCTCTGCAGAATCAGACCCGGGTGGATTTCGAGCACACTGGACAGTAGAAGTCATTTGGTGAGCGTCCCAGTGGCATTGATCTGTCTGCAGCCCTGTACATTTGGCTAGGGTTTAGGTGAGGACACAGAACGCTGCTGGCATGGTGCTCTGATGGGATAGGAGCACATCAGGCCAACCCGTGGGCTCTGCTCACCGAACTGATGTTCCGCTGGTTGATCTTCACCCTCTCCATCTCTGGGGTGTCAGACAGCACCCCATACGAGCCCTTCATTCTCTCCGCTTCGTCCTTGTACTTTTTCTACATACAGGAGAACAGAGCATTGCAGAGCAAGGTGCATTCTTCGTCAACAGCAACACAATTTTTACTAGTGTGGTAATCAAATAGACTAGTAGGCACAAAAACTGAACCTGTCATGTAAAGCAGGGGTTCTCAAACTTTATTGGAACGGGGACCCATCAAGGAGCAGCAAAATCCAATACTTTCAACACAAATTTGACCATACAGGGAGTATATCCAGTAGTTCAGTTAGATGCTAGATGCTATTAAGTAGCAATTTTTTTCACGGACCCCCTGGCAATGCACTGCAGACCCCAGGGAGTCCCCGGACTCCAGTTTGAAAACCAATGATGTAAAGGTACTGTACTGTCTATTTACAGGTCATTAACTGCATGTATCCATCTGCAGTGTTTCATAGTGCAGTGTGAACTGACAAACACACACATAACAAGTACACATATGGTAAATTTGTGTCTGGGTGACTACATCAATACTTTACTCTTGCAGCTATAAACATTTCTGTTCAATGCAGCATACAACCTGTTGAGTCTCAGTTTTGTACCTCTCAGGCCATTTAAACTCTATCAGTGCATCAGGATCGATATGCCTTTTCTGAAGCTTGAGCCCACCAGTGTCTTTCTCTGGGTGAGCACTGAGTTTTTAAGTAGGTATCCACTAGGGGCAGCATTGAGTAAGGTGGGGGCCTGAAGAGTGACAGACGCCTCACCTGGCTGTACACATCTTTCAGGTAGGCAGCATGCAGGAGCTCAGGAGTGTCGGTCAATGTGCCGTACGTGTTCTCTTTCAGCTGCTCAGTCTGCTTATAGTTCAGCTGAAACACACACCCACACACCGGTGAGCATGCCCACATCCATGCACACACAAATGAACACATACACAAGTGGACACACGCGCACACACACTCAGGTGACATGGACCTACACACTGAATACAGTATGTAAATACATGAAACAGTATTTCTCTTTCTAACACTTGCACACACACACACACACACACAGGTGAAAGGTGAAGGAGGGACATTCACTAATGCACACAAGCAGAACCACAACAAAACACACACACACACGTTCACAATGTAAACTTCATTCACATATAGGCCTACTCTGGGCATACATGCACTCTCTCCCTCCCTCTCTCTCCTCACACAAACACACGAACACACACACACACACACACACACACACACACACACACACACACACAATGATGCACACAAAGTGACTCAACTCCCCAACATGAGGGAATAGAGTGAGAGGTAGTGTGTCTCTGTATGGGTCAGCCTGAAGCGCAACCCTCACATTCAACCACTCCACTATGCCATAATCTCATTGCAACACAGGTTCTTAGATCATTATGCCATAATCTCACTGCAACACAGGCTCTTAGCTCATCTTCCACTTCAGGCTCTCATTTCCACACCACAGATATGGGCAGGCTCAATCTCATAGAGCAGATTAAGAACACTTACACTCTCTCTATATATATATGACGAGCTGCAGGATGCAACACTAATTTCTATTAAGCCCAATATCTATCTATGTTTCTATCTGGCTAGCTATCTAGCTATCATACTTCCGATGAAAAGAGGACTTTCTTACCCAAATACATGCTAGCGTAAAATATCTCCGTTAGCATTTTTACAGAAAGTTCCTTCCCATCTCTGCATTAGTCAGGAGAAGAGAAATGTTATAAAGATTTTGGTATGAAGTAGAAGTCCTGCCATAACTAATGACTTGATCTGTTACTTTAATATTGCATCTGTACAGTCCAATGGTTTCTCTATGGAAAACAAAGTTACTGCAGTGTTGCAGCACAGTACCTGAGATAATTATGTAAATATATTAGCTATGCCACATTGTCTGGTGATGGTTTTTCTAGGGTGAACATAACAACATAAAAGAACCTATGCTACTTTACCATTCAAAGCAACCGTCTACAAAGGAATTTCTTATTTAATAGCAATTTTTTCATTCCAAAGCTGAAATCCACAACACAGAGACTGTGACCTGACCGAGCGAGATGACCATGTGAGGGGTTAGTCACCTGGCTGGTAATCTCGGAGGCCTTCTTGGCTCTCTGGATCTCCAGAACATCGGTGCTGATCTCCATGCCTTTCCCAATGATCTCCGTCTCAAGATCTTTGCGGTACTCTTTCTGCAGAGCAAGGATGGGATCAGAGCTGCTGCAGCAGCATGTTGTGTGTGTGTGTCTGTGTGTGTGTGTGTGTGTGTGAGAGAGAGAGAGAGAAAGAATGTGTGTGTGTACATTCTTGCATATGTTTTGGGGTGTTGTTTGTGGGGTATAAAGTATAACGGTGTGAGACGGTGGTTGTGCTGTGATCTTGCCATGTGTCTTTGTCAAATGTGTCATGTGTCCATGTGTTTTATGTCAAAATTATCCTGATAGAATTGCAATAAAACACAATAATCATGGAAGCAGAGTGGCCACGGATCAACTGATGGTTTGCCAGAACAAAAACATTGACGACAGCAGATAAATGCATGCCATGTTTGGTCTTGCAAACTTTCAGTGTGCCATTTGAGACATTTTGTGCACCATAGCCATACTCTCTGAATGCTGGCCTGTGAAATCCCAGAGAGTGGTAATCACAATGTGACGCTCCATCATGGGTTACTAATATGATGGAATGGCCATTCAGCAACACAAAAAGGATGCCTGACTGACTGAGTGAATGACTGGGAACCAGTAGTAGGAGCTCCTGAAGTACCTCATTGAGAATCTGCCCAGCGTTCTTCACCCGCAGCAGGTCAGGAGTGTCCTCCAGGACTGACATCCCCTTCCCTTTCACCTCCAACTCCAGATCCTTCTTGTACTCTTTCTGTAGACAGGACGAGCGGCCAAGTCAGGTCTGGGACCGTTTGTGTTGTGTTGTGTTTGTATTAAGGTAAGGTGTTCACTGCTAAAATTGATCCTCACCAGATAACAGCCAATAGGTTTGAGTTGCTACTTAAAATGAGAATTCTGTTCATCAAGGACTTCTTTCCAATTAAGCAATGATAGCCAGTTCAGTTTAGAAAATTGTTTTTAGGGACAACTCAAATCCTTACTGCAAACAGTACAATTTAGAATAAATGTAGATATCTTACATCACTAACGAGGCTGGTGGCGTTGCGGGCTGTGATGTATCCTGGGGTAAGATCCACATCCACCAGGGCTTTCCCACGGATAGAGTCTTCATACTCCTTACGATACTCTTTCTGAGGACAGTAAAAGACAAAGGAAACATCACAAAAGCAACTGGAATAGCTTCAAATGTTAATATAAACAATACAAATCTTCCTTCTCATCTAAAAGGGCTCAAAAAGATTAAACTGAGCATCAAACATAACATTACTAAAGTCATGTCAATGTAAGACATGCAAAAATAGAGATATTTATCCAAGACTACACTGACTCCATTTGCCTGCAGGGGGGACTGGAGAAGGAGTCATTTGTTTTCTCATTGAGAGGATCTCAGGGCTCTGTGTGGGAGAGGGTCAGCTCAGCATGCTGACTGTCAATTTGCTATGCAAACGCCCACCTGGGTACACTCCAGGCATCCATGATGATGCTGTACTCTACCATGTATCACATCCCCATGAGAAGGGTAAGATATGTTCCAGCAATACACTTATAAGCTGTTAGGCACATGACTCGTTTGATTATGTAACTCCGTCACAGCCTGCCATACCTCGCTCTGGATTTTCTGCGCCTCCTTAGACACTTTGTAGGACTGGGTGTCCACAAACTCCATCAGGGACTTGCCTCTTGATTTCTCATACTCCTCTTTGTATTTGACCTGAATGGCATACAAAGATAGATGAGAGATACTTGTATGCTAAATGCGTGTAATTTGAACCAAACAAACTGCGTGCTGGATTTCTGTACACAAGGATAAGGCACAGTACAGTAGCCCATATGAAACTCCTAACAAGTCTTTGTAAGTGTTGCTTTTACAGACTACATATATACCGTAATTTGCTAATTACTAACTGAGGTTAATACATTAATTTTGTCTCATCTATGAGGTTAATACATGGGTGAGGGCTATATACAGGACTGCATTTCTTTTCATCATTCTACTTGATCTGATTGTGAGTCAATAGGTAATGTTTAGTGCACTGAGGTTAATACATGGTTTATTACATAAGGTTTATATAAGGTGCGGCTTATATTCCAGAAATTACTGTATTATAAATTGTGAATTTTGCATGCCATGCTTTGATCCCCATTAATTGTAGTTCAGTTTGGTATGGTGAGCCGAGTGGTACAAACAGAACAGGGAGTGCTATTTATAAACACAGCTGAAAATATACCCTCACACAGTGTCAGCGTTGTTGAAAACACAAACCTTAAACAAACTTAATGGAAAGACATGGCTCCCAGTGAGACACAGGCCGTGTGACTAACCTGGCTGTGCAGCACGGCGTTCTCCTTGTGGTGGAGCTGTTCCGCTGTGTCCAGAGCTATATGGTAGCGGCCCTTAGACTGCTCATACTTCTTCCTGTACTCCACCTGAAAAAGTCCACAGACCAGCCTCAGAACATGATGTGTTACGACCTTCGAACACAAGGGCGGACTAGTATAAAGACCCACGCCGACAAATGCCAACTAGTATAACGACACACTACCACAAGTGCTAACTAGTAACAACAGTGGTATACTGTAAAACACAGTGTTAGATAAATATATAATACATAAATTCTAAGTACAGATGAGCAGTGAAGTGTAGAGTAAAGCATACTGTGGATGAGTATGGAAGAGCATGAACGAGTATGGAGCATCACTGAAAGTGATGAGTGAAGTATAGTACACAATAGTGTAGTATAGTGTAGTTTAAAAGAGTACACTGCAATGAATATGAAAAAGTAATGAGAAAGAGGAGGCTGCAGGCGTACGTTGCTCTGCAGCTTGCTGGCATGGAGAGCGTGTCCCAGATGAAGCAGGTTAGGCAGATCTGTGGCTGGTTCATGCATCTGACTCTGGCCACTCTTGTACTTGACCTGAGGGTAAACACACACACACACACACACACACACACACGCAAAGAGTATGTGAAATGTCCTTCAAACGTAGAACAGCCAGTTTGTGTCATGTCATATAGTGCCTCCAGAATGCTAGACACCACACACACACACACACACACACACACACACACACACACACACAGTGTACAAGAGAGCCTAAGGTGTTTGTCATCACCAAAACATATTCCTTTAGGTTTTGACCCCAATAATGTTTAATTTGTTTACTTTACATGTTTACTGTAATAGTCACAGGCTTGAGAAAACTCTCTCAAGTTCCCAACGAATGACACAAGTACTGTACAAGCCTCGGGAGCAAACACACAATAGCCCCTGATGCCCACCCACACACTCAAGGCTTTACATCACTAGAAGACAGTCAACCTAGTGCCATCCACTGCCCCACCACCCAACTCCCCCCACACAGCAGATTTTGGGACACCCAGACAAGCTTTACATCACCAAGAGTTAATAAAGGGATCATGAGACAGCCAATCAGTACAGAAGACATAAAGAATGAGACTTCCCTCACACTTAGCCTATACAGTGTCCTATGGAGTGGTCTGTGGTCTTTATGGGTTCTTGCAAGGCCTGGCCAAGACATTCTGTTCCCAGTGATGTATCTGTGCACGGTGGGGCAGCTAGCAGTTTGTTTCAGTCCGAACCTGAAGCCTCTCCATTTGCGTTTCAAAGGTTCCCATGGAAACGGCTGCTTAGTGGCACGAATTACATGCATTTTAAGGGCAATAAACGGGACCTGAATGACTGAGTGAGAGACACAGAGGCGAAATGAGCTAAAAGGACCTTACCAATTCACCTGCCAGCCCACGCTCACTTAATGGAGTTCTTACCACGACTGGACAGCCTCTCAGTGCCTGACTACTTTCATGTTTCTCTATTAAATGAAACCTAACTGCCACGCTAACACCAGGAATAGCTTTCAGTGGTTCAGCGGTGCATCCATTGCTATAACAAAAGTAAATCTGCTATAGTATATTAGTATATATAAAGTATACTTCTATATAAAGTACATTATTAGTATACTTTCTAAGTGTAAAGTACGTTAGTGAGCAGCAAACAACATTTTTGGTGTACCTCTGTGTTTATAAATGTAGACTAGTGGAGTATAGAGTTCTTTGAAACCCACCTGGCTGGCGAGGGCTGAGGCGGCCTGGGTGTGTTTAAAGGACACGCAGTCTCCAGGGTTATACTGGGGCTTTTGTCCCTTCTGGTTTTTCTCAAACTTCTCTTTATATTTCACCTAAGGATGCACAGGATGAGATAAGAAGACACAACCTCCTTAGTCAAACTGAGAGACGGAAGAGATGTGTAAGACAAGGAAGCAAACAGCACAACAGTCAGTGAATGGAATGAGTGAGAAGTTTTTTTTGTGTGGGAAGGAACATCAGCGGCAATGAATAGACGACAAGAACAGGAACAGAGAAGATTGAAAGAGAAAAAAACCCTAAAAAAGATAGACAGTCACAATCAAACTCTTAGCTTAGTCACCAACCCCTGATGCTGTTTGTGAAATTTCAATGATGCAGCAGTTGGCTCTGCATTATAAAAGGGGAATGAGAAAAAAAGAGGGAGGAACAGAGAGAGAGAGAGAGAGAGAGAGAGAGAGAGAGAGAGATGGATTGAGAGAGCTGGCCAACTCCACCATTTCTAATTCTGGCTCTTAATCACTATTTAAGAGCAGCTATAAACATTAGCTTTGCGATGGTGTATTAGGTGATGCAAATGGGAAAAATGCAAAGTAGACTCAGCTGGAATTCAGCTGAAGGAAGTCCTGTGAACTGTTCTTGAAACTTCATTTATAGAAAATGTGTCCTGTTGTTCACACAGTTATTCAAACAAAATATCAGAACAGACCCCAGACACTGATGCTCCAAACTGATTCACGCTACTGAGTCAGAGCACTGCAGAGTGCAACTACTTGCTTTTTCCACCAGAGGCATAAACACTTTGGTTATTATCTGCTTGCTAAAGGCCTGCTGGTGGTATGGAAACTAAGACCCGGGTGCAGCCTGTTGCAGCCTGTTGGGCTTTTCAAACTGCCCTGTGGAACATCTTTGAAATAGGCAAAATGATTCTTTCCAATCAAAGGCTGATTTGTCAAGAATTCCAATGCCAACGTGTAAAACCCAATGCTGGACCCTGAGCCTAAAAGATTTGCCTGTCCACCCCTGTGCTAGAAGCATGCTATATGATGAGGCTATACTGGTGGTTGATTTCACTGGTGTTGATTTCACAGGTGTTGTTGCACGTGGCAGATGAGTTGGGATACCTGGCTGGCCAGGGAAGAGGTCCTCTTTGCATGCTCAATATCCGGTCTGCCCAGCACAGACTGTTCATTGTATGCCTCAGCCTTGGTTTTGCTTCTATATGCCACCTGTGAGCACAGAGAGAGCAAGAGTGAGACAGACTGAGTTACATCTGACATCTACGGCACCAGAACATGAGCCCAATAACCCAATTCGCGGAATCTTTACATATGAGAATGTACGATTTATCAGAACTATACCATTAGTCGCTTCGGAAAAAAAAAAACTCAGCAAAAACTCAGCAACATTTTTAAGGCTTGTAGCCTGACACCAGTGACTGCAGCACCAAAACAAACAGGCTACAAACAGTAAAAGCAACCATTATAACATTACAAGTCTCACTGGTGTCTGTTATGGGATTGTGTACATGTGGGTGGTACTGCTCCGCTTGTTACACAGACATGAAATGCAAAACCAAGAGGTCTGCTGCTCATTCAGAGGGATACAGTAATGATCCGGCTTTCTTTGCCATTATGGAAATTCTGTATGCAAGACAGAACAGCTGGGTGGTTATGTAGGAGCTGCACTGCTTAAAGTTTAATGAAAGCCACCAACACACTCCTTTTATCTGCTCCCTATACACACACCAAGGAACCTATCCCAATAAACACACACACACATACACACACAGACCGACCGACAGGCAGACAGACACCTATATGTGAGTGCACACATGCACACACACACACACACACAGACAGACAGACACGTACATGTGCACACACACATGTGCGCACACACACATACACATACACACACACACATATACACACAGAAACCCAAATCAACAAAAGTGTCACCACACATGCAGACACACACACACTTACATCACTAGCCAGTTTAGCTGCTTCGGTGGCATTGCGTATATCTGGTCTATCCAGGACTTCACTGTATTTGTGCAGATCCTGTCTGCCCTTCCTATACTCCACCTGAAGACAAGAACATTACAGCATAATAAAACATCAATAATACACACATCAGTGAGACAGAGCATGTTTTTCACAGTGTACTATAATGCACTACACTCTTAAGGCTTGTTTACATGTATCTATATATTTTTATAAAAGGATATATATATATACAAAAGGCCCAAACAGATATACATATCTATATAAATCTATAGCTATATCTCTATATATATCCATTTGGGCCTTTCGTTTACAGGTAAACGGAGTTTTAGCGACTTCAAATGAATATTTTTTTTGAATGCCCCCCGAAATGAAGATATTTCAAAATGCTGGATTCTGTGGATATATTTAGAAAAAAAACGGAAAAAAAAAATATGTTTACAAAATGTTCTAGATCCGTGTGAACAAGCCCTTACAGCTCCAGTGCTACCTCCTTCCTAATGACACATGTATACAATTTTCACTGTCACCCAGTAACCTACATGTGCATACTAGCGCAAAAACAAGGACGGAGGAGTAACATATCTCCAAATGAGGTGCATACGACCCAGAAAAAAACAGAATATGAAATGTGCCGTAAACACTACAAAAAAATACAGTCCATTATGCCAAAATCTATTTTCCTCTCCTTTCAATAGCTCACACATAGTTAGGGCAGTGATCTCACGGCAGCAGCAGCAGGAGGGCTTCTTTATCTAATGGTATGAAACAATTAGAGATATCGATCTGAGCGTGCGGGTTCTGCTAATTAGCTATGCTGAGGGCCCGGGCTGAGCTGCTGTTGCTAGAAAAAGCAGATGGCCTCCCTGCACTGCCCTTCCTCCCCATAGTCCTGGGTTTCAGATGACTTTGCACAAGTCAGTCAGGAAACATACTGTAAGCAGGAGCTGGGGTCTAAAAAAAAAAAAAGAAAAAAAAACAAAAAAAGATCCTGTTCGCTCGCTCCCTCATTCGTTTGCTAATTGCTAACTTTAAGGCACTGACATTAAGAGCCTTGTGTGGAAATCTATGCAAGTACACTTGTCTGGTCTCAAGAGTCCTTGGAAGTGGACGAGGTCTTAGTGCATGGATGGGAAGGCAATGCAGCGTAATTCAAGTCATATAATGTGGTGTAATGTAAAATTGATGCAATGACAGAAATGGGCCTCGCTGGGGCTTCATGGTCATGGGCTAGCCTCTCTCTTGCTCTCTCTGTACCCTAGAGAGACTCACTGGCCCCCAGGGTGCATTGTTCACATCAGGGATGTCACTATGGATGCACATCACCACAACTAACTGGGCCAGCATCACATACATATTGGTCCTAGCTACAGCCGAGTCTGTGTCAAATGCTGCAGTTCTGGAATCTAACTCTAGGGGCAGCATTGGTCTATAATTACATAACAGCTAATGTATTAGTTTATAAAACATTACATACATTACTAACCATCATGTCCTTGAATGTACTGGATAACAATTCATTTAAACGAAAACACTGAATAAATAAAGGAAGATCTCTTGTAGTCAGTGTTTGATTTCAAGGCCAGCAGGGCTGGTCACTGGCCTAATTTGTTCACCAGTCCTGGTAATCAAAATCTTATGTCTAATTTCCATGTATTGATTGGATAGTAACTGCCTGACGGGACGGGTCACATTTTCTGACGGTAGAGCTCTGCTGCATGCTGGGTAATTACTTCGCTCTGCTTCTTGTTGACCTCCATGGCGTGTTCCACGTCGGGCAGGGTCTTCATGTTGGTGTAGCTTGCCTTGCCTTTTTCCGCCTCGTACTTCTCCTTGTACAGTTTCTGTGAAGACACAGAGTAGAGAGATGTTGGGCTACCATGTAACACACACATACACACACACACACACACACACACACACACACACAGTGAGGCAGCAACTCAACTAGAAGGGTTCAATTATTTAGCTGAGTTTCTATGCTAAGTCAATTATGAAATGGGGGGAATGATGTCAAATAACATTATAAGGGCCATCTTTCAGACAAAGAGGTGGAATTCACCAGAATACACACACACACACACACACACACACACACACACTTGTCTCTCTCCATTAGTGCAAGGACAGACTGACACTGTAAGTACAGTACAGTGCTGATCCATCCAAAGTAAGGGGCAGCTTCAGTGAACCTCAGCCAACAAAAGACTGATCAATCAATGGGACTGTGTGTGTGTGTGTGTGTGTGTGTGTGTGTGTGTGTGTGTGTGTGTGTGTGTGTTTGTCAGGTCTGAGCACGCTGGCAGGCCTCCTTTGTCTGCCGTGCATATACTGATACTTCACATGGACCTGGGGCAGAGAATTCAGCATGGGTCAGACTTACCTGGGGTGCATATGAGTACATTATTTATTATTTGATGTCTGTGCACTGACAAGGATCACACCTAAATTCCATTGTGCTTGTAACAAAAAAGATGATACTGATTCTAATTTCACATGAATATGTGCATAGATGTATGTGTGTGTGTGTGTGTGTGTGTGTGTACTGTGGATAGTGTAAATGTGTGTGTGTGCTATGTATGTTGGTGTGTTGGTGTGTGTGTGTGTGTGTGTGTGTGTGTGTGTGTGTGTTCATGTGCATAGATGTGTGAGTGTGTGTAAGCCCTTCTGGGCTGTCTGAGAGCTGAGGGTAAAAGGGGCAGTAGGTCATTGGCGGAGGCCCCAGGCAGCACACGGCACACAGCTGTTCCACCTCTCACGCATGGCCTAGCACCACAATGCCCCAGTCTGGAGCACAGGGATGGGGAAGTGTGTGTTTGTGTGTGTGTCTGTATGTGGGTAGGTGTGAGGAGGTCTATGCAAAAGTACAAAGTTTCTGCACTGCACTATATCAGTGAGGCTATGTGTGTGTGCGTTTGTGTGTATGGGTGTGTGTGTTTGGTGTGTGACAATGTATGTACATATGTCTTCATCCATGCAGAAATCCTGGTCAGTGTGTGCCTTTCTATGTGTGCATCTGTCTGTGTTGGTAGGCATGATGGCATCAGATTACTCTAATTTTCGCCTCTATTTGCCACCTGGAATCTACTGAGACTACCCATCCCCCACCCACACACCCACACACACACACACACACACATTGCCACCCACACAAAACACATACTGTCTGTGTTAATGGATAATGGAGGTATTGGATCCCACCTCATTTTTGCATGTTTGCTCTGTTTTTGTTTGTTTGGACAAAATACAAATATAATGATACTCACTCATTACGAATGTTACAGAAAGTCAAGAGAAAATTTACATTGAGCTCAGAATAGCAAAACATCCACGTCATTATCTGAGCTTGTCATCTTGGCTGAATTTTACTGTTTAGGAAGGTGTGAGATAGACATGAATAAAAAATTGAAGCTGACACGAGCTTCTAGATACTTACATCACTTTGGTGCTTTCCAACTTCCTTGGCAAAGACAGTTTCTATGGTCTGAGGCATCTGTGCATACAGACAGGTACCTGTGTCTTTCTTGCCTCCCTCTCGGTAGCTTTTCTGCAAAAGATGATAATGAAGATGATTTTATTACTACAAAACAATCAAAGGTCAAAAAAGTACACATTGTACTGATACTGAATGCAATAAGCACATTAATGCCAATGAAAACTTGGAAGGAAGACAGCAGTCATTTACAAGCCTAGTGTATGTGTATGTGTGTGTGTGTGTGTGTGTGTGTGTGTGCATGCCTCACTGTAGAGTTGGGATAGCTCTTTGGCATGCTGTGTCTTATTGGTTTCTGCCATCATTTACAAGTCTACAGTGTGTGTGTGTGTATGTGTGTGTGTGTGTGTGTGTGTGTGTGTGTGTGTGTGTGTGTGTGTGTGTGTGTGTGCATACCTCGCTGTAGAGCTGAGATAGCTCTTTGGCATGCTGTGTCTCACTGGTCTCTGCCATCTGGGCGTACAGACAGTTAGCCATCTCCTTCTTGCCTTCTTTGTACTTCCTCTGCAACACAACCAGCCGCATCAGATAGTCCTGCTAATCCCATAGAGAAAACATGGCCAACTGCTCCCTACACTCTACATGGCTGCATAGCCAAATGCCACAGAAGTAATGTCATAATGAACCATATATTTCTTTAAATTAAATAAATAAAATAACAAAACATAACATAACATAAAATAAATTTAATTAAAATAAAATAATTGTCAACATTACATTCCCAGACATCCTTAGACATAGTGAATAGACTGTTCAAACCTGTATGTCAGACTGGGGATCGGTGTGGTTAGTGAGTGACTTGTCAGGTTAGTGAGGAGGAGGAAGAGGAGGAGGAGGATGCACACGGTTAGTGGAGAACACCCAGTGAGGCAGACCTCACTCAGTGACTGGGCCAACTCTTTAGCGAACTGGGTCTCTGTGGTCTGGGGAAGCTGTGCATACAGGCAGTTTGGCATCTCCATCAGCATGTCGTGCTTGTACTTTTGCTGGAAAGAGCAAAAGAGGATGGGGCCACATATCAGACAGGGACAGAGAGAGAGAGAGAAAGAGAGAGAGAGGGAGAGAAATAAAGAGAGAGAGAGAGAAGGAAAGAAAGAGAGAGTGAGAGAGAGAGTGAGAGAGAGATAGAAAGGGATTAAGAGATAGAAGAGATAAAGGGATAGGCATAAAGAGAGAAAGAGGATGGAGATAGAGACATTGATGGAGAGATGGAGATAGGGAGAGCAAGACACAAAAAGAAGGACAGAGAGAGAGAAAGAAAGAAAGAAAGACAGAAAGAGAGAAAGAAAGAGATGGAGAATTGCATGTGAAACATCAAACATGCTGGTCTGGATTGGCACAATGCAAGAAGGATACCTCATGATTCATCTGCATTGCCCAAACACCAGACACCAGATGAATATTTTCACATTTGCATGTTCTCCAAACTGTTGAGGTAAACAGTGTGTGGAGAGCAAACAGACCTCAGCATTTACAGCTTAGAGATACAGTATGTCCTTGTAGGAATGTAACTACAGGAAACACTAGCTGGGTTTCCATTCAACTTATTCGCATTTCATATTCACTTAACAAAAATTACTGCTGAGGTAATCATACACACACACGGCGTAACTATACCTAGAGGTTTTGGAGGCTTGTGCATCGCATACCAATGCCACACACACACACACACACACACACACACACACACTTATCTCCTATGTATACAACCCTCACACCCCAACACACACCACACACACCATCTCCTATATATGCCCCCCCCCACACACACACACACACACATGCACTCACACTCTCACACCCAACACACACACACATATACACACATCTCATACACACACAGAGACCATACCTCACTCTGTATCTCTGCAACCTGCTTGGCAAACTGCATCTCAGGCGTCTCTGGCAGCTGGTGGAACAGACTGCTGGACACCTCTTCTTTGCCCTTTTGTTTATATTTATTCTGCAGGGAGAGACGGCCAACTGAGGATACTGAGCCACATATCTACTCACACACTACTGCGCATCACGCAGAGACCATTGATAAAAAGCTACATTTAAAAGTAAAGGTTAACCGCTAGATGTGTAGATACAGTTATTGTAAACATTGTACATTGTTTATATTCTTTATTTTGTATATCATCAGCATGCACTGGTGAGCCACTGAAAATGGGGAGTATAATTGAAGTAGCAGCGTGCTTGTCTTGTCTTGTTGTGCATCTGCACTTTACTGTTGTCCACGTACACGCATGGGATAGTGGGAAGCGTAATTTCGATTCTTTTGTATGTCAAGTACATGTGAAGAATCGACAATAAAAGTGACTTTGACTTTGACTTTGTGCTTACCTCACTCTGGAGTTCAGAGATAGTTTTGGCAAATTGAATCTCATTGGTTTCTGGAAGCTGGGAGTACAAACAGGACTTGATTTCCTTCTTCCCTTCTTTGTATTTGTTCTGGAGAACAAGGTGTGTCACATATGAGAGTACACTTCATATAAACAAATAAAACCACACAAATATTCAAATCATTCAGAGGAATCGCATGATACGAAGTGTAAACCACAGACTCATTTACCTGTCAGTGTTCCTCGATTATATATGTAGTGGGTGTGCACTTCTTCGGTAGTGAGCTCATTACAACACCACACCCATTGTGCACACTTTGTGAAAAAAATATATTTCAGTGGGATTTCTTCCCCCTCTGTATAACTTATGCTTCATTTAAAGTTTACAGTCTATGCACAGTTTATGCATAGTCATTGTGTTTCATTTATTGTAGTTTGTGGTAGCTTTAATGTAGTCTGTGTAGAAAGTATCAGTCTCTTCAGAGGTCCTAATCTGAATGTAAGGTAAAATGGTAATGTCTTAAGTTTCACTAAGGCTAATTTAACAAGTAAACTAAATACATTTTTGAATTTGGACCTTCCCGCATCTTGCTTAAAATCACATTCTCTGTGACTAGGGGGTGACTGTGTGTGTGTGTGTGTATGGGTAAAGGGCACACAGAGCACACAGTGTCTAGACCATATTGCTTGTGATGAGATGCTCTGTGGCTATGAGGTGACAGTGAGTGTGTGTGGCAGTGGTACTGGTACCTCGCTGAGGATTTGGCAGAGCTCTTTGGCATGCTGCGTCTCCATTGTCTCAGGCAGCTGGGAGTAGAGAGAGCTTGAGATCTCCTTCTTTCCGGCCTCCTTGTACTTGGTCTGAAACAACAGGGGAGAGAAAAGGTAAAAAAGAAGAGTGCGTGTGTGTGTGTGTGTGTGTATGTTTTTGTATTTGTGTGTGTGTATGTGTGTGTGTGTGTGTGTGTGTGTGTGTGTGTATGTTTTTGTATTTGTGTGTGTGTATGTGTATGTGTGTGTGTGTGTGTGTGGGGGGGGGGGGGGGGGGGGGTTTGGGGGTCCTTTACGTGGAAATTCCTCCTCTACCAGGGAGGAAGCGACAGAGACAGTCTAATTGTCATGGCCTTCAGCAGATCAATCTTTAAAGGATGTCAAGCTTTTACGTAAGCCTCTTACAGGGCCAGTGCTGAATGCACCAAAGCTGACTGAAGGAAAAAGAGAGAGAGGGAGGAAGAGAGACAAGAAGACTGAGAAAGAGAGGGAGAGAAAGACAGGCAGGGAAAGAAAAAGAAAGAGAGAGTAAGAAAAGAGAGACACATGGAGGGAGAAAGAGACAGAGAGAGAAAGGCAAAGAAAGAAAAAGAGAGATAGTAAGAGGAGAGAGATACACATAGAGGGAGACAGAGAGAGAGAGAGAGAATGAGACAGGCAAAGAGGCTGAATGAGAGAATGACTCAGGCAGAGGAACGACAAAAGGCGATGTACGGAAAAGTGAAGTGTTGTGATTAGACATCGAGCTGGCGGTCGAGCAGCTACAGACTGGTGAACCTGCTGTTAAGTAATTAAGCACTGTGGCTCGACGTACTGAGAGGCTGGATATAATTACAGCCTAATGAAATGAACGGATGTTGAGAAGTATTCAAGGCGACGCACCTCGCTCTGAATCTCGGCAACGGCTTTGGCAAACTGGATCTCGGTGGTGTCTGGGAGCTGAGAGTAGAGACAGCTGTTGATGCTCTTCTTGCCTTCTTCCTTATACTTGTTCTGCAGAGAGGAGACAGCAGGATTTTACATCCCAATCTCGTCACATAACGAAGTTCATCATCATTTCAAATCCAAACTGTGACACAGCTGTGGTTTAGTGTACTTGGACGTTCACTGACACATCATTTGATACAGAGAACGGAGACCGATACTGTTAGGGTTCCACCCTCGAGTCCCAAGTCTGATCAACTATTCACCTCGGCTGAGTTTCCAAGAGGCCTAAGCACTTGGTCTCAAGGCTTTCAGACCATTTCTCAATGCCATTATTGCTTAAGCACATTGTGAAAACAGCTGCACATTCGTGTGTGGTCCATCGCATTATGAGCATGTACAAGAAACACACGAGAGAAATTGGACAGAGTTCATGGATCCATGCATTCATGCGTCCATCCTTTTTTTGGAAACTGCCATAGCCTTGAGCTTCACAAGTTGAGGCTCAGTTCACAGTTGCTCTCAATCATTTTCCATGTAGCATGGAACCCCAGACAGGTTGGATACTTCAGAGAATGTTCTAGAAAGTCTTACCTCACTCTGCAGGTCCGAGACCATGGAAGCAAACTGGGTATCGATGGTCTGGGGTAGCTGAGAGTAAAGACTTGTTGAGAGGATTCGTTTCCCACTTTCTTTATACTTGTTCTAGGAAGGGAGAGGAGCAGAGACGAGAGTTTTCTCACACAGAGGACAGTGAGCGTACTTCTGTACAATACAATTTATTTACTGTTCCTACTGAAATGTGAATGGGATTTGTGCAAGCACGAAGAAAATTCAGTTTGAAAGAAAATTTGTCAATATTCATTTATTTACTGACTGCAATGACTGTAAATGACATGAGTGAGTGTCTATTATGTGTGAGAGAGGGAGGGGGAAGGAGAGAGAGAGAGAGAGTGTGTGTGTGTGTGTGTGAGAGAGAGAGAAAGAGAGAGTCTGAGTGTGTGAGGGCATGTATAATTGTGTGAGTGTGAATGTATGTGTAACTGCATGTGCTTGTGAGCACACATTTTCTGAGTGTGTGTGTATGTGTGTGTGTGTGTGCAAATGTTTGTGTATCTGTGCACGTGTGACTGCATGTGTGTGTGTGCGTGAGCGTGTGTGTGATAAAACAAAGTGGGCTAGATTGTCACGTGTCAGACACCTCACTCTGCAGCTCTGAAGCCTCTCTGGCGTGTTGAGTCTCCAGGGTCTCTGGCAGCACTGAGTACAGAGAGGTGGAAGCCTCCTTCTTCCCGGCCTCTTTATACTTGCTCTGAGAGATTTAACAGCAGCACCTTAGTCTCAAACGAAACCTTAAAGCCACAGGATTATGCTGTGAAAACACACACACACACACACACAAACACACACTCACACACTAACTCTCTCTCTCTCTCTCACACACACACACATACACACACACACACACACTTTTCTCTCTGTCTCTCTGTTATTAGTACATCACACCACAATAACAACTATAAAAGGAGGCTCAGCATGCTCAGTCCTTAGCCCAAGGATTAGTTTTAGACACCTAATACACTAAACATCTACCCATACAATGCATTTCAGTCCATCCTGCAAAGTTAAATCTGTAAAGGTAGCCTATGACTTCATCTAGAATGATGGTAAACAGAAATAAAATGCAATCAGCTATGAGAGGTTCTAATTTTAGTGAGCTGACTAGTCTGCCTGGAGTGATGCTCTCTGAAACAGATGGCCACGGGCTACAGATAAGGATGCTATTCAGAGAGAGGGTGTGACTGATCTGGATGAGGGTTGGAAAGAAAGAAAGAGACAGGGTGAGAGAGACAGAGAGAGAGAGAAAGAGAGGGAGGGAGACAGAGGAAGGGAAAGAGAGAAAGAGAGAGAAACAGAGAAAGAGAGAGAGAGAGAGAGAGAGAGAGAAAGAGAGAGAGAGAGAGCAAAACCACACAGATCTCTCATGCCCCTTACCACAGGGTGGGGGGAAACACTAGCCTACTGACACTGACACTAACACTAACACTAATCTAAATACAGTTTTTTACCACTCCAGACATCACATAAATCGGCTTTTGCACTGATATAATTTTCTACGAGTGATGGAAATTATTCAGAATCAAATAATCCTGTCTACAGTGTCTGGACAAGAATGGAACCATGAAAAGGTAATGCAGCAAAATGCTTATAGCTGAAATGAGAGCAGTCATACTTCAGGTAATTTCCAGAATATAAACCACACCATGTGTAAACCTCAGGTCAGTGTTTTATGCTGACTAAAAAAGCAGGTGACCAGACGAGATGAAGGTGACCAGACGATCCCGATTTACGGGGACAGACCACCAAAATTGGTAAAAACAAAATTGGTAAAAAACAAGAAAACCCACATTGTCCCCGATTTGTGAAGCCAAACACTACTTATTTAATTAAATTAACTGTACAAATAGGAATGTCCCCAAGGAAAATTCAGGGAAATGTCCCTGATTTTGATCTCAAAGGTCTGGTCACCTTATCGTGGGTGACATGGTTAGTCACGCAGTTAGCTGTTAGCACACAGTGGCTAAGGCCCCACCTCACTCAGTGACTCGGCCAGTTCTTTAGCGAACTGGATCTCACTGGTTTGAGGCAACTGGGCGTACAAGCAGTTGGACAGTTCCGATTGGGTATCTCTTTTGTACTTAACCTGGAGGGAGTACAAAGAAATGCTTCCAAAAATGAGAGCGCAGACCAGAATCATTTTTGGCATTGTTCTGAAACTGGCATGGGTGTGTGTTTTTTTTTTCTGTAGCTGTTGTTCCTTTGCTTCTCTCAAAGGACAGAACATGCAAACACACAAAAAAACAGTCCATATCTGATACAACATGATTCACACATAACATAACAGAAAGATACTGTTTTATGTTTAACATGTCACACGTAAACATAAATACATTACATAATGACAGAAGACATCCCACATAGAGAAGCTGTATGGAGTCAATCAGAGAGGAAGACCAGGTAGTCTACTCTACCTCACTCTGGAGCTCTGACTGCTGCTTGGCAAACTGGGTCTCTGATGTCTCAGGAAGCTGGGAGTACAGATTGGAGGAAATCTCTTTCTTTCCACCCTCTTTGTACTTGACCTGCAGGAGGAGAACAGGGCACGAGGTGGGGGGCAGTGTTTGGGGTTAAAACATCATCAGTATGCATTCAGTGCATTCACCATGCAGGGAATAACCCCATAGTAAGCTATGAGACAGGAGCAAGGGGCAAATTCTAGCTAGGGCAAAGTCTCCCTAATGCTAATTTAATAGCTAGTCGGTAAGAATTTGCCCATTTAACACCAATGGCAAGACCTTAACCATAAACACTCATAAATCATAAATTCCATAAATCTATTCTTACACATGATGCCCAATTAACAGTGATTCATACACTTTGCTTGTTGTTAGACTTTGCTTTTTGCCCACCATTGGACATAGGGCACATAAAGAAGCAAGGCATCATCTTCAGTTACAACAGACACGGCACAGTACAGAGAGACTGAGTGCACTGGTGTGCGTAGGGATCTTAAGTACCTGACTATAGATGTCACACAGCTCCTTGGCAAGCTGTGTTTCCACTGTCTCTGGGAGCTGGGAGTAAAGAGAAGAGCTGGCCTCCTTTTTACGACCCTCCTTGTATTTTATCTGTAGACAGACAGCATGTTTCAGGTCACTGGTGTGAAAGCAAAATGTTGGACTGCAGACTGCAGACTAGGTTGTTTTTCACATAATGTGACACCTTCGGGCATTTTTGAGTAAAAGTTGGCAAACAAACCTTTTTGGCAAACAAAGGAATTTTTTTGTGTTGAATCCATTTTTGCAGTTTGCCAAGTTGTATCTCTCCGTAGCGGGTATAATTGCATAAAATATGCATATGCATGAGTAACAAACCTTGCACAGCTTTAACGTTGTATTGTATGGGAAAGGTAAAATAGCACAAAGTTGCATATAGCCATTGGATAAATAAGTACTACATTTAGCTGCAATGGATGAAAGGAACTTGTGCAGGTCAATCCAAACTCTTCTCATGTTTGGTTCCACACTGGTGGAATGACCTTCCAAGTGCTACGAGATCAACTGATACCCTCTCCACCTTTAAGAAACTCTTGAGGACCCAGATCTTCCAAGAATATCTCCTGCCTTAAATTCTGAGAATGCACTTAACATCTTATACTTAATTTCTCTTTTATACTGCACTTTTTATTACACTATTGCACTTTCAACTTAAAATACTGCAGTTTTTATGTTAACAATATGCACTCTTTGTTAGTTTCTTTCATTGTGTTGTAGCTTGAATGTTATCCTCTTTTGCAAGTTGCTTTGGATAAAAGTGTCTGCTAAATTTTAAAATGTAAGGAACTCTCAGGTAGTCAAAATTTATGGTCTAGGCCACTTTCCTCATCAGTCACTATCCCTTGATGACTAGTTTCTTGAATACATCCCTGAATATTGTCATCTGGTATAGGTATGTCATCAGAAAGTGTATACACATTGCATCCATTGTCAACTTGAACCTTGGGGACCGTCACTTCGCATGGGATGTCTACATATAATATTAAATTCAACCAATTTGTAACAGAATCCATGGTTTAACGGCCATTCACACCAAGAACGATAACTGCTACGACAAATTAATATTGATTTAATTAATATGAATGACATTGCCACACCACAAACTATAACGACAACAGCATGTGCAATGATATCGTTGTGATCATTTTCAGAGTGATTTTTAGAGGTTGACAGCCAAACAGAAACAATTAAAATTTTGACATTAGCTCATTCACATGTGGACAGACATTATGGTTGGTCAGTGTGAATGAAAATATTGTTGTAGTTATAGTTATCTTTATAGTTATAATTACAGGTGTGAATGGCCCTTTAGACCACCCTCTGACATGTTCATGTGTTTTCTTGATGGAGAGAAAGGGTAAAATTAGAGTTAAAGGGATTATCTGGAGTGAATCAATCTGTAGCCATGTTGTTTCACGTTGCCAAGGGCTGTCGGTAAGTAAAAAAAGGTAAAATGTAGACCACATAGCAAAATGGCCAATGCTAACTGAGGAGGACGAGGAACAACTTAATAAGGTAATTTTAGGTAATTAGGTAAAGTTTTCAACTGCAATTTTTAAATTAGTCTCAATTCTCAATATTTAAAGCCAACCTTTTTGCGAATATATGATGAAATTTCAGTCCTTAACTCTTTCCCGACCTTACATAGAGAAATGAGTACATGCGTACTGATGACGTGACTAAAGAATATTACTCTTTCTCTCAAGATTATTTTAGTGTCTTTTTTTGAGAGTTCCTTTCATCCAATCGCAGCCAACTTTGGTACTTATTTAGCCAACAGATATGTGCAACCTATTTTACTTTTTTCATACTGTACAACATTGAACATGGACATAATTTTATACTCTGAAATATGCAAATTTGATGCCAATATGCCATCTACTGAGTTTCACGTAAGATACACAGCTTGGCAAACAGCAAACCTGGTCTATTATGATTGTATCAAAAATCAACGAATACTGACCAAGATAGAGTAACATAATACGTTAGAATGGGAGAAAACTTGAATAGTTCTGTGCTCAAAAATTCCAGGCAAGCAACTTGGTGGATCACTGCAGTCCTTAATCACGTCACCGGAGACAAGTTACCCACACAAAACCTACACAAGGTGTGTCCAGTAACAAGCCCATCTTCTTGAAGACTAGGATTTCCTTATATACCTCTCAGAGCTCATCACATGTTGTAAAACAAATTGCAGACCACCATGCCCTTTTTGACCTCTTGTCCTTCTGTTGTTTTGGCTTATCTAGGTTTCATTGTTTACTTTTTCTAATTTCCTGGTGGAGCCAAATCATAACCTTCTGGTTTTCACCAGCACTTTAAGTTACCCATTAACCACATTTTGCTTGGTTGGTTTTCTTCTCTCTCAGAGCTTGGTTTTACACAGGGCATACATTCTGTATCACATTACTATTCTCTTTTGCTGACATTAATTTCTAGGATATGACCATTTTGCCGACATCTTCCATCTGCATAAGTGGGCGTGTCACATTTCATAACAACATAAACCTTTCAGTGATCTTTGGTATCAGCATATGAGACCTCGACTCTGTTCTGCATAAAGGGGGATCCCCCCCCTCCCTTTCCCCCTGTAAAAATATGTTATTTGTCAAACGTTTGCGCCTCTTGCTCCACTTTTACCCTCTCTGATTGAATTTCCTCTCTAAACGCCAGACCACACAATGAGTTTATAAAATGCAATTGGGCCACTCTTGTGATACAATATTTAAAATTTACCTCATTCATTAGTGAGTCCAAAAAAAGGCCAAAAGCATGACTGATTCATATTCATCTTTAAAAACTGTATCAGTTGTGAGCGATCTCTTCTCAGCACCATTGGACTCAGTTTTCGTGAGCTGAGCTGTTAATACATTTTTGGATTTTTCGCATTGTAACAACATATAATAAAAAAAAAAAACTGTCTCTTGCAAAACCATGTTTTAGTAATTCACCATTCCCTTTCATCTGAATAGCATAGCACATGGCAGAGTCTGTGAGCTCACCTCGCTGCGAAGCTCGTAGGCCTCTTTAGCGTGTTTTGTCTCCAGTGTCTCAGGCAGCTGATGGTAGAGGGAGCTGGAGGCCTGTTTCTTACCTGCCTCTTTATATTTGGTCTGACAAACAATCAGATAAAACATCAAGAATCACCATACAGACATCACACCACTGTAGAATGTATACTAACTATACAATACAGCGATGGGCTATATTGCTAGAGCTGGATGTATTTTTTTCTTGTTACATGACTCCATGACCATTAGTTAAACTTGCGTCCTGCATACTTGCAACTCCTGTCATATACAGATAACACTGAGAAATAGGCTAAGGAACTTGGGAGTCAATGAACTTATGAACTAGTGAGTTCTTTAACTATTCGCATTCACAATTGAATGACCCACGCCAATCAGGTCTAGCAAACCCCTTTACATGTATATCAAAGCAAAAGGTTCATGTTGCGCAACACTGTCTGCTTAGATCCTTTAATTCTGTGATGAATATTTGAAGCACCTTTTCTAACAAAATTACAATTGTTTTGACTCTGAGCCTGTCCAGGTAATGACGGAAAGATGATGAAATATTCCCTTTTAGCATGCTGCGAGATACCCGAGATAAAGGCGTCTGACGGTAAACAATGACACACTAGGTGAAGTGTTTCATCACCCACCTGGCTCTGCAGCTCGGAGACGGCTTTGACAAACTGTGTTTCTGAGGTCTCTGGGAGTTGAGAGTAAATACTGCTGCTCATGCTCTTCTTGCCATCCTCTTTGTACTTATTCTGACAGGTGAAAACAAAAAGTCAATCTGTTAGCATGCGAAATATGCGCAGTCTTGCCCACAGAGGATTTTATTTGCTCTAATCGATGGAGGGGAAATAAAGTATGACACTGAATAGTGTCATCATGCACATGTTTATAAAAAAAAGTTCCGGACAGTATAAAAGAAATCACTCTCTAGGTGTGTACACAGACGAATGGAAATTATAGACTTTAATCATAGCTCAGAATGGTATTTTAAAGGAAAAATCTGGAGTCAATTAGCCCATATCCCTGTTCTTTGAGGCTACCGAGTGCTGTTGTTAGGTATGAGAACAGCAGTAAGCTGAATTTGTGAACTGGCAGCTAACGCTAACAAAAGGGAGAATAAGTAAATGAAACTTTCTTCCTCTCATCACTTGGCGTTGGCTGCCGTTTCGCTATATGTTGCATCAAATTCTTACCTACAGTACTCGACAACGTAAAAACAGGGCTACAGGTTGATTCACTTTAAATGTTATATTAATATTAAATGTGACAGGACTTGCAGACGTACAAAAAGACAGTATTATTTTGATACTTTAAGACTTGTTGACAAATTGAAATGTAGTAAAATCATATTTTCTCAGGCAGAGGTTGCTTGTGCCTGAGTGTTGAAAATCAGAGCAGTCCTCCCTCCCAATCCTTGTTCCCCTGGCAGTCTTAAATCAGAGTTATGGAGCTGTTCTGGTGCAGGTATTGATCTGGGCAGACGGGACAGGACCAACCTGACTCTGCAGTTCTGTGAGCTCCCTGGCAAACTGTAGCTCGGATGTGTCAGGCAGCTGTGAGTAGATGGAGGCTGCCAGCTCCTTCTTCACGCCCTCTTTGTACTTGATCTGGGAACAGATGGACAAGAGGGATTTCAGCGGAGGAAAAAAAGATGACACACAAATACACATACAAACACACACACACACACACCAAACACACAAATGATGGACATACCACAAATCAGCACAGTAAGTAAGTAAGTGTTAAAAATAGATAAAAATGTACAGGTAAGAGATCATTTTTCCTAGATTGTGAGAAATAAAATACGACATAAATGACATAAATACGGTGACTGTACAGTGAATGTGTGTGGGTGTAAGTAGGTGTATGGTGACGCACTTACATCGCTTACTAGCTGGGAGGCTTCTTTGGCATGCTGGGTCTCAAGCGTCTCTGGCAAATGATGGTAGAGGGATGTAGTTGCCTCCTTTTTCCCAGCCTCTTTGTACTTAGACTAGAAAACACACACACACACACACACACACACACACACACACACACGCACACACACATAGGCTTGACATGGACTGGAACATCACAACCAGTTGAACAAAATGAGTGCATTTACGTACCTAGAGACTGACATTAAAATGTGAACGTCGTCAGTGCATCAGACCATGCTGAAGAATACAAGTTATCAGTCTTCTGTTTAAGCTAATGTGATTGGATAGTTTCTCATCTTCTGACCAACTGGCTCTAACCTTCCCTGACACTCATTTGTTCTTATCAGGTCTTATCAGCCATAAATAGACTGGTCAATCTATGCTTGTTTGTGACCATAGGAGGCTGTGCCAACTTTGGACCCAGTGCATCAACAAAACAAATGCACTTTCACTAATTACAAAGAGAGGTCATTCCAGTCCAGGGTCTGCAGTTGGTTCACATATCACAACTCACATCAGAAAAATAGATGGTGAGCTGAATTTTTGACCTTCACTGGCTAACCAGATGCACTGAACAGAGCAAACATTGGCCTGCTGCCAGTTTTCTGGTGAAGCATACAGTATCCTGTGCAATTTGATCTGTGCTTGTGTGCGTAGGCAGATCCACTCTACGTTTGTTTCCTAGTATGCTTGCATACCATATTACTTTCCAAATCTGTATCTGTAGTTCCTTTGGGCACTGAAATGAAGGGCATTTCTAGGCTTGTTCTTGTTCCTGTTCCTACTCAAACAGCACAAACATCAACATTTCTTAAGCTCCTATTGCTTATTGGTAGTAACTAATATATCCAGTTCTAACCCCCACTCCTTTAGAGTTGTAACAGCTTTTGCTCTTTTGGCAAAGGTTATTCCACAAGATTGTAGGACATCTTACAAAATTTTTGTTCATATAGAAAAATGAAGACCTGGCTCACAATGTCTGTGCTAGTTCATCCCACAGGTGTTGGATAAAACAGAAAACCCTCTTCTCTGCAAGACAGTCAAATATATCTACTAAAAGCCCTTAAACATGTCTTTATGAACCTTGTTCTGTGAATTGTATTCAGTCATGTGCATGCTGCATTCCACAGAATGTAGTGACAGTAATATAGACTATCTGGCAAGTGCACGTATTCCTCTACTATTTGTAAGTGAAGTGCAAGCTCTTACCTCACTCTGCAGCTGGTAGGCCTCTTTAGCATGCTGTGTCTCCAAGGTCTCTGGCAGCTGATGGTACAGGGACACGGTCGCCTCCTGCTTCCCCTCTTGCTTGTATTTAGTCTGCAAGACACCATGATTTTACAGTAAGATGCATCGTTCACCTTGCGTGCGCCATCATAGTAATTATTCCTGCTGACTCTTGATGTATGGAGAACTACAACCCCTCACAGCATGGCACTTATAGAGATGGAAATAAGCCAAGGAAACAGATGACAGTTTCTAAAAAATCATTCTTATGCAAAAGCCAATTACTGGAGAAAGATCTTACGAATTAATTTCTGGATGGGATACTGATAGGCCAAGTCAAGATATGATTGAAAAACAAGCAAAAAAGATACCCAGTGGAGTGAAGTGGGTTGAAGAGTGAAATGATAACTGGTTGATGGTTAATTAGGTGGTTGATTAGCATTACCAACCTCACTCTGCATTTCTGACATCTGCTTGGCAAATTGAATCTCAGCAGTCTCTGGCAACTGAGAGTAGAGGCTGGTAGAGGCCTGTTTCTTGCCCTCTTCCTTGTACTTGACCTGAAACAGCAAACATATTGACACCATGCATTTTTAATATATTCTGGATTTGGAGCGAGCCTGAGATTAATATTTAAAGATCTATTCAGTCTGGTCAATTAAAGTGATGCAACTGAGACAGAAATGGTAAAAGACTTGAGAGATAATAGAATCTCTAGATCAGAATCCTAATTACATTTCAATTTTAAACATGAGATGATCCTCATTGCTCATTTATTTCATTTATTTCATTATATAGGCAGAATATGCAACTATTCTTGATGTTGTCATTTATTTTGACAATATACTGTAAATTCCTTAATAATATACTATAATATACCATAGTGTAATAGAACAAAATAGATTAGAATAAAATAGAATATCTTGTCTGTCGCTGATACTGACTCAGGCCCACTCACATCGCTCTGGATCTCTGTAATCTCTCTGACCAGCTGTGTCTGAGCCGTCTCTGGCATGATGAAGTAGAGGCAGTGGGACATCTCCTTCTTCCCGTCCTCCTCGTACTTCAGCTGCAGATCAAAGGCACCACGATACCCGTCACACCCATACAGTCTATGGTCACACCACTTTACCTCTACTGACTGACAGAGACACGCGAGGCTAAGACTGTGTAAATGCTCAAGGATCTGGTTTTGCCTTTATGTCTTTATTCAGGTAGTTTAGTGAAGAGCAACCAAAAGAGCATGGGATGGATAGAAGGGGCAGGACTGTGAAATGACTGTGAAGTCAAACCCAGGTACATGTGGGCACTTGTCCCTAAAGGTGGCAAAGATGCTGCCGCCACCCGTGTCACTTGTGACTGGTTCATGATGTGAATATGAAAAGAATTTTGTTGTCTCTTGGAGTCAAAACCACAAGCTCTTGGAAACTTGACTGGCCTAAGGATCTGTTCCAAGCAGTTATTCAAAGATGCCATATAGATCCAAAGATACCTAGAGTACGTGTGTCTTCATAACAACAATTATTATTGACAATGATTATTTTACAGGCTCAGAAAAAAGTGACTTTTAAAGTAATGAAGTTATGATGCTGGGGAAAGGTAAATGAGTGATACCACAAACCTGTGTGTGTGTGTGTGTGCGTGCGTGTGTGTGTGCGTGTGTGCGCGTTTGTGTTTGTAACCGTAAGGGTGAGTGTCTCCATGAAAGAGAAAGAGAGGGAAACAGAGTGTGTACATGAGAGTCTCTCTCAAGAGACGCAGACAGACAGACAGGGAGAAAAACAGACATACAAAGAAAGAAACATACCTTGCTTTGAAGTTCAGATGCATGTTTAGCATGCTGGGTCTCAAGAGTCTCAGGCATTATGGAGTACTGAGACACAGGCATCTTGTTTTGACCAGCCTTTTTATATTTTACCTGGAATAAAACAACCTCTAAATTAATATTCAAAGCTAACAACGCTAACAGGCTTAACTAAGCTGAGGTAAGCCAAGCCACACCATGCTTTGGCTTCACATGACAGTAATGCTCTGAGTCTATCTTGAGTAATAATATTTGTTCAAGTCACTGTAGGAATCAATTATGCCCAAGAGAATCATATGAAACAGCTGACTGCTTATAAAAATACAGCTGTCACTTCTGTACAGAGTTGTAGCTTCCATAGACAAACTGCTCCTCATTGATTTGCTTGTTATTTCTCTGCAGCAGCTGGGGTCAGTCCAGTAACATAACTGCGGCTTGGCCGCCCACTCACCTCCGACACCACCTCTGACACGGCTTTGACAAACTGGGTGTCTTTAGTCTCTGGCAGCTGAGAGTAGATGCTGGTGCTCATCTCCTTCTTCCCACGCTCCTTATACTTGTTCTAAACACAGGCGGACAAACAAACAACTCACTGTAACATCGGTGTGAGGACATCGTCGTTCAATACAAATCGCCTGAGCAATACAAATCAATATATGTTTATGACTGTGTGTGTGTTTCACATTGTTGGACTGTCTTGTGTCTGTGCTCATCTTTTTTTTACCTTTTATTTGTTTTTCCCTTCTGTCTGTTTGTTTGTTTGTTTGTAAGTATGAGTGTCTTTCTCTGTATGGTAGGTGAGTGTACTATGTCAGCGTATTGTATACACATATGCACACACCAAAGTGGATTTTATTTATGTGCTGCTGTGCTGTGCTGTGCAGGAAGGCGGATTTACCTCACTTTGAAGTTCTGTCATCTCTCTGGCAAAGTGCATCTCCAGGGTGTCGGGGAGCTGTGTGTACGTGGAGCCTGAGAAGTCTCCCTTCCCTCCTTTATATACCACCTGTGGATTACAGCAACAACATCAACAATCCCCCCAGTCATCAGCTGTTTCTAATCCATAAAATGGGGGCAAGCAAACTGAATATCACGCACATTGATGAATGTTGAAAACAGAAACCTCAATACTCATTTAGCTTGATACATCCCAGCAATTTCCAAATGTCTTGACTCTGCTTCATTTTATGGTATCAGTACAGCAAGAATGCCAGTGATTTATTCATGCAATTAAATTTAAAGCTGGCAGCGTTCACCAGCCATCCCCCATTCCATGTAGGTGTATGTGAATATTTGTAACGCATCTCACAACAGTCAGCATCTTACTGCACACACACACACACACGCACGCACACACACACACACACACAAACACACACACACCTTCCCCTCACCTCGCTCTGAAGCTGGTAGGCCTCCTTGGCGTGCTGAGTCTCAAGTGTTTCTGGCAGCTGATGGTAGAGAGAACTAGAGGCCTGCTTCTTCCCAGCCTCTTTATATCTTGCCTGAGGTCAGAACACGAAGGAAGATTTAAAAAGAACAAGATAACATTCTCTACACGAAATGACAGAATGCTTCCATTACCGTAATACTAAAGTTATGTAATTACAGCTTACATCTCAAGCTCACAAACATATTTTGTATTGTCTCATGATTATACTTCATGGTGAGTGAAAGACAAGATGAGAAATATTTATTTTAGCTTGTTTCTTTTTTGATTAACTGTTTTTACTATACAAACACTCAGAGAAACCAGATACAAAAGTAAACCAAACAATGGCACAACTCTAGCCAACCACCACCTACAAACACCCCCCGCCCCCCCCAAAAAAACTGTATAAGTATAGCATCATAATCATATTACTCTTATTTTCTAAGGCACAGACTGAAGGTTGTTGTTTTGGTACCTCACTGTGCATCTCTGACATCTCCTTAGCAAACTTGGTCTCAATTGTCTCTGGTAGGTGGGAATAGAGGTTGATGGAGTTATCCTTCATGTCTTCTTTATACTTCACCTTGAGGGAGAAAGAAAACAGAAGAACAGAGAGAGGAGAAGGTAAGTAAAGGTGATAGAGCGGCACCATCATTTGCTGTCTTAAAATACACCTGAATATAACCCACTGTGTTCCACTTGTCTCATTATCTAAGACAGAAAGGGCAACACAATTACAAAGACTCTGCAACACACTGGAATATTTGTCTGGGTAAATTTGGCTTACAGTTACTTTTTGTATGCCAGGCGAAGATGTTCCCCCTCCTTGTCTAAGGCATGGAACATTTTTGAGTCTGAGTTTCTAAAGCTGAACTACATGCCATGTCAAAAATTAGTCATTATTCCTTCTAGCAAAAACAGACTCATTTTAGAGTGCTTTAATTTGTTGGAACCACTTCCACAGTTTCCACTGAATTTGATGATTTTCTTTTTTTCTGTGTTCTTCTGTCTTTTTTGCTGTGTTCTACTTTTTTCATTCATCGTGTTCACCAAAATGCCTTCTTTCTGGCAGTGATGCATGTGGAGAGTAATCAGTGTGAAATCTCTACCTCGCTGCGCTGCTCCGACTGCTGTTTGGCAAACTGCGTCTCGGCTGTCTCAGGGAGCAGAGAGTAGAGGTTGGAGGAGATTTCCTTCTTGCCTCCCTCTTTGTATTTGAGCTGGAGATAAAACAGACAGTGGCAAACGGAGCATGAGTGTGCTCTGAGCTATACATGGTATGGGATCATTAGCTACAGCAATAACAATTAGCTAAATGATTAAAGTACAAAGCCCAGAAACAGTAAAAAAGTGTGTGTGAGAGAGAGAGAAAGAGAGAGAGAGAAAGAGAGAAAGAGAGAGAGAGAGAAAGAGAGAGTGAAAGAGAAAAGGAGATGGAAGAAGTACATACAAACACACAGTATATACAGCACATGTGTACAACTACAAACAGTGCACATGAAAGGACAAATATTTCCAGATGCACATAAATAACCAAACAGCTGAATGAAAACGTTTCCATTTCAGTTTTAAAGCGCCATACCTCACTCTGCAGCTGGTAGGCTTCTTTGGCATGCTGGGTTTCCAAGGTCTCTGGCAGCTGATGGTACAGAGCGCTAGAAGCCTGCTTCTTACCAGTCTCTTTGTATTTAGTCTGAGAAAAAAACAAAAACAAAGCATAAACAACAAATGACAAACAACAAACAAAGTTAAGTGGATTACATCAGACACAAGCCTCTGGACCGCAGCTGAGCGTGAAAGCCCTCCTTTTTATAACATGTTGTGAAGTCACCAGCCACTCGTCTATTGAGCCTGTATGCTGCCTGTGAGCTCACAGTCATGGCCATTCAATGTCTCACTTGAACACACACCCACACACACACACACACACAAACACACACATCTGGAAAGTGGGTCAGGGAAGCCAACATTCTTCTCATCAGCCACAGATGCAACTCAGTTAACAATCATGGGAATCGGAGTCCTCATTTACTACCATCCTGCAGGTTAGCATGCTTGTTCAAGCCTAGAAAAGCCTGTGTTTGTTACTGATGCAGTTTGCAGTCATCACCCACCTGGCTCTGGAGCTCGGAGACGGCTTTGGCAAACTGTGTCTCTGAGGTCTCTGGGAGTTGAGAGTAAATACTGCTGCTCATGCTCTTCTTGCCATCCTCTTTGTACTTATTCTGACGGGTGAAAAACAAGTCAATCTGTTAGCATGTGGAATCCACTTGTGAATTTGACAGTATATTGTACACCATGTATGTACAGTATATATTGCCTACTATGAGATCTAAATAAATATCAGCACTTCATTTTTTTTTTGCAAGGTCCAGAAATGCTAACTGGTTAACAATTAAAATTAAGTAAGTACAATTTATTTGTATAGCACTTTTCATAGACAGTGGTCACAAAGTGCTTTACAGGCCAGGTGATAGTATGATTTATTAGTACTTATTGTTTTTATACCAACCACTAAATAATCACATTTTATTCAGTGCTCTTACACTTTTGTGCTGTAGAAGTTTCTTGTGTTTTTACTAACCTCGCTCTGCAAGTCAGATATCTCCCGGGCAAACTGGGTCTCTGAAGTGTCAGGCATGAGCGAGTACAGCGAGCTGGAGATCTCATTCTTACCCGCCTCTTTGTATTTGAGCTGAAAAGTTCAAACGCACTTTCATTAAAGACCTTGCATACACAACTCTACAGTCTTATTCTGAATGATCCACACAATCTGGCATATCCTATAGTGGATGAGGAGGCCATGCATCAGTATATCTTAGGGAGTATACTAAACTTTATACATGAGTACATACTGCTATAAGACACTCACATCGCTTACTAACTTGCCAGCCTCTTTGGCATGCTGGGTCTCCAGTGTCTCGGGCAGATGATGGTAGAGAGGGGTGGATGCCTCCTTCTTTCCAGTCTCTTTGTATTTGGACTGAAACAGACACACAAGAACATAAAAGAGTTCATGAGAACTTGAAAGGAGAAATCCGGTGTGAATCAATCCAAAGGCTTGTTGTTCAAGGTCAATGAGTGTTGTTGGTTGGTAAAGGAACAAGAAAATTTGATACAGCATAGACCAGATGTGAACCGACAGCTAACACTAACTGAAGGGGGCAGAGAAACTCACTTTCACTTAAGCTCACTCGGTGACCTCGGTTTCACTTTGTGACCTCAAACAACAGAACTATGGACTGAATCACACCAGATTTCTCCTTTAATACTACAAGCTAACTGGAGCTGGTTAAGTACCTCACTCTGCAGCTCTGACATCTGCTTAGCGAACTGAGTCTCCGTAGTTTCAGGGAGATGGGAGTAGATGCAGGAGGAGGCATTCTTTTTCCCCTTTTCTTTGTACTTAACCTGGCAGTGCAGATCACAAGCCCATCTATGCATCACAGTTTCAGCGTTCCGTTCATGAAAGAAGTGTGACTCATGATTTCAGTTAAAAACACCTGCTTTGACTTCAGAAACAAAACATGTGGTGGTCATATCTATATGTGTGTACATATGAGAAGACGAGAAAAAAAGAGAGGATTACCTCACTCTGAATGTCTGAAACCTCTTTGGCAAACTGAGTGGTCACAGTCTCAGGCATCAGATGATACAGGCTTGAGGTAATCTCCTGCTTACCATCCTCTTTGTACTTGATCTTTGCAAGAACAAACAAGCAAAGATCAATCAGATGCCCCTGTACTCAATTCCCACCTACAGGATCTTTCATTATGGCTGGTCAGTGACATCCAGTGGACCCAGTGCCAAATGACTGCATCATTTGATAGCTATTACATACATTATACAACAGTTAATAACTATTTAGCAATTTCTGATTGGATGAGATGCATTCTATACGTCACCAGGAGTGAGGATATCTCATAATATACCATGGGTGACTCTTCACAGCTAATAATTCATTCAAATAATCATTTTCCATTGAGTTAACCAATGTGCACATTCCTTTTATTCAAGCCGTTATTGTGGTGTGGTTACCAGTGGCCAAACCACACCCCTGAGGAAATCCACAACCACAAATTGTCTATACTGTATGTATGTATGTCCAAGTGCATCAAGTGTCAACTAGCTTTAAATTAATAGGTTGCGCTAGGGTATTTCACATGCATTTCCTGTTCAGCAGGCTGCGCTGCTTTAAAGGCTACCATTCAGTGTTTGACCCAAATAAAACATTAACCCCACCCCTAACTTTCTTTCCCTCCAAATTATCTTGTGGTGTCCCCAAAAAGCCACCATATATATACACACAGGACTGTACATTGGATCAGTAATGCTCTTAGGGGTTAAATGGTAACAGTCTCTGTGTTGACATTCATTTGTCCTGCTGGATTACAGCAAAGCCTGCTTGCAGACCCCCTGGGGCGTGCCATCGTCACCCTCTCATCCCAACATCCACCCCCCACCCGCACCCACCTCCCCCCAGGGAGTTCTGTCTAGCCAGGGCTCTATTGCACCAGGCAGCCAGAATCCGGGGACTTCTGGGGACATGTCCCTGGGTTCAACTCACAAAGGGAACTACTTATATTAACCAAGTACTATTACACAGATATTACGGGAAGTATTAATATTGTGTGTCTTCATGAAGTATCCTTAAGCACTGATATTTTGAACGGTATACCGAACTGAACTATAAAGCTGCTTATCAGCTTTGTGAAATCTACTAAACTAATGAGAGGTGTGCCTTTCAGATTCTTGCTCTAAAAAAGTGCCCACTCCAGTATTCTGAGCTCACCTCTGAGGTTTGACTCAGCGGGAGGAGGAACAGATTAGTGAAATCCGCTCGCACACAGGCAGAGGGAGACAGGAAGACTCAGAGTTCCTAAACTTTCTGAGCTCTGAGCAAGCTGTTGCGAGACAGTTGCAGGAAAGTTTGATATCACGTCTAAATGTGCCAGACTTGGGACACCTCTACCAAAGAATCAACTGCTACCTGGGCTATCATGTTTTAGAAGGACCGTTAGAGGAATATGCAACTCATCTTTCCAATGCAGGCTAAAAGCCTGAACCTGTGATATTATGCCATTTGGTAGTAGCTCAAAGAGGCAGTTGTTAACAGAGCTAGCATGCATCAGCTTTTTTATTGAAACTGGTATAACAACTAGCAACAGAACAAATATGGTATGAGCAAATATGGTATGTCTATTAGTGGTATTACCTCGCTAAATAGCTGGGAAGCCTCTTTGGCATGCAGGGTTTCCAGAGTCTCAGGAAGAAGGGAATACAGGCAGCTGTTCACCCCCTTCTTGCCTGCCTCTTTGTACTTTCTCTGAAACCAACACCAACAGGGAGAAAAAAGAACGTTCCAGGAAATGTACAACAGCATAACGATTAGGGCAGCAAACTGTGGGTGTCACATGATTCAGAATCATCATGGCAATCTTTGGGAATCTAGTTAAAGAAACATTTGCATACTATAAAGTCCAAACAAATGCAACCAAGTCACACATAAAGTCTACCAAGAGTCACAGTTAAAAGCAGATTCCCAAATTTGTATATATGTGCATGTTATGAGGTTAACATTAAACAATCAGTAAATTTGTCTGATTGCAAAATTTACCATAGATTGTAAATATTAGCACTGTGTATATTTATTGAGTGTGTAAAGTGCTACATTTTACAATTCTGTGAGAATATCATAACAAAATTTCTGACCTTGCAGCAATCTTGTATGGATATTCCAAAACCACAAAACCATTGTTAATTTTAAATTGCATGACGCATGTGAATGCCAATTAAAGTCACATTTTGGACTTACCTCATTGGTCACTTCAGCAATAGCTTTGGCCAGCTGAATCTCTGCAGTGTCTGGCAGTTGTGAGTAGATACTACTAGAGACGCTCTTTCTGCCGAGTTCCTTGTATTTTTTCTGAGGGGGGTATGGTGAAAGAGTGTTGTAGAAGACAAGACCAAAACAGTAATCACATTTTACTGTAAAGAGACACCATAAACAATCACCTGTTGACAAAGACGAATACCCTAGCATTATAGACAGGTAGCCTTACAGACTATTATATGAAATCGAAAACTCAGAATATACTGTAGCACAATAACAGGGAGGATCCACCAGGTACGTTACTGAAGCATTAAGTTTGCGTTGTTTATGCCATTGGATTGTACTGTGTTTGTCATCACCTCACTCTGCATCTCGGCTATCTCCCGCGCAAACTGGGTCTCGGCCGTGTCCGCAAGCTGGGAGTAGAGAGAGGAAGAGATGCTCTTGCGTCCCTCTTTGTATTTGACCTGCAAGGGGACAGAGGTGCTGTTACTGTGTCTTGATGTTGCTGATGCTGCTTGTAGAACGAATGAGTCCCTACACCCCAGCTGACAAGAGCTGACTCTGCAAATCTTAGTTTGTGTGTGTGTGTGGATGTGTGTGTGTGTGTGTGTGTGTGTGTATGTGTCTGTCCCTGTAATGTGTGTGTGTGTGTGTGTGTGCCTGTATGTTTCTGTACATGTCTTTGTGTCTAGGCATCTATCTCTGCATTAGTAAATGTACCTCACTCAGTAGCTGGGAGACTTCTTTGGCATGCTGGGTCTCAATGGTTTCTGGCAGGTGGGCATACAGGGAGGTGCTGGCTTCTTTCTTGCCAGCCTCTTTATACTTCACCTGGAAGAAAACCACATACTATATTATCTAAAGCCTGAAGAGAACATTCTCTTATATTAATTAACACTACATCATTTAAAGGAAAAGACTTTTTGAAGTCAGAAAGCCTGCATAAAATAGGAGAAAAACAAATGATGCAACACCACACTCTGGCAATGCATCTGAAACGTTCACAACACAAGGTCATTGGTAGCCATGATTGCTAGCATTGCACCATGCTTGTACCATGCAGATACAAGAACAGACTAGCATATCTGAAGTCTAAATTTGATTTTGAACAGTCTTTCGGCTACGCTTCGCTTTTGGGACATGCTGCCAGGCCCTAACACGTTTTCACACACATTTCCTCATCTCGTGGCCGTGAGTTGAATGTGAGAAACAAATGAGCAGTCGCCGTGCTCACACCTCACTCAGTAGCTCCGAGACGGTCTTGGCGTGCTGGGTCTCTGTGGTCTCGGCAAGCTGAGAGTACAGAGAGTTGGAGATCTCTTTCTTCCCTTCCTCACGGTACTTTTTCTGGAGAGGAGGAGAAAAGAGAATAGCTAATAGAATTATAAATCTCATGCTGCCATACATTTTAATACTGCTGCTACTTTTAATCAGTGCAAATTAATTTGCAAAGGCAAATTCAGGCGCATGACTTGTTCCATCAATATTCTAGCAACAACACTGAATAAGGATATTTCCTTTTGTGTTGTCAAGGGTTATGTGATGTTAAAGACTAATCAATATGTTATCAAAACATCACTGAAAATCTAAACATCTACTACTAGATATCTATAATGCCACTAAAAAGGAGTACCACTTCCAGAGAACCAATGTTAAATATAAATTCATTTAATCATGTTTTGCATTTTGTAGCAATGGCCTGACTGACTTATTGCGTTACAGGTAAAACATGTAAATGGTCACAGATGGAGGCCCGTTCTGGGCAGAGACTGGCTGAGCTTTAACTGAGATCCGGGCCAGTTCTGGGCCAGAGTGCTATGTTTTCCCTGAGAAACCTGAAGAGTGTGGCAGCCTGTCTTACGTCACTCAGTAGTTCGGAGTGCTCCTTGGCCAGCTGGGTCTCTGTGGTCTCTGGCAGCAGTGCGTAGAGAGAGCTGGTGATCTCACTCTTCCCCTGCTCCCGGTACTTAATCTACACAGACAACAACAGACATGATGAGCTGTGTGTGTGTATGTGTGTGATCCATTTCCACCAGTACTATTGCAAGGACCCTCTTCACCACTGCTCAGAAATCTTCCAAAGCTGCATGTGCAGGAATCTGACCTGGAGCAGTGTAGAGAGATTCCTGAAGATTACGAAAGATGCCATCAAGGGATTATGTGGCATCATCAGTGAAGCAGACAGGGGACACTTTAACTCTGTCTTGATTAATGAGGTATCATGGATCTCCAGGGCATGAAGTGATTCATAACTTCTGCTTTAACTTCATAACTGCTCTAAATGTGTTCATGCTTTTCCACAAAACTACAGCTAAATTCTGTCTGAAGGTTTCTCCGCTTCATCTGTCTACAAGCAAATTTACATGACCATGACAAATTCTTAGGACTTCATTTACAGGCGTTATGCATATTATAATGCAATATCTCCCTAAAGTCCACCTACCTCGCTGCGTAGCTGTTCAGCCTCTCTGGCATGCTGGGTCTGCATGGTCTCTGGCATTACGTGGTAAAGTGAAGAAGAGGCCTCCTGCAGTCCATCTTCCTTATACTTATTCTGAAACATGACAGGAACACTTTTTAGGACCACAAAAACAAAAACTTCCAAAAACAATCTTAATTGACTGATTGACTGATTGATTAAATGAATGAATGAATGAATGAATGAATGAATGAATGAATGAGTGAGTGAGTGAATAACTGAATGAATGAATTAACTGAATTCATTCATCAGAGACTTATTCAAAGCAACATACACAGACCAACTGCAAACATTTTTACTGTTTTTTTTCCTAAGGAGACCCAACTGTCTTAGGTTAGGTAAGGTCAACCAAACCAGACTTTCACCAGAGCCTAAGAGGTCAAACCTTTAAATTCCATCATGTAATTGTGATCTAGATTGTCCACATCATCCACCTACTGTTGCAACAATGAAATACTGTTGCAACTACTCTGAATGCACTCAACTGTGTAATGGCCCAGTAATATTTTTTTTATTAGACGAAAAAAAGGTTAGGGAAGAGGGATGGGTTCATGTGAATCTAGCATCATCGTGAGGGTTTATAGGTACTATGTGTGTGTGTGTGTACATGCGTAAGTGTGTGCATACGCCAATGTGTAGTTGTATTATGGAGTGTTGACAGAAGAAGAATGTAGGAATGTGGTATAGGACTTGAAGAACCTCTGTATAAGGATCATCAGATTAGGGAATATGCAACTCATCAATCCAATACAAGCTAAAAGCCTGGACCTGTGATATGTCTCTCTGCTGGTAGTTTGGAGAAACAGTTGCTACCAGACATGCATCAGCGGTAGTGTCTGAATCAGTGAATGCACTGGTTAACATGCATTGATAATGGTATGATAATTACCGATAGTACTGGAACAATTCAAACATAAACAATAATGAGTTATCTTTGTACTCCAGACTGCTGTCAGTATCAATGGTATTACCTCGCTAAATAGCTGGGAAGCCTCTTTGGCATGCAGGGTTTCCAGAGTCTCAGGAAGAAGGGAATACAGGCAGCTGTTCACCCCCTTCTTGCCTGCCTCTTTGTACTTTCTCTGAAACCAACACCAACAGGGAGAAAAAAGAACATTCCAGGAAATGTACAACAGCATAACGATTAGGGCAGCAAACTGTGGGTGTCACATGATTCAGAATCATCATGGCAACCTTTGGGAATCTAGCCGAAGAAACATTTGCATACTGTAAGGCTAAAGAAATGCAACTGAGAGTGACAGTTAAAAGTAGATTCCCAAATTTTGTGCATATTGTGAGGTTTAATGGCGTTTAACAAGCAGCACATTTGTCTGATTGCAAAATTTGCCATATAGACTGTAAATATTAACACAGGGTATATGTATAGTATGGCATGCTACATTTCACAATGAGCTGACATGACATCTGATATTACATGCAATAACAAAATGGCTAACGTATGTGATTTTGCATGGATTTTGCAGAAATCACATTGTGAACTTGAAATCATGTGATGTGTGTGTAAATGCTTATTACTGTAAACCCATATTCTGGACTTACCTCATTGGTCACTTCAGCAATAGCTTTGGCCAGCTGGATCTCTGCAGTGTCTGGCAGTTGTGAGTAGACACTACTAGAGACACCTTTTTTGCCACTCTCTTTGTACTTATTCTAAAAGGGGTATGGAGAAAGTGTGTTATACAATGACCACACACTAATCCAACTTCACTGCTGATGACGGATATAGAGTAGCTACTCATAATAGGACTGCTTTAAATGCAGTGCAGCAATTTATTCCTTGACAAAAATCTTAAAATAATCTACTTCATCACCTAATAACATATACTGCAACAGCCCATGCATCCAACAGCACTTGGAGCAACGAGCAACAGGATGACAAGCTCTGTAGTTCAGTACTAATGGTCTTCAGGTGAACTGAGGCAGCAGGAACCTGAATGTGGAATGACTATTGTATGTAGAGGGGTGTGTGTTTGTGAATGTCTGATCAAAGCAACAGGTGTGTATGTGTGTGTGTGACTTTAACCTCTGACTGGAAAGTCACACTAGGCCCAACAATGCACCTGTCGTAACTGTCGTTGTTAATGTAGACAATTATCCAATATGATTTAATACAGATTACTATTTGTTATGTGTCTGGTAACAACAATTCAAACTGCCTTCGAGCAGGCGTTACAAATCGGTAAAATTTACAAACACCGCTGGCACGTCTTGGATGCTATCCCTCAACACATGCTTTCGGCCTGCTGCACTGGAACTTCACGCAATACGAATTTTTGAAATATCATGTGCCTTTCATTTATATATGGAAGACTCTTACAACACAAAAAAACTTTTAAGTATAAGCCTTTCATTTCTGTCATTGAGAACATAGGATATACATGCCAACTCATTGTCCTAGTGTTTGGCAGTTTAGGTCATGTGCATAGGCTGGACGGTCTGTGGACTTCGCACTGGGGGACTACATAAAACAAAGGCCAAACAGTTGGCAAAACACTGCTCTACATCAGCAGTCATAGGAAGCATGTTTATTTGAAAAAGGAGACGTTTCTTGTACCCATGAACTCAAAACAAATAACTTGTGATCTGTGTTAATCTGTTGGACTATTCAGACAATTTGATGGCTGATGGGAAGTTATCTTGCAAGGTGGAATCAGATAAAGTACGTACAATCTGTGTAAGTGTGTGCGTGTGTGTGTGTCTGTGTGTTTGTGTCTGCATGTCTGTGAGCGTGTGTGCATGTGTGTATGTGTGTGTGTGTCTGTGTGTTTGTGTGTGGATGTCTGTGAGCGTGTGTGCATGTGTGTGTGTGTCTGTGTGTTTGTGTGTGGTTGTGTGTGCATGTCTGTGAGCGTGTGTGCATGTGTGTGTGTGCGTGAGTGTGTGTGTGTGTGTGTGTGTGTGTGTGAGCGTGTGTGCATGTGTGTGTGTGTGCGTGAGTGTGTGTGTGCGTGTGTGTGTGAGCGTGTGTGCATGTGTGTGTGTGTGTGTGTACGTGAGTGTGTGTGCATGTGTGTGAGTGTGTGTCTGCCTGTCTGTGTGTGTGAGAGAGAAATGACTATGACACAGGGGACCAGCGCTCTTCAGTCTGTCACTAGATTGTACTGTGTTTGTCATCACCTCACTCTGCATCTCGGTCATCTCCCGAGCAAACTGGGTCTCAGCCGTGTCCGCAAGCTGGGAGTAGAGAGAGGAAGAGATGCTCTTGCGACCCTCTTTGTATTTGACCTGCAAGGGGACAGAGGTGCTGTTACTGTGTCTTGATGTTGCTGATGCTGCTTGTAGAACGAATGAGTCCCTACACCCCAGCTGACAAGAGCTGACTCTGCAAATCTTAGTTTGTGTGTGTGTGTGTGTGTGTGTGTGTGTGTGCGTGCGTGCGTGTGTGTGTGTGCATGCGTGTGACTGTCTCTTTGCATCTGTGACAAGCTCTGCATAGACTTTGCGTACTTCCATGTACAGTATCTCTGCATGTCTGTATATGTGACTGTAGTGTGCAGTGTGATGTCTAGGCATCTATCTCTGCATTAGTAAATGTACCTCACTCAGTAGCTGGGAGACTTCTTTGGCATGTTGGGTCTCATTGGTTTCTGGCAGGTGGGCATACAGGGAGGTGCTGGTTTCTTTCTTGCCAGCCTCTTTGTATTTCACCTAGAAGAAAACCACATGCTATATAATCTAAAGCCTGAAGAGAACATTCATTTAATTTAATTAAATCATTAATTTAATATTAATTTGCACCACGTCATGTAATGAATAAGAATTGAAGAGTGAGAATGCGTGTATAAAACATGAGAAAAACAAATGATGCAGTGCAACACTCCTGCAACACACCTGAAACCTTCACAAAACATGTTTCTGTAACAGTAAAAATATCTGGTTTTGAAGTGATTCGTAGCTACAAGCATTGCACCATGTAGGTACAAACCTCCTGATATCCCACTGGCAAGTAAAAACTACATTTTCCAAAAAACAGTTTGTTCTACTGCAACTGTGGTCATCACATGACGTTCAGGCCTGGGACCTCACAGCAACCCAGCTGAGGCTGCCAGTCAGGTGACTAGCAGGCTCCTGAGATGTCGGGACGTACGTACAGGTAAGCTACCTACTATCTATTACACTACCATTATTATTAAACAATACGGCACTTTATTTTACTGTATGTATTCATACATTACATACACACACTTTACTCTGTATTCAAAGTTGAATCTAATTTAATCGAAATCTAATCTTTACTATGACAATGGTCCTCAGTTAAGTTTACTACAAAACAAGCCAAGACATTTTCATTTTGAGATGTCTCTCAGTTACAGTGGTGACAGCAGCAGCTATGCTGTTTGGGACATGCTGCCAGGTTCAAACACGATTTCACACACATTTCCTCATCCTGTGCCCGTGAGTTGAATGTGATAAACAAATGAACAGTCGCCGCTCTCACACCTCACTCAGTAGCTCCGAAACGGTCTTGGCGTGCTGGGTCTCTGTGGTCTCGGCAAGCTGAGAGTACAGAGAGCTAGAGATCTCTTTCTTCCCCTCCTCACGGTACTTTTTCTGGAGAGGAAGAGAAAAGAGAATAGCTAATAGAATTATAAATAAATGCCTCACATGGCCATACATTTTTTTCCTGCTGTTAATTCAGGCATGAAACTTGTTACTTCAATATTTAAGCAACGAGGCTGATTTTGCATATTTCCTTTTTTAAATGTTGACAAGGGATATGTGATGTTAAGGAGTCTAATCAATATTTTATCAAAACATCAGTGAAAATGTTAATCAAAGTTTTGCATTTTGTAGCAATGACTTTGCCTCAACAGATGAAACATGTAAATAGTCACAGATGGCAGCCTGCTCTAGGCGGAGTCTGGCTCAGCTTTGTCTGAGAAACTAGCCAGTTCTGGGTCAGAGTGTTGTGTTGTCCCTGTGAACCGTGAAGACTGTCTTACGTCACTCAGTAGTTCGGCGTGCTCCTTGGCCAGCTGAGTCTCTGTGGTCTCTGGCAGCAGTGCGTAGAGAGAGCTGGTGATCTCACTCTTCCCCTGCTCCCGGTACTTAATCTACACAGACAATGAGAGACATGATGAGCTGTGTGTATGTGTGTGTGTGTGTTCGTGTGTGTGTGTGTGACCCATTTCCACCAGTGCTATTGCAAGACACCTTCACCACTGCTCAGCGATCTTCGAAAGCTGCACGTGCAGGACCTGGAGCAGTGCAGAGAGATTCCTGAAGATTACGAAAGATGCCATCAAGGGATTATGTGGCATCATCAGTGAGGCAGACAGGGGACACTTTAATTTCGTCTTGATTAATTAGGCATCAGTGATCTCCAGGGCATGATGCGATGCATAGCTTCTGCCTCAATTTCATAATTTTATAACCACTCAGAACACTCATCTGCCTCCACACTACTACAGCTGAATTCTGAATGAAGCCCTGACTTAAAGGGCTTAAATTAACCAATAGTTCTGTTGGTAGTGCTGTCATTAGCAAGAAGAAAGAGAAAATTTGGAACAACATAGACCTATGACTGGGCAATTAATCAAAAAAATTATCAAACCGACAGTCGTAATTGTTAATTGCCAATGATTAAGCACATGACTATTAATAATAGTTTATCATTCACAATATATTTTTTCCAATATGGAAAAATATATCGTGATCCAATTTTATGCCATATTGCCCAGCCCTACATAGATCAAATTTTTGCGAACCTGCAGCTTACGCTAACTGAATGGGCCAAAAAATAGTAAGACTGAAACAGAGCTACCCTAAAGGAACCATATGTTTTGGCGGAAGAACAGTTATTTGCTGGTCTTTCTTCCCACCAACAGCAATTTAGCCTCGACTTTTTCTTTTGTGTGTGTACACACATGTTTAGCAGTATCTCCCTAAAGTCCCCCTACCTCGCTGCGTAGCTGCTCAGCCTCTCTGGCATGCTGGGTCTGCATGGTCTCCGGCATTACGTGGTAGAGTGAAATAGACGCCTCCTTCAGCCCATCTTCCTTGTACTTATTCTGAAACATGACAGGAACACTCTTTAGAACCAAGAACAAAAACATTCCGTCTACAAACAATCAGGATTCATTTGTTTCATTCATTACACCTTCATTCATTTAGTTGAGATTTTTATCCAAAACAGCATTCAGAGACCAACTGCAAATGTCATGGCTGGACTTTCACCAGAGCCTAATAGGTCAAACCTTTAAACTCCATCATGTAATTGGCATCTGCATCACCCACATCAACCTCCTAGTGTTACACCACTGAAATACTGATGTCCTACTCTAAGGGCACTCAACTGTGTGATAGCCTAGTCATCATGTTTTTATTGGACAAGAAAGGTTAGGGAAGTGGGATGGGTTTATTCGAATTCAGCTGCTGTGTGAGGCTTTGGAGACATTGTTAGAGTGTGTGTGTGTGCGTGTGTGTGTGTGTGTGTCTGTCTGTCTATCTATAAGTGTGTGTATAAATGTGTGAAGTGTGTGTGTGTGTGTGTACATGTATAAGTGTGTATCTGTGTTTCTCTGTGTATGCAAGTGTGTATTATTTGGTGCTGACAGAAGAAAAATGCAGGAATGCAGTTCAGGGCATGAAAAACCTTTGGGGCCCTTGACAATTAGTAGACCTAATTCCTCTCCAAATATCGTCAGAGTCTGGTAACACAAATGACAGCTGACAGGGCGCTCATCTAGAATAACTCGGGCCAGCGCTAAGGCATGCGTGTCAGGGGCCTGACAGAGAAACAGGGCTGCATATTTCTCCCTCCTGAGACCTGGCCTTCAAGATGACACTAGACCATTGTCACATTGTCACCAGCTAACTAACTGGTGACGTGATGACAGGAACTTGTCAATCAGAGTAAATTGAATGTGTGTACACTGATGAGTGCACGCTGAGGTCATTTGAAGGAGAAATTCCAAGTGAATTCATAGCCCTGATGTTAAAGATCACCAAATGCTGTTGGTAGGAAAAAGAACAGGAAAATTTGGTACAACATAGACCAAATAGTGAACTGGCAACTAACACTAGTTGAATGGGGCACAGTATGCCCCATTCAGTTAGCATGAGTTATTATCCGCTTCGCATCGTGCCAAACAACACCCCTTAGCTGTTCTAAATCCAGCGCAAACCCATGGACTCGAGTGCCTTATTGCTTAAATTTGCATGGGCCAATCTCATGGCTCTCTGACATAAGTCGGTTTAGTTTTTGCTTAGGGCTTAGGGAAGGCGTCAGGATTCAGACAGAGACTTACCTCAGACTGGAGAGTGCCCACGTGTTTGACGTGTTGAATCATGGGGGTGTCAGGCCCAACCGTGCACTGCCACTTGGATTTCTCATAATCTTCCTTATACTTCACCTACATATACAGAGCTTACTTTAGCATAGGCATAGTCACAAATTTGTGTCTTTCTCTGAGTGCAGTCAGCTGTGTGCTGTGTGAAGTTATACTTTTCACAGTCTGCAAAAGGTTACAAGTAAAGAATCGTATCGTACACAAAATACAATTTCTGCACCAGGTGAGATCTCTCCAAAATGTAATGACAAATGTTTTTATGTTTATCAGTATCAGTTTACCAGAGCTGAATTTGATCAAAATATGCCACTTCTCTTATCAACCAAAGCAATTAAACATTTTAAGATGAGTGAAGATAAAAACAGATTTGTCTGACGCAATGCAAAACTGACAGATAAACACATCACCACATACAACATAGATAAACACGTAGATAGATAAACACAGATAAACACATTACCACATTCAACATAGATAAACACATAGATAGATAAACACAGATAAACACATTATCACATACAACATAGCAGTGATAGGCCAGACTCTCTCTCACTGCACAGTTGTTGAAATCAGCTAATGAGAAACGGTAGGCTATAGTGGCATCAAAACATTAAAACACACACTTTCAAAGCAAAATATTAAGTTACTGATCAAAAATATTTCATCTGAACCCACTAAATTCATTAATATAAAGTACCCCATATGACAGCAACAGCATGTTTTTTTCACATATGGCAAGTAGACCTCATAGTGACATTAAGTTGCCTCTTGCTTTGAGGCATTCTCATTTGAGGATTCAGTCTTTAGAGGAAATGAAAACAACATGCTCTTAACCCCAATTCACAGTTAATTAAAGTAGTCCGCAGCATATCGTGTTATGTGCACAAATACAGAGGAGCACTGAACTCAAGCTATTCGAACACCATAATCTAACTTTCTTTTGTAATTAGAACAAATTAAATACGCTAACTAAACTCTAACTTGACGACCACTGGGCTGATGCGGTGCTAATGTTTTGAGTGAGTAACAGACTCTCCTCAACTTTTTATTGCCTGGAAATTAAACGGGAAACACTCTTCACCACGACCCTTCAACCCCCATCATCAGAATCCAGACAACCCCCCCCCCCCCCCCAAACCCAAACCCCACAGCCACCCATCCCGCACTCTCAGCCCATCAACAATCCAGCTCAATTAGCCATGCTGGCAAAACAAATAAAGCTCTTCGTTCGTTTTCTATTTCTTATCCTATTAAAGGCTTTCCCTCCTCTTGCTCAAAATCCAACACAGGTGTCTCAAGCCAGTTCACCCCATTACCACCACCACCACCGCAACCACAATCACACAGTTCCCAGCACTACTGCAACCCAGACTGGTTAAAGCTGCTGAATCCTGTGCCATCTGCGGCTTACAAGCAGTGAGCAAAAAAACACACAAAGCTGCTGAGCCCTACTCACATCGCTCAAGATCAGGCTGCATCTTCTTGCATGTGCCAAGTTGTCATCAAACAGAGGCATCAGAGGACCCTGGGGAAGAGAAGGAGGATGAGGAGGTGGCCGGAGTTACCTTGAAGGTACCCAAAATGACAATGACAGAGGACCAAGGTCAAAAGAAGGTCAAATGGAGAGTATATGCCAAACACTGTAGCTCACCTCGCCCTCTGCTTTCATAATACTCTTTGCCCTTGAGCGCACTGTGACCGTCTCCACAGCATTTGCTCCAGAACTTTCCATGTTGAACGCTGACCGAAACACAAATTTTCCGGCTTCAAAACTTTCTGTAGCCAAGTCAGAGCATGTACCAAACCAGTCTAGCACATACAGTATGAACTGAGTTGTGTGTGCCACAGCAATGCCCTGGATGACTCCCTCACTTGTTCTCTTACTCTCTGTCGGGGACTCCTTATCAAGTCTAACTTCCCAATTTAGACCCCTACTTGGGTCTTTATCGCCACAATGCCATGCCTGAGAGGCAGCATGCTAGACTTTAGTGGGAGGCGAGGAACGCTGTCGCACACAGAAAGGAATGTCTCCTGTCCACTCTCGTCCTGTTTTAAATGCCCTTTGTTTTGCCGTTCTAGAAGAGTAGCAGTTCCACGCTAAATACTGCTGTTCAAAGGGGAAAAAGTGTTTCCTCTGACTGCCTGCTGAGTTGCTGGCCCACTGACCAAGGGCAATATAAGTACAATCATACCTAAATAATGACAGCATCTGTAATGTTAGGCTGTAATGCAGCAACTGCATTAACAACTGCAGCGTCTATCGTATGGTATGGTATGGTGAACTGCAGCGAGTTCATAAAAGTTTCCAATTTGTGTTGTTAACAATGTGGTGGATCAATATTCCAAAAATCCTTTACGGCATTAACTAACTTCAATATGGCAAAATAGGATCTATATGGAGGGAATCGATATTCAGAGATCTTACTTTTCTCACAGAAATAGAATCTCCTCCACAACATTTTCCTTTCCCTCTCTGCTTGGACCCTAAAGGATTAGATGTGTACAATCTGGGTGACTGTCAACTAAAGTAATTTGGTCACCCAAAGTAGCCTTGGTAAGTGTTACTTGGGTGAGTGAGGATAGCACTCTAAGCCAGAAAAAGCAGGTACAGTATTGGCTGAATTGGCGCCAACACGAAGAACAGATTAGGCTTTTCAAGCTCTCCAATGGTGCATGGAGTATACTGTACACAGATGCCTCAAAAGACTGTCTGCTGGTGGAGGAAGCAGAAATACCAGACGGATGGTGTTCATTCCCAGCAATCCCTCAACTGCATGTTCAGACATTGCTTATTTGCTAAGAGTGTTAACGGTGCCTAATGCAATTAGACAAAATGGGCTTGTCATGACCTACAGTAATACTTACCGCAAGTGATACTGGAGTAGTTCTTGGGTGGCACTTGCTGTAGGCCAACAACTAGACACTTGACAATCCCCATTCATATGACTATGTCTGTCCAGAGAGAAAGAAAAAAAGGAAGAAAGGAAGAAAGAAAAGAATAAAAGAAAAGAAAGAACGACCTACTGATTTCTTACTGCAATGCAGAAAGCCATGCAAATGTATCTGTTTCTACTTTGTTCAGCCGAAATCACAGTGATCAGTAGAGAGCTTTGACACACAGAGCTGTAGCACCGCTGAATGCAGTTGAGGGCCTCAGAGGAAGTGAGAGGATGAGAGGAGGAGAGAAAGCCCACAACATCCAACATAGCCTATATTACTTTCTCCCCTACAGTACTTTAAAAAAAATCTGAGAGACACTTCAACCACTCCCGCACAAGCGTCTCATTCTCACTCACTCACTATTTTTGATGAGTATTTTTGAAGAGTGAGGAAGGTCCCAAATGCAATGCCAACATTTTTGTCCACCCACGAGCTCTCAATGGTGAAGTTATACCAGTCAGTCAAACTCACTCTTCCACAGTTGCCCAAATACGATCACTCACACAGAGTTTCTCCCCACATTAGCCAAAGCCCTGATCAGTCAGAAAAACTTCCTTGAATCTTCTGTAACATTAAGCACTGAAATACACAGGAACATACAAGAATGATAAAGTAACCCTGAGGAGCTCCAACAGAAAAGGTATAAAGAATGATATACTGTATCTTGGGGCCAAAACAGAACAAAACAACTTATAAAACCTACATACAGGAACTTATGAGTGAAACATAATCACAAACAAACACTTTAGGTGGATTTAGATGTGCTTTGGCTGGTGAAAACAGCAGGTGACAAAATAACAAAATGCCACTTGGAGAGAAGAGAAAAGGAGTTTAATGTGCGCTCTGTAAGAAGCACTACTATATGGCACCCCTTTCAGTAAGCCATCACTTGACACTGCATACAAAATAGGAAAATGATGAAATTCCATTTCCAATTCCAATTACTCAAGAAAGCCGCAACCGATGAAGTCATGGATCATGAAATACCTTTTCTGACCCTCCTGACCCCTGGGCATAATTATTTAGTGTAGATTTATTGCTATTGTTCCAAGTCGCTTGGACAAACGCCTCTGCAGAGAAACATAAACAGGCTAAATGTAGATCTAAAAGCCAGACAGTCACTTAGTTCATTATATGACATCATAGACATCACAGAGCCTCTAATTAGCACCATTCTAATCACATATTTGTGATCGTCCTCTTCAAAGATGAGGAGGAGTAAGTAGTTATTGTGAAGACCAAGTGTTGATGAAAAGTTGTCCACTGCTGCTCCTTCCTCCTTTGGTTTTCTGCCCACAGTTCCTGAGGGACCCCTCAGAAAGGAATGGGGGAGGGGAAAGGCCGGGCTTTTCACAGCATGATGCCATTATAAAGGAGGACAAACAAAAAGAACAACAACAACAACGACAACACCATTGCGTGGGTCCAGACATAACAGAGAAATTAGTCCTCAAACTCGAGCGAGCTGTTTTTACGATGGCGCGGCTGCTTGTTGTAAAGGTTACCACATTACTCTCCCTGCCATTCAGGCTTCACAGAGCAGCACGCTACAAGCAAATCATTTCCACCCTGCATCTGTGCATCCCATAATGAGAAACAGGAGGGTAGAGCTACTGCATCAGAGTCAATACACTTAGAAGCTTCAGTAGCGAAGAAGTACATCTTTCTGAGAGACTCTTACAGTGCCCACAAGACATCTCTCTGGCTTTCCTCACACCTTATTTCAACTACCCAGGTATTAAACAAGTTGATTTGTTGACAATGGGCTCAATATGAAAAAGAAGGGTTAGCATCCTTCGCCTGAGTTACATTAGCATGACCCTGTGCCAGAGTGCTGTGCTCGGTGGTAGAGTCCTGGGATGAGATTAGGAGATATCGGGACTGTACCAGTGCACCCAGCCATGACATCCTTGGCGAAGGGAGCGAGCCAACAGGATTTGTGTTAGCCTTTAGCAGAGCCTCAGATGCTGGCTAAATCAGGCAGCCATCTGGCCTTCATGTTCACTCGACCATTTAGAAGTGGGGAGGGAGGAGTGAGAAAAAAAACAACAACAACAACACCACAAGGACATTCACATGAATCAAGATCAAACGATCTACAAAATGTACCAAAAAAAGGTTAGCGTCAAGTGAAAAGGTCGTTTTTTGACAGCTCAGTTAACATAAAGCTTTGATTACTGAAGCTAGGAGATATTATGTTTTTAGCCTACAAGCTAAACTATGTGTGCCACAGTTGTCACCCTGAATTTGATCCATCTTAAGGGAGACAAGATGTCCCATAATAACATAAACTTGCATCTCTCATTTACTTTGACCCACAATTGGCCTCAGGATTCTTTTGAGCTGTCAGTAACAAAGCCTCAGTTAATGTGTTTCTATACAAACTAGTCTATTGCTACTGCAACTACTAAATTAGACAGCGTGGCAGTAGGTGAGATAGTGAAGAGGTCTTTGCAGCATATCTACCACCAGCAATCTCTATAGTTTTGGCATGAAACAAGAAAAGAGTTTCATGGATCTACAAAAACGTGCTACTGCTATTTTAAAAGTAGCTTATTTACTGGTAATTTAAAAAGAGCCACACAATGCACAACACCTCTAAACATTCAATGAATCGAAGGAAGACCAACATTTACCAAACATCATAGCCAAGACAAAATAAAAAAACAAGAAGAGAAGGTACAAAAAAGTGTGCAAATTCTTCAGAATAACTTGTCCCTGGGATGTGCACAATGACTTCCGTTAACTGAACTTTTACTTGTAAGCATTCAACAACAGTTAAGTTCTGATGACATGCTTTCTGGCTGGTACAATGAATGTTGTCAGGCATCCATGACAGGGCTGGAGGTAGCTCCTGTTGCCCCTGCTGTCTGATGGCCCAACAGGGGCTCGTGCCACTGCCTCAAAGCCCCAGCTTCAGAACAGTTGCCTGGGAGACACAGAGGCATAGGCCAAAGAATGCTTCCTGTTCTGCTTATGAAGAAGCAGAATGACCCCTGAGCTATACTGCTAGTGTCTGGCTAAAAGGCCGTTCAAACAAACAGCCTGAACCAGGACATCTGCTCCGAACAGAGAACAGGCTTTGGTTCCATCAGCTCCAAAGAGAGAAATAGCTCTGCTTTTCTGTTGAATGAATGCCATGCCACTGTATGACTTGGAACCCATTATCTCACAACCATACAAAAAATGTTCTCGATAAAAAATGGATTCAAGGCTGTGTGTTTTGGGTTTTTTTTTCCCCTCCTTCCCCTTGTCCTACATATGGGAATTGGAGCTTTCCTAAATAACCCTGTGCTTGTGTATTTTAATGGAGGGTTTTGATAACAGGCTTTGGAACGCTGGGCGTGCCGGGGGCCATGCTGGGATCGTAAAGGAGCCAGATGTGGGGTGTAACCACTTCAGAAGAGGCTTTTTTTCCCTGTGGGAAACTGACAGAAGATGCACATTTGGGGTCCCGTCAGCTGGGAGTGACTGCTGCTTTATTCTTTTAAAGCTCTTCAGTGAAAAACCAACAATACCTGCTAGCCTAATTAACACAACATAGTCATCTTAATCAATGCTGGACTAAGGATGTTGAGTAGCTCCAAACAGTTGAACCGTAAAGGTATCCTGAAATAACAGAAGTTAGTGTGTTGATACAGACCACAAAAAATGCACAAATACTGAGACTAGAGTAGGGCTTTCTGTCTTTCCTTCCTGTCTTCTCAGTCCTCAACAGGAAGCATCAGAGGAATGAGGAAAGCTCTAGGGGGAGCCAATTAAACGAAGCACAGGAGGAATCAGTGTTTCACGAGCGCTGCAACCGCATACTTGCACGTACATGAAACTCACTACTGCTGTAAGCCACTTCATCAGGGACAGCAGGGGCTACTGGTATCATGTTTTTCCCAGGCTGACCTGCTGTTTTAAACTCAATCAAACACTGGCTGACTGAACCCTCATTCTGTTCAAAACTCATGATCATTAAATGATAAGTCACGTTCACCCAAGGCCCCTCTGCCTTCCCTGAATCTGCTGTATGAATTATGCACCACAATACAAACCATGCCACAGGGGTCATTGTCAGGACACTGTTTGCAGATTCCAGTGAAGCAATGGAGAGACATCACTATACAGTGACTAATTATTTATCAAACATGGCAGGAATGATGGTGACCTTGGGATAAGCTCAGGATGGGTCTATAAAATGCCTTGAGGTGCATTCGTAGGCCGTGGTGACATATAAATAAAATTGAACTGAATTAGTCTAAGGTTGTTTCATGTACTCCTTACCTGCTTACAATTTGTGCAGAACTTTAATTACAATGCATGTTGTTTTTTCTGTTTTCTAACCTTTAAAGAGGTGTTGGTGATTGCACTGAGTCTGTCAGGCCTGTCCTCATATGAACTTGTCTGCTGCCCTTTCACAGAAGGTAGGAGGGAGGGAGAGCAAGGGTGGGAGAGTGGGAGAACGAAGGCATGAAGAGAGATAGAAAGACAGAGAAAGAGAGAGGGTGATGGAGGGAGAGAATGAGAGGAAGAGTGGGAGGGAGCAAGGGAGGTGGAATGAGAGCATGAGTGAGAGAGGGAGAGAGAGAGAGATAGTAGGAGGGAGAAAGGGAAGTGGAATGAGAGAAAGAGTGAGAGATCAGAGGGAAGAAGGAAGAAAACGAATCTTTCCCTCCTTGTCCGTCTCTCTCACAATTTAATTACCTCCACTGTCAGATTTGCTAGTGCAAGGGTTTAGAGTAATAACAGAACTGACCATGGTGTTTTCTTTTTTTTTTCTTTTTGGCTCCTCCTGCCCCCGCCCCTCTGGCCTCTCCGTCTAATTACCTCTGGGGAAGCAAGGCGAGACAAGGTGAGGTGATATGGTTGCCCCCCGCCTTCTTCTCTCTCTCCTTCTCTCTCCCTTGCTCTCTCTCTCTTATCGTGTGGAAAGATGCGATCACACAGCTGAGTGCACTCTGAAACGGACGTGGCCGCCAAGGAGGATGAGCGGAGCAAGAGGCTCGCTTACCTGCGCCAGCTGTTGCCTGTCCGTAATGTTCTGTGATCCGCCACATCTGCTGGGGCTGGTTCCAGGGGTGTGTGTGTGTGTGTGTGTGTGTTTGTGTGCGTGTGTGATGATATACATGATGGTGTGTCATCCACTGCGGTACAGACACTGTGTGGCTGTCTGACTGGCTGATTACGACAGGGGGTAGGAGGTATGTCTCTGTCTGGGCCAAAAAACATAATAGGCTCAACCTAGGATAAGCAAAAGGGTGAACAATTAGCCCAAATACCCATGCACAAACACGTAGACAACACTGTTATCTGGTGTTCTTACCTGAGCTTTGTAGTACCTTCTGTCCTGCTTGATTCCAGATGCTTCTTGAACATATTTATATCCTTGCGTTTAAGGTTGGCTAATACTTCCAAATAATACTGTGAGGGTGAATGCCTTCGTTAACACTTTATATTAGCACACATATATTCACCATTAACTAGCTTCTTATTTATGTGTAAATCGATAACATCCTATCCATTTGTTAGTCATTACAAATTACTTATTAATACCTTTTTCTGCATGACCTTATTCTACCCAAAATAGACCATTAACTAAGAATATCTTCAATTTCTCTTAATTACTGTATATTCATAGTTATTAAGTTAGTTGTTGTATATGAATTATGATCTTAATATGCTTTGGTTAGTATGGGACTTACAAGGCAGTAGTACAACAGGAACAGTTATTCTGCTTCAATAATACTTTAAAAACATGGTCTATTCTTTTGGACAAAACCCAAAGTCACAATGCTAATAGCATCCAAGTAAGTCGTAAATACATATTTTTGATTGAGAATAACTGTTCTTGAGAAGAACTCTTCCTGTCGTACTAGCCTGTTGTAAGCCCCTTACTGAGCAGAGCATATTAAGATGCTAATGTTAAATACAACAACTAACTTACACACTCTGTACTAGCTATAATAAGGAGGAAATACTGGAAAAACAATAGTTAATGGTCTATTATGGGTAGAATAAGGTCATGGAAAATACGGTATTAATAAGTGATCTGTAGTGACTAGTAAGTTATTAATTTGCATGTTAAGAAGAAGTTAGTTAATGATGAATATATGTGTGCTAATATAAACTGTTACCATGCCTTCACTATGCAACTGTAGTCATATAATGTACTGTATGCCGTGTTTCGTTGGTGGAATCTGTGTCATTATCGTCTTTAGGTGTATGTGGGCGTATTTGAATGAGAATATTACAGTGTCACAGTTGAAGAGGAGAGAATAGAAAAATGTGATTACAGAAGAAACAAGATTAGATGTGTGTGTGTATGTGTGTGTGTGTGTAGTTTATGGCCCAGTGACCAAAATGCAACCTCTGAATTCCTCTCTCACACAGACAAACCAGACACATATTGAAACACAAGTGCGTACGCGTGCACACACAAACACACACACACACACACACACATGCACACACACACGTGTGCATCTTGCTTTGGTGCCCTGCATGAGCCCATCCCAGTTGCACAAACGCCTCCACACGTACAAACACACATCCCTCACCCAAACCAATACCTTATGCAACTTCACATTACATTGGGTTGGTGGGCAGGCTCATCACTATAGCAACCAAAGGGTCAAGGGTCAACCATGTGTTGATGCCAAATGACACACACACACACACACACACACACACACACACAGCATACATTACTGATCTGGTCCTGGGTTTTTCTCAGTCTCTGCATCTCAGGAGTGTCAGACACGATGCTGAAGCCTCGACCTTTGCTCTCTTCGAAGTCCTTTTTGTATTTTACCTGGAAAAACACCAAACCATGGTAGATATTGATGCAAAGCCTGGATCATTTAGTTGTTTCATAGAGTACTAAAAGCATACTGTGTACAAAGGAATAATATGCAGTTACAAGGCTTTTTGGCTGAAACTTCCAGTCTCTTGCTAAACCTTTGTACTCCAAGATAGCACAGAAATCAAATAACTATAACAAACACCATGGTAGGAATCCATGCAAATATAGTACAAAAAAAGACTCAATATGAGACTCAAAAAGAATTAAAATATACCTGCACAATTTTCTTAGCCTCCTACAAAGTCTCGACCTTACCAGCATACTAACGTTTGTACCTTATGGTCTTCGTTAGGTACATTCTGTGCAGGCCGCACAGGTCATTGCACCATTAAATATTGATATCTCTGGGAGCAGTGTGAGGATACCTTTATTCTTTTAGAGTAGATAATAAATGTAAAGCCCAAATAACAAGAATAATATTTACTGTTCTGACGACTTGAATTGTTGGCTGAGACTTATCCAGTTTGTTGCTAAATCTTTTGTATTCCAGGATTATAATACAAGTCAAGTGACTATAACAGCAGTAGTCACAAAAAATCTCATCTCTCATTTACTGTTTAATAGCAGAATATCCTCAAATAGCAGACTTCACAGAGGTTTACAGTCTCACTAGGCAGCACATAGTGGTGTATAATTCTGCGGAGGATTAACAATCAGTTCTCCAAGTACTTCATCCTATTCAGCAAGGCACACTTAAACGATTTTCATGACATAAGCGCTTCTATAAAGTGGGACTTCAGTGCACCTGATGGTTATCTTATTGTGTGAAATAATTGCGCTTCCTCCATGGAGAGCGATCAGAACAAAGACATCAATAGGGGTCTGGGGCTCTTTAACTCTCACACTCCAGTTCTCATCCTCTTCCTGAACTGACCCCAGTGCAGTGACCAGTCAGAGTCGCAGCTCCCTCACTCTGACGTCTTTTCCAACTGCACTGCTGTGGCCAATCAGTACAGTAAACTGACACTAGAATGGTTTTCACTTCAGATTGATAATTGCTATGTGCACCCTTCCTTCAATTCTGATTTCCAATAAATATCCAGCAGTGAAATTAAACTTAGCTCTTTACTCTTTACGCGTTTTTTCAATGCACTGTATGACAATCTTACTGTATCCTTCTTGTAAATAAGGCTTTTATATACAGTATAGTTCTTTGGAAATAAAATCCTCATAACGTCCACGTCTAGTGGACAAACTAGCCTTAGCATTGCTATTGGTCAACAGCACCAGTATACACACATCTTTGTCATCATATAAAAGTCCATCACAGGTGAGAGTTGCTTGATTTGCTCGATTTGGAAGTGGGAAGTGGGAAATCTGAATAATGAATTCCCTCACAGATTTGTCTGGGTTTCACTCTGGCCACAAAGCCACAACTACGGTACATTATCTGAAACAGTGTAGTGAAATCCAGTGTGTGACCATTTTTGTGTCACCTTAATTCAAACAGTGGGAGTAGTGAAAGCTCATCACTCACACAGAGAGAGAGAGAGAGAGAGCAAGAGAGAGACAGAGAAAGAGTAGAGAGAGGGTGAGAGAGAGGGAGGAAGAGGGGAGAGAGAGAGAGAGAGAGAGAACCGACTGCTGCTCCTCGTTTTGCAAAAACGCACAAAGGACCCGTGTTACTGTACTCGACTTCACTTCTTCCCCCGATCTCTTCCTACTCCTCCTTCATCCTCTGGGCGTGTTACATAAGGCTCCCGGAACGCTCGCAGTGTGAATCATCTCATTATTCCATCATTAGCCAAAGCAGGCAGGTTAATAAGACCTGCGAGGGACGACTCTTACTGCAATACAGGGCGGGGAAAGGGTTGACTCTCACACAGAACAAGTGAGATATGAATGTGGATACAATAGGTGGATTTCATGAATGTTTTTCAAAAAAGTTTGTGTGTGTGTGTGGGGGGGGGGGGGGGGGGTATATGTGAGGGGGATGTCTGCATACCTGAATATACAATGCATGCAGATAAGTGCTGTGTTGGCTATGCATGAGAGCAAGTGAGAACATGCTCCTGAATTCTGTGTAACAGTAAGTAGATGTAGGTGTTTGTAGGTGACTATGGACAATATGAATCCACGACATCAACATGCACTAGTAAGGCTACCATTCAGAAGAAACCATGCTGTTAGAGCAGGCAGCAATTAGACAGCGATTAATCAGTATAGCCACCAGGCCTATTCGCTCTTCATTTCGTTTGCCTGAGATAGGGAACCAATCATAAATGTGATCAAGACAGGCTTAAGATCCAAAACTGAAATCAACAAACAACCAATAAACCCATTGATCTACATTCGTTGATCCCCACCTCAAAGAACTGACTGCTAAGCATCCACTTCAAGCTTAATCTCAGATTGAGGTTATTGGTCATGAAAGCCAGGCTAGGCAGCAATACAAAAAATTGCAAATGTATTGAAATGAGTACAATGGAATATAGCCTAAATCATTTGGGTATTTTTTATTAGTATCAAGTTTCATGGAAATGGTGTGACTATAAAGGAAACATGTTCTAAGAACTTCCTCCTCTGATGTTTGTGTGCAGAGGGGTGTCGCTTAACATAAAAGTAGGAAAATGCTTTTGCTTAATATTTAAATTAGCAGTAGTCCAATTCATTCATTCATTACAGCCCCACACTGCTATTGCAAAGCCCTGTGTATTGTTTGAATTTGAATGTATTGTTTTCTGTTTCTGTGTGTGTGTGTGTGTGTAGATGTGGCTGTCAAACTGTGTGTGTGGTCACTGCAGTCTAGCAGCAATTATTGGCTCACAAATAGACAGTTCTTCAAGGTCCCCTCTGTCTCATACAGACTCAACCAAAAATCAACCAGTAAGGTTAAGGCTTGTAGGAGGACTAGACTGGGTATTGAGAGAGGGCATTCAGGCCATCTAACAGCCATCAACATTGCTAAGAACACTCCCCCCCACACACAAACACTCTCTCTCTCTCACACACACACACACACACACACACACACAGCACATACACACACCATACACACACACAGAACATACACACACACCACACACACAGAGAACATACATGCAGCATTCACACACACCCACGTACGCACACCTACGCCACCATCTTCTGCCTCTGCCCTCATCCTCCCTGGGTGCTTCTCCTTGTGCTTGTGGCTGAGATGATGACTCATGAAAACAGTGAAAACCTCACAGCTCCCAGCGGCCCTTACATAATCCTCACATCAGTTTGATGTCTCGGAGGATAGTGCAACACTTTTTTATGTGACAGACCCCCCCCCCCCCAAAAAAAAAAGGAAAATGAGTCAGGTTGGCAAGGAATGCGAACTTCACAGCAAAAAAAAACAATGTAGCTTTGTCTGAAAGAATGAGGCCTTGTGGTGCAGTGCTATAGTGCAGTTTATGGGAAAGTCTCTGAAGCTTAGCAGGCTGAAGAAACTATAACCCTCCTTGTCTCAGCCTCATTTTACCACAGCAATACTGCTGTCTGAACATGACAACACCAGCAATAGCCAAACCACAAAAACACTACAAAAACAATGTTAGGGTATGACATTACAGCAATCCAAATGGCATGTCAACAAATTCACAAATCAAGAAAAGCTCACACATAAAACCAGAGTAAATAAATGTATGTATTTTTTTCTTAAAAAAAAAGTTCACCACATTCTATTCCCTTATTGACTGTATTTACAGCAAGGCTGAGAGAGAAAGACGAGGGCGGTGGTGGTGGATCGGGGAAATATTACTGCAGTAAATATGCCCAGTCCAATGACAGGGCCGGGGCCATAAACCCCCTGCTCATTACAGCTGCGGAGAGAGCCTCGATCTCACGGGTCACTGGAGACATACGAGCCGCACAGGACCAGGAGACAGTTCCAGAGGTGCCAGTTCAACAACAAGGCAGTCCACCCACTATAGCAGCAGTCTGTGATTAGCTCTGGGGGAGGTCAGTGGATAAGACACACAACCAGCACAGTTTTAGGGGATACAAGCCTTGGTAAAACTTTACTTGATGCTGTCGACAAAAGAGTGACATGAGCCTGTCTTAAACATGACATGACGTATCATGAACATTAATGAAACTTATTTTAATGTTAGTGACTGTTGTCATTAAGTGCCATTTGTTTTTTTTTTGTGATTAGCTCAGGAGAAACACACAAGAGTTACAGTTGAAGACACACAACAGTTACGGTTTAAGGAGAAACAAGCATTTTTCCTTGTCTCAAATTGTTTGGGGCAAGTAGCTTACCAATGTAAACAAAGTAAAACACTATCACACTGAGGAATAATCCCACATACAAAATGTTCAGTGGGATTATACTAATTATTTTTTATATTATTTTAGTAGGACAGATTAGAATCATACACTACATGCACGCTGTCAACAGGCCTTTTCCATATGGGATATTGTGTACACTTGCAGGCTATACAGAAACATGTAGGGAAACAAAGGAATGACAACAGTAACAATGACAGAGCAAAGCCAATGGGGTTTTCATATCACTGACTTATCCTAGAATGACTTGTTTCAGCTGCACTCTGCAGGATGCGGACCTCTGTTCCAATAGCAGTAAGAAGTACCAAGTACTCCACTGATGAGCAGACATATTGATTAACTCCATATTGATTGCTCTGGCTAGAACAGGTCAGCCTGGGATTCCAAAGTCCAATGTCCTTGTTATACTGTATATATATATATTTTTATATATACTGTATACACCCACATACAGAGAGAGAAACAAATCCTTTAGTCACTACGCTCAGGACATATTTATTTACTGCACCTGCTGAGACAGAAGCAAAGGAAGGAAATGTAAGGAAGCATCTGCCTGGCACTCGTCTGTACACACACACACACACACACACACACACACACACACTCCTTCTTTCTGTGACTATCTTTCTCTTTCACAGTCATTCACACACATACTTGCTCAGAAACACACATCGCACGTAGAACATCCTTCTTCTTCCTTCATCTCCTCTCCTCCTTCTTCTATCGTATCACACACACACACACACCTCACTATAGTCACTGTAACCTCCCAGGAGACAGGAGTGTTAGCACTTGTATGACAGAATGCATGGATCAAACTCTCCATTGGGTCTAAGCACAAATGCACATCCACAAATGCTAAACCTCAAAGAGCATGAAGTTACACACTGTCGCTCACAGCTGTAACAGCTGAACACCAGTGACAAATGTAGGGGTGATCCTTGTACAACCATTACTTCACATAGCCTTACAAAACCATGGATTAATAAGGGGAAGCCTTATAAATGTGTTCAAAGTCCTTGCTAGGAGCAATATCAAATTAGAAGCAATGGTTCTCCTCAGGGGCAGATGTCCATAAATGAATCTGGTGTGATTCATGTGTAGCCCTGCACTGCACATTTTATCTCTGACTGCAGAATGATCAAATGAATACAAAAAGAGTCCTAACACCAAAGTTGATTTGAAAAAAAAAAAATCTTCCACACACACATTACCATTTGTAAGACATTATCTTATACAAAAAAAATAGACGTTTGTGCATTCAGGAAGATGTGCTCAAAAAAGCAGAGAGAAGCAGCAGCGAGTTGAAATTAGGACATTCTGATGCGAGAGGCAAACTTCTGCATAAATTCTCCACAGCATTACTGATAGAATAGATCAGATCAGCCCATCTCAATGACATTAACTGGTGTATTTGTGAGAGAACAATCTTCTCACAAAGAGAGACAAGGAATGGGTGGGACTTGGGGTTGCAACACCATGAGCCATATTTTAAATCATGGGCAAAGTCACCCAAATGGCTAAATCACAATACCTCCCTAAGCCCTGAACCCTCAAAGACTTGACAGAAGCTGACATGAAGCGACTTCATGATTGGCTGATTCATGCCAATTAGGACCAATGTCCATACAGGGTTTTTTCTCAGAGTCACCGCCTTTTTTCAATTGTTTCCTATGAGGAGAGGGCGTCTTGCGGGTGCCTATAAAAAACACACAGCACCCAGCACCTTTGGTGGCTACTTTTGTGTGGCCACCCCGGTGCCTCCAGGTTGAAAATATTTAAACTTTTCAGAGAGGCACTGCAACGATACAATGGACTACTGCTAATCCATCTTAGCCGAAAAAAGGGGATAGTAATGGTGTACTAATGACGGAGCTCCGTATGTAACAGAAATATCTTTAGTTCAGCCTTTTCCCCCCAATTGTTTTACAAAGTTAGTGAGAAGTTGTACCTACGCAACCTAAAAACCTCATTGTTTTAAAATAAGGATTGTTTTAAAATAAGGATACATTTGGAAGGTGTCTGTCAGCACACTATCTACGTTCAACATGTATGCAAGCTAACTACTCCAGTCATCATCCTGTCAAACTAGTTGTCATAGAAACGAACAGAACATCTTTTTGAGAAAGCACCAGACAAGCGTTGGATCATGCGAGCTCCCAGCGTTGTTCTGCAAGCCAAAAGTGCTAGATGGACATCGGCCCTTAAGTCTTTAAGGGTTTAGGGTTTAGGGGTGGACAGAAAACAGTTTTTCTTACGATCCTACTCATGATAATCATGCTATCAAACCTAATCAAACTATATTTAGTTACTTTATTCATATCTCTGTGTGTGTGTGTGTATGTGTCTGTGTGTTTGGGGAGGTCTTCAAAGTATCTCATCCCTTTAGGGTGTCAGATACTCCCTTAGTTTCTTTGTTCATATAAATGGTTTACAAGAGTTGTCATAGGTACCAGGTGTCTGCCAACTGATCTCACATCAGATGGAGAGCGGAGCTTGGTGAAGCGGGTGGGGGTGGGGGGTTATCGCTGGACAGTTCTGTGTAACACTAAGATCTGGAGAGACTGAGAACAAGGCCAGTGCCTTGTGATGGATTACTCATGGGAATCTCAGGGCTTAGTCACCTCAAGCTTCAATAACCACATTACTGACGGACTGCTGAGCCTTGGAAATGCGCTCACAAAAAAAATATGGGTGCAGGCGGCTGAGGGGCAGGAAGGTTTTGTGTTTATAAGTGTGTGTGTGTGTGTGTGTGTGTGTGTGTGAGCTTTGGGGGGGAATACACACAGACAGCTTCTGGGCAAACTAACAACAACAACCAACCTCTCTATCTTGCTCTCTCTCCCGAAGAGGCCTCTCTGCTGTCTGGAGGTATTGTTTCTGGTTTTTGGAGCACGCAAACCTGCTCAACTAACCTCAGTGAACCATGACTGTGCAGCAGTCCCACAAAAACCACAACATCTAAATTGGAATAAACTGCTGACCATAAAATACAAAGTATGACGCATATCTTGATATATCCTGCCATGTGACGATGCATTTCCTATGTATAAGGCTATTTGTCAAATGAATATGAATAATGTTATGTGCTTTGCACTGGTTCATATTCTTGTGGAGTGAAAGCTGCTTAGCCTTGGCTGTAACTTCTGTAGCGAGGGGTCTGCAGAAACGGCGTTAATGATGAGATTTTGGACACGCTGTAATCTGCTTTAATGAGAGCACACACACAAGACGCCTTGAAGATCACGGCAGCCTAAAGCTCTTGGTCCCCCTAACACACACACACACACAAACAAAACATTTGACAGGCGGGGACCAAAGAGTCTGACAAGCTCTAGCACTTAAAGGAGAATAACATACATGCAGTCGTCTCTCTTGGGGTCCTCACAGAAAGAATGTTTTGATGATAAAAACCGTTTGTAGCTGCGGTGCTGATGCATGCGAAAGAACTCAGAACAGCACAGAACAGATCCTTCCAAACAACATGCTAGCATGAGATTAACCCATGATTAAAATCCATCAGATCCATGTTTTTGGCTAATTCATTTAAATTCTTCTCATGTTCTGCTAGGTCCTGTATCTGTACACATGCAATATATGTTCTGGACTGTGCAAGGAACAACAAAGTGGATGTTTAAGTGTGCTGTTAAGCAGTAATCAACAGGTCATCAAACAAGTAATCAATGTGACTTCAGGTGCATTAAAAGGAGGAGTGTATTTTGACTGGCTGCTGAATTCAATTTCCAACAACACTCCACCTGGGTCTAGGATTGTGCCCTTGAGAAAGGACAGACCCGTGACTCTATCATTACTACTATAGAATATTTGAGCAGAGGTTGCTGCATTATGGCCTGGTGGTGAAAGTCAACTCTCTCCACACACAGATGGAGCAAAGGCTTTCCTCCCAGTTTGAGGCCTATGCCACCCCAGTGGGGGGTTCCTGTCCATAGTGCCAGCCTTTTCGGAGGAGTCGAAGGTGTGGCATGTGTGTGCCCGGCGTGAGTTAGCACCACAGATGGGCGCCAGGCGGGCAGATGGGTCCAACCGCACCCTGCGGCAGCCTAGCCAAAACTGAGACAGAGGAGCAATGGGTTGAGTGTCAGTGAAAGACTGGAGAGGGTCCATTGTAATGTAGTGGCCACTGGTGAGAGGGAAAGGAATTATAAAAACATAGGTTGAAATCTAAGACAAAATAACTCACTGTGGCAATGGTATGTGGTTTTACATGGGTTTGGGCCTGCTTTTCTAGTGGCAGGCCTTGTTGCAGTGTACCCTTGTACACTATGCTGCAAATAAATGGGACTGTATTGTCCTGTACTCTCTATGATCCTGTGCAAACAACTGATGTGTATCCATAGCATCCACCTGCTCAAATTCACATTCAAAATTAGATTCTTTTCCCTTTTACATGTCCTGGTCCTGCCCTAATGTAACGCCTCACCTCAATTACCTAAAAAACAATAAAAAAAAAAAAGGCAGAAGCAAGGTATCAAGCACTTACTACATTCTGAACAACTGAAGCCAAAAATTGTCTGCAATATTGGCAAAATTGTAGCCAATGTCTGCTCTGGGCAGCAAGGTGTCCCAGCTCCAAGGTGATCATGCCTTTCCAGAATTTACTGGATAACGTTCCTGTCCATGCATGTGGTAGAAGTTCTTTCTCAGGCTTCAGGCTGAACTGACTATCCCCTGCCCATTTATTTTTTGTTTTTTGTTTTTACTGGTCACTGGACCATTTCGACCTTGTTACAGTCACCTGTCCCCACCCTCTCACCTGGCTCTGCAGCTCGCTCTGTTGTTTCAGGCGCAGGTTCTCAGGTGTGTCCGTCACGATGGTGAAGGAAGTCTTCGGGTAATGCCTGCACAATGACAGAACACAATAGCACATCAAGAACAGCACTCATTATCTGACATCTGATCTCATCGGGAAATGGTACACCACTGAGTTGGTGAGGAGAGCAAATATCAGCTTCTGTTGCTGGTGGTACTGATGTTGCCATTTAAGACTTTAATAATCGGGCTGTATGGGGTACATTTCCCTTAACATTAACTGGCATTCAGCTGACCCACAATAGCGGAGAAGTCCCAGCCACCGCGTTGGGGTGTGTGACGGCCTTTGCATACTCGGAGAGGAAGCCATGCTAGAAATAACCTGTACACAACAATCACCTATTCAAACCCCTGAGACAAAACCCCCAGGAAAGTTAATGAATGGCCTTCTGACCCTATCTGATAAAAATAACCTAACAGAAACAAAGGGGCATTGAGCACACTCAACCAAGGGGAGCCAGAGGGGGCACAGAACTCCCGTTACCTAGGTGACATCAAACTCCACCCCCCCCACCCCACCTCCCAACTCTAGAACTTGCAGCATTCCAAACTGACCGGTTCATTCAGCCTCAGGTTTTCTTAGCTTAGCCTAAAACAAAAGCATGGTATGTAATCTACTTCACAGCATGACTCTCATAGCTATTATGATTTATTTATGTTCTTATGTCTCAAAGGGTGATTTAGGACCCCCATTACACTGCCCTTCAAAGGGACTTGTTCCTTGGCAACGAATCAGGTTTCCTGTGGCGAGCGTTCGGCTAAAACTTAAGACCATAGGGAAATTTTCATTAAAGTGCTTGTGCCAGGACCAGGGATTCTTCTGTCAAGCAGCAATCAAAGGAATACTTTTGTAACAGGTTCTGTTAGAACGCAATGTGGGATATGGTGGGGGTTGTGGTATGGTTATGTACAGTGCAGTGCTGAGGAGTTACATCACTGAGTCAGAGCTATGAGGATTGTGCAAAAACAGTACCCATGTATGCCTGTGTTAGTGTGTGTGTGTGTGTGTGTGTGTGTGTGTGTGTGTGTGTGTGTGTGTGTGTGTGTGTGCAGATGATAGAAGGAGGAGGGGAGAAGGAGGTGAAGGAAGAGAGAGGATGTTCTACGTGTAACGTGTGGTTCTGTGAAAAAACAAAAAATACAAAGAGTGGGTGTGAAATAGAAAAACAGTCATAGAAAGAATGTGTGTGTGTGTGTGTGTGTGTGTGTGTGTGTGTGTGGCTGAGAGGAAAAGGAGCGCAGTACTGGGACTTCTGAAACAGTTCATGAGGAGAAGATGACGAGGACCGCAGTAGCAGTCTCTCACCGTCTGTTTGGACTGGGAGGAACGGAGAGAGGGGCTAACGGAGAGAGGCGTGTCGGGAATAAGGATGCTGGGGGGAAAGAAACACACAAACACACACACACACAGACACACAGGCACAGACACACACACATACACACACACACACACAGACCCAGGCACAGACACACACACACACATATGCGTGCACACACACACACACGCACAGGCCCAGGCACAGACGCACACACACACACAGACGCACACACACACAGACACACACACACACACACACACACACACATAGAGACACATCAAAGGATGTGAGGGAGAGCAGCGTGGCGATGGGGAGAGGAGCTTGAAAGGCGCATGAAGAGGGTGTTATGTAGCTCATGGCACACATGAGAAACACTACATGAACAAAATGAGAGCTGAACATCAGAGAGGCAGGCTGCAAACACACACAGTACAGTTATCAGATCAGGAGAGATGATTATTGTTTCAGTTTCAACACAACAATGCTCAGAGATGCCAGAGAAGAAGGCAGGGTTGATATTAAGCAATTAAGCTACAGACAACATTTATCTTGATTTTATTATGGAAATGATCCACTAAAGCAATTTTCTAGTCAGCTAAAAACCATAATGTCTGCCTTGCAAACTTTATTTACTGTAACAAAATCACACTTACACTAGATGGACTGCCTACTTGAAATTCAGTGTGTGTGTGTGTGTATGACAAAAGGAGAAAAAATCATCTCACTTTCTCTAACACACACACACACACACACACACTCACATTCAGACAAATTGGACATCTCTCTTGGACATTTTTCTTCCCCTAACTATGAAGAGCTAGTGAGGTAACTACCATCATCAGCTATTATACATGCAAAACTAGTGCTAGCCTGCCTCAGAGACAAGAGAAACAAGTGTCATTGTCATCGCATTCTCATCACAAAAGCAAATGTTTTGCCATCTCAAAGATCATCCCCTTAACGACAGGCCATACCCACTCTGCACCTATGGAGTTAGACCACACTAACAGTTTATGAGTGGCTCATAGTCTCTGTGTGTGTGTGTGTGTGTGTGGGAGGGGGTTGACGTGGTTTAAAAGCTTGGTTACTGGCTCTGCATATCAGTTTGACCACCGGGCCATTACAGCTGATTTATTTTTCGAATTCAATAAACATCTGTGATTAAAAATTATGTTTAAGTGAATGATGCGTTTGCAGGGCTCCCAAAGAGTTTAGGTAAGATTTTAATGCCTTGGTTACGTCTCTGGAAATGAGAGGCAAATTGCTCCTTGAGATGTAATCTGTCAGAGAGTGAAACGTAATGTAGCTGAATGCACTAGGAAGAGGTCCACTCCAGCTAGGGGCTCAGTTTATGTTTACAAGCAGGGGATGGGAGTGGACTAGCTTACACCAACAGACCAGCCAGGGATGACATGATTCACCAGATAAATCAAAATACCATAATGTTTCCTGTGTTTGAAGGCAATGCATGTGTGCGTGAGTGTGTCTGCATGTGTGTGTGCTTCTGTGTGTATGTGAGTGTGTTTAGTGGGTGAATGTTGAAAGAATCTCCTCTTGGATTCTCATGCACATGTCAACCCTTAGGAATTAAAGAAACCGGCTAAACCAACTTTAACCTCCCTTTGCTAAACTAGGCCATCCATACTTGTTATGTTAATACAGCATTGATAAACAAGGACACAATGACTCTGGTAGGACTGCTACAGTCACAAATCTTTTATGTTAGTGGCACTGGCAGCCCTACAGAACTTTTGTGAGTTGTTGTTGTTGTCATCTTGAGCCTGTGTTGGGAGAGCCACTGATACCCACCCAGCAATTACTGCCTGCAAACACACAATTATGATTTTCATGGGCTCTCCCATGGGCAAAGTAGCAAACAATGAAAATAACCAAGAGAGCCATAATGCTGCACTGAGTTTAACAGGAATACTACCAGCTGTTTACACAAAACATTCCACTAAGTAGTTTAACCACAAATGCAAAAAAAAACACAACTAAAAATGGAATGTTGCCCAATGAAGTCTCTGATTGGCTTTGTGTAGGCTGATAATAAGCACCTGTAGAAAGTATACACACACACACACACACATGCACATATGCAAACGCGCATACTCGCGCGCACACACATACATACACACAAATTTACCCCAAAATAGCCATTTCATCCTGAGGTCTCACACAGACATCTTTTTTCCACTTCCTTTGGCAGTGCACAGGGCCGACTTATGCAAGTCAGACACATGCCCCACACCTTCACACGTACAATGTGTGCTGACAGCACCAGAACAAGCTGCAAACAGTGAGGTGAAGATGTGCTAAGGGACTCTGGGAATGGTTTTGGGTGGGTACAACTCTCCTCCTCTCTCTCTCTCTCTCTCTACTTCGAGGAAGGATAGAGAGATAAACAAACAGAACAGCAGACAAAACACGGAAATCACACACAGACAGGCCTGCTGAAGGCTGCTGCATTTTGGGAGATATAGAGCTGTAGGGTTCAACTTGGGTCACTGGATAGAGAGCAGTAACATGTGGAGGAAATGGAGACTCTCTGAAGACTCTGAGGTGCTAGTAGCTCAGTGTTCAAGAAGCCAGTCGGGGGTTTGTTTGCCAACACCATATTGCTAACTAAGTTAGCAGCTTTGTTGGCTGCAATGCAATTGCCCATTGCCAACCAACTAAGTTTCTAACTAATTAGCAACCATGGTTTTGGGATATGCACCCTTGGTTTATAGAGAGAACAAGTCTCTGAAGGCATGCCTGTGCGTTTACACACACAACAGTAGATTATCTTGAAACATTGCTATTCATTGTAAATACAGCACAGTGAGACAAACGAATTCTGACTGACTGTCCCTTTTCCTGTCTTCCCTCCTCTCCCTCTGTTCTTTCCATAAACTCTACTGTAATGTCTCATCTTCTCAAAGAAGATCTACAAGATCTGTCTCTGGGGAAGAACGACGGTCTAAAGGCCCGATGGAGAGGAATTCACAGTGAGTGCTTGTGTGTTAGAGTGTTTACTGTAAGTGTGCAAGTGTTGTCTGCGAGTGTGCGTATGTGGATATGTGCGTGTTCCATAGTATCTGATGAACTGTTGCTTGTTTGTTTAATGTCTGAGTAATATGACTAAATCTGAAACTGTTGCAACTGTTAAATTTGTGTCCTTGTGCATATTTATTCTGAATTGTAGACATAAATAAAGTAGTAAAATGTGTTTGTGAGTGTGTGTGTGTGCGTATGTGTGTGCATATGTTTGTGTGTGTGTTGTCTGGCGCGGGGCGTTTTTGTTTTTCACTGATTCGCACTCCTCCTGGTCAGACCCTGAAGTTACACTTCAGCAGCCTGGCCAAGCGTCGCCACTAGCAACTCCAGACACTTAGCTGAGGCCCGGCAACCCAATCCCTTGAAACAAAGAGCCACTCAGTGGGCCATCCAGCCTTCACTCTGCAGCCAAGGTAACCCTCTGTTTGGCGGGGGGGGGGGGCTGTTGTTTATCCCACAACCAAAGCAGAACAAAATGGTCAAACTTTTTTTTTTAATACTGACTTAATATCCAGATAATACAAACTAAAACATCCTGAATTTTCAAGTATGCTGCCAAATCAGGCCAAATCAAATGGGGGTTTTGTAATTAGCAATCATCTCTCATTTTCATGAACTGACTGATATGAAGTCAGTCACTATTACTGCAGTTTTTTCAGTCTTGGGTTTTATTAACTGCCAGGATGGATCAACCATCAACTCTAACAGCCAGTGATTAAAATTTCAAATTATTGTGCTGTAACTTAAAATTTGAAGTTTTCTTTGAAACCACTCAACTTTCATAAATTAACATTCTGAGTTGATTAGCAAAACAATGCATCACATACTATTAAAGATTTACATTCAACAGTAGCCTTATCTTTATGTCTGGCTTTAGGTGACTGCAGTGACATGGCATTTCAGGAAATATGGACAGTCAGTTTCGTTTACAGCCGTATTTAAAGGGCAACCATCTTCTAAGACATCTGCTGTGGTAAACCACTAAGAGAGCTTTTCCTCCAGGACCCGTCCCAATTAACTGATGCAGGTGTGCCAGCCTGCCTGCCTGCCTGCCTGCCTGCCTGGCTGCCTGTGCAGAGAATGCTAACATGGCATTGCTGGGTGACTCAGCAGTTTGCACAGTCACACAACAGAACTAGCCTAAACTTCCATCTCCCAGGCCCAGTACAATACATTTGACAGGATGCTATATTGGTTTCAGTAGTCTGAGACACCAGGGCTGTTTTTTTACCAAAACAGTTTGATATGGATCAAAAAAATGGAAAATGGATCCAAATGTGTAAATCCCATGTTGTGCTATTTGGAATCAAGGATTACTTGTGAACAACTGGAACCTGATCACAGATAGCAAAACATGGGAATTCCAAAAGAAATGTGCCCAGTAGATTGGGGTGAAGGAAGAAAATATTACAGCCGTTTTTTTTTTTTTTTTGTTGTTGTTGTTGTTGTTTTTTTTACCTAACCTTTAGCTGACCTAACATTATTCACAGGTGTGATTACCCATTAGAGGGAGGACCAGGCTGACACCAGTTGTGACATTATAGCTCACTGGTCCTGTCATGAAAAAGTCTATTTAGCCCAAAGGAAACAGAAGGAAAGGTCAGATTCAATCAGGTACAGAGAGACCACACACACACACACACCAGGACACAGGCCAACACATACAACAAAATTGCATGCTCACAAACTGACAAATAAACAGAGTGCACTAGTGGAGGTCTAGGTGCACACTCACTCAAAATCAGTTTTTTACACACACACACAGAGACTGACTTTAGCAGCTTTGCTTCGTCTGAAGTGATGTACTGCGTTTCTTATCTGTGCAGGCAGGGGGGTGAATGCCAGTGCAACATTAAAATGCCATCATCCCTAAACATATTTACAGTTTCAGTCAGGTTGGCCTGGGAGGGAGAGAGGACATGTTTGTAGATAAATATATAGTACACAGACACACACACACACACACACACACATCGTGGAAGGAAAGCTATTGGTGGTTGGTGAGTGACTACACCAACTTAGCTTTCATTCATTAGCCAGAAAGTCACTATGGCTTAGCGCTTAGCTCTGCTATTTCCTTGCTCTTCCCTACCTGTTTTTTTGCTTCCCTTGCTTTTCCTTCTGCTGAGTTTTCCTGAGACATGTGTTGAGGAGGGAAGTCATCCCTTGGGAACATGTCAATTTGCACAACAAACCCCAACATACTGGCGGTATATCAATTATCTTTAACATGCTCTGGTCATTGAATTACACAAGAAACCAAAACCAAACAGCCTTTTCAAGACCTGAAGGATGTTTGTCTCCATTAGAAAGTGAAAAAAAAACCCATCTTGGTTCCTTCCATTCTCTACAGTCATGGGTGCAGACACACCCGAGTCATGGCTGACTGTGGGACAGCTTCTGGATTTGCCTTTACTTTGCATATGCTTTTGAAAGGTAGTGCCATATCCTAATACTCTCTCTGTGTGTGTGTGTGTGTGTGTGTGTGTGTGTGTGTGTGTGTGTGTGTGTGTGTGTGTGTGTGTGTGTGTGTGTGGGTGGGTGGGTGGGGAGGTGGGCAGTTTCCACTGGGTTGCAGCCCACATGCACTTAGGCTACACACTTTCTCTCTCTCTTTCACACTCTCTTGAGTCTATGGGGTTCAATAGAGAATGGAAGCTAATGGTCTTTTCTATACGGATGACTTCTACAGAGCACTTCCAAACTCTTCTCAACTTTCCTCTGACAGAAACAGCACACATAGCAGAACATATGGCTGCATGCGTTTGACTGTGTCTTACTGCTGCAGACTCTCAAAATCTCTTTTGTGATCTTTTTTTGTGACGGTAGTAAAAATATCAAAGTCTTGTGCATCCTTAAGAAGAACTATGCCGTCCCTGTCCCTGTGTCTGGCATGCTGAGTGTCCTCAGAGAACTCCTGTGTTCTCCTGGGAATGACTGTCTTATGTGCAATGCCGAACACAACAACGGAAATATATGAACTATCCTGAGTTCTCTTTGAAGCTTTACATAGGACACATATGGCACTATTAGGCTTCTCATTGCTTCTGGTGTCAAGATAATGTCATGGAACCATGGAACCACTACTACAAATCAGCTTGCGCTCTTGTGTTTAGGTAAAGGTTGTGAATGAACTGCTTGTCTCTCATCCTGAATACTCCGCTGCATTACGAGGAATGGTATCAGTCCACACGTACAGCAAACACTCCCAGTTTGCAAAATCGTTGATGCATTGCCACCGCTATGGAACCCCTCGACAGAATAACTCGTCATGCATCGTCATGGAAATGCTGTCTCGTCTCAGTTTCCAGACTCAGTCCATCGGACAGCGTGAGCAAGTGAGTGAGGACAAACGGTCGGAGGAAAAGGTTTCCACGGTGACGCCCATATTCCCAGTGCGTTGTATTGCAATGGGGTGACACTCTGACAGTCCCACAGTGCAGGCTCCGTCATGTGGAATGAGGCCAGCAGCGCTGTCTGGTACGGGCCAGTGGACCCAACGCTCCGCTCACTGAAGCATCTCGGCTCCTCTCTCCCGTACACACCACAGAGGGTTGGACATGGGCTGGACTTGATTCACATGTCACATTTAATGTTATTGTTTACAATTTTATTTGTTTTTATTGATTATGTACTTAAACATGAAGATATGACCAAGACACTGAAACAGAATGTGAGAACACAACTTTGTAATGTCAAAAGAGCCTAAGCTTTATGTAGCCCTGACAGCCACAGAAGTTAGCATGGCGCTGAACCCAAAGCAGAAAAACAGCTTTACTATAAAATCCAGTTTGTGGCCATCAACAGTGTCAGTGACTCTGTACTTGTGTACTTTTACTCAGCCTTGAGTGACTGTTTGTGCCGTGTAGGCAGAGTGATATGCCCATTAGTACAGAGTGTCTGGAAGACTTTGTGTGTGTGTGTGTGTGTGTGTGTGCGTGAGCATGTGTGTGCTGTGTGAGATCTGGATAAATCTGGATGCAAGTCCGTTAAGTTATACACATCCTGTGGGTGTGTTTGTGTGTGGGGGTATGTGTGTGTGTGTGTGTGTGTGTGTGTGTGTGTGTGTGATCAGCAGGGAGAGAAGGTATGATCACGTGTGTTTGAGACCAGAGAATTTGGTGTGCTGAAGCATCTTGTGTACATTAAATTGTGTGTGTGTGTGTGTGTATGTGTGTGTGTGTGCATTATTACAAATGCTGAAAAGTGTTAATGATTTTCCCAGCATTTGTTCACAGGTGAGTCTTCAACTCATTCAAAAAACTAAACTGACCATTCACTGCTGGTGAATCAGAGGGAGTGTGTGTGTGTGTGTGTGTGTGTTTGTAGTCTGAAAAGCAGCTGAGTCATAGTGGGATCGTACTGTTTTCCATCTCTCTCTCGGTCTCTCTCTCTCCATCACTTTCATTACACCCCGTGTCCCCTTCCTCTCTCTCATTCATCAAAGACATAGAGACCTCATCACTCCTCTCAGCAAGGAAGTTAGCTGCACAACATAAGCGTTCTACCATGCATTACACACTGCTTGGGACACACCACACTTACATCAATCAACCAGTCATCACCAGGTACACTAGCATGCTACACACATACACATCAGAGGACACCTAGGGACATGACAGCCATCTCCAATGGGCTCTGTGCACGGCAGATGTAAAATCTCAGAAGGACTTTCCTTCAGGATAGTCACTCTTTTCCGGTAATTAGTATTTAAGCCCATAAACAATTGTGTAATGAGGCTATAGCTTTGAGCTAACTGTGTAATGAACTCTAGCAAAGATCATAGAGAGCCTATTAGGCTTATTTTGGATAGTAAACTAGTATAACTACACTATATAACTAATACTTATGCCTAATATCAATCTAGCCTACTGTACTCCACAAAAATAGACTTTCACCGGAAAAAGGTGACCATCCTGAACAAAAGTCCTTCTGGGACTGCCGTCTGCCGTGCACAGAGTCCATTACAACGCTAAACTCTGTCTCTAAACTCTAAATGTGAATGGAGGCAGGACAGAGGTGAGTTATTATAGTACAGAGGTAGCATTTGTCTTCATAAAAAAGACACAAACAAACGTGTTGAGTTGCTGTTGATGATAGCTTGCAAAGATCCTGATGATTCATAGGTCACTGCACAGCCAATCCGACTCCGAAGACTGCAGTTTTCATAACATAGCAGCAGTCACATTGTTCTGTCTCACAAAGGGCACATTTTCCTGAAGTTTCCCAAACTGTTTGTTCACCATAATATTAGTTTTCATTTGGCCTATATTACTTTTTTGAGCAGCAGTGAAAAAAACTCCCTCAAAAACTTTGAAATAAATCCTGACTCCTAGAAGGCCACCACTCAGGACTGCACACTGTGGCAATCCTCACTTCAAACAGGATCAGTAGCCTATGAAGTGACCAGGACAGAAGAGGCAGATCAGCGACTGATCACACGACTGCCATCCCCTTCACATAACTCCGATCAGCCTCATCACTCATCTTTGTATACCTTCTCTTGGAAGAAGTAGTCTTCATCATTTGTGACAGTCAAACAAGAAGATGATGTTTTTGAACTAACTACACACACGGCCGGCAACTCAGGGTTGAATGTGAAGTCAGCAATGCTGTCATTTGTAGACAGTTAACAACACTTTTTGCAACATTTAGTTAAAGGAGAACTCCCATTTTAAACCTATAGCCCTGTTGTTTGAGGTCACCGAGTTCTGCCAGCAGGAAAAAGAACGAGATAATTTGGGACAACATAAAAATGGAACGAATAATGGAACAGCAGCTGAAGCTAACTAATGGAAGTATGTTAATGGAAGCTGAAACTGACTCAACTCCCCCCCATTGGGTAGCTTGTCTTATTGTGACATCTGGCAAAATATTTAATACAAACACACACATAAACAAATGCAATGTCATGTATCTCTGACAGCACCATTAGAAGCAAACCAGGCAACAGTTTTAGGTTAAGATACCAACTTCGTAGCCACTCCTATGGTTAAATGGCTCATTACAGGGTGATTGAAGGCTCTCTTAGCCACCTCTACCTATAGAGGTATTCCACAGTTATTACATCCGCAATCTGCTGAAAGAGCAAGTCAGCGGGCCAGAGAAACTGAAACTGAGGTTGTGTTTATTATCTTGACAATCAACATAACTCTCCAAAAATGATTATGATTGGTTCCTATTCTGTGGTCTGCAAAAAACAAATCGAAAATTTTCAGTCATTTGCAGTTGTTATGTTTGAGCTAGGCTTGACTCAACTGTCTTTCCACATATAATATGATTTTTTATTTAATTCTGTTCCTACCATTCCTGTAATTAGAAATAAGGTGAAATATTATATCCTTGGGCTGTTTTGGTGCTTTGCGCAGTTTAGGTTTGTCCCCTGCGAAGGTGCCTATCTGCTCTGGAGTACCATGCTGGCACAAGTCATGGACTGATTCATTGCGGTCCATGTCAACTGGGGTGGCCAACGGCACTTTCTGTCAACCTGGAGCTGTACCTAAAGTCAGGCTATTTCCTTGTCTAGTTAGAACGGCTGGTGGATTTTTATGTGAAGCATGCTGTCTCTGCCTTGATGCGCATCTTAGTAAATAAAACTCTGTTACGGATTTTTCAACCATCATCTGACTTGGTATCCTGTTCTACTGATCTGACCCAAAAATTACTATCAAAAACCACCACTGTGTCAGATTTTGCGTTGTTATAATCAACTGACATGGTATACTCACTGTGCCATTTTAAAAGTGAAGCAGCTCATTTGTTTGTTAGCCTGAGTCATTTTAAAGGTGAAGAAGCTTAGTTTTTGTTATTTGCCTTGAACTACTTTGCCAATCAAGTGCAAAATAAGAGCATTCTGCCATAATAAGCTTGCCGGTGCATCATCATTTTTAATAAATACGCTTACAAGTGTGAAGGCGGAAGATTAAGAAGCACCGCTAATTAATCTTCAGGGGGAGGCAAAGATAGATAGGGAAAGTAATCATATTCAGACTTTAAGGAATTGGGTGCGCTGCACGCACACTGGTAATCCCCCACTGCTGAACCGAGAAGACATCCTCAGGAGGCGAGGATGAGCGGTAAGTGGGTCCTCACGTTCCTCTCCACAGGGGGAAGACAGAGAGAAAGAGAGAGACAAAGAGAAAGACAGTACGCATCTTGTTTCCTCAAACAAGTGAGATTTTCTATGACTGAAGCATTATGTCTGCCCGGCACGTCAGAGCGTTAAATATAACCAGAACTCCCACCCCCTCCCCACCCCATCCTTTTCAAACACGTGTCATGACGAAGGCTGAAACATCCGTACTTATCGACGGACAGCGTAGTGCAAAACCGCCTCAATTCTCCCAAGTGGAATGTGCTCCGGCCCGATTTGGAAGGCATTGTTTAGCCATTGTTGTATTGTGGCATAAGCAGGCAGCAGACACTCCCAACTCTGAGAGAGCTGAGCTCTTATTCTGGGGATGTTAGTTTCCTGTGTGTGTGTGTGTGTGTGTGTGTGTGCGGGGGGGGGTAAAGTTCTTTGATGTCTGGAAAGGAGCGGGAGTGGAGGAGTGGCAGGGAGGGTTGGGGTGGGGGAGTGGGGGTATTTTGAGAAAAAAAAAAACCAAACACCATACAGAGACATGCATACACACACAGAGCAGGAGAGAGAGGGGTGGGGAGATGGAGAGAGGGGGAGAAGGGGAGAGGAAGATGGAGAGAGATGGAGAGAGAGAGCGAGCGAGAGAGAGAGAATGGGGCTTGTTGATAGGAAAGCGGACAGGGGCCCATGGGCAGAGGGAGAGCACAGAAGGATCAGTCTCACTTCCTGTCCCTCGGGCCTCTGGGAAGGATGACACAGGAAGCAGAGGAGGAAGGAAGGAACCCGCGGCTTCTGTGATGTGAATTCAAAAGGCCTGCTCAAGCTGGGTCCCCAAAAGTCTCCTCTTGTTCTAGGCATCTCCAGTCTCAAACATTGTTTATGCAAGCATCCATGCATCACCTTTTTGAATGTGTCATTTAGCTTACAACATAATATAAAAAAAAACAAGCTTTCATAATGTCAAGAGCCAATGCTGCATTACAGCATTATAAATAATGGTGTACATATCTTGTATTGCTATGCTGATTGTGTGCAGTTAAACAGACAAAAGCAAATATAAACCTCTCTAGTTTGGAGGTAAAAAGAATACGACTACGAGGAAGAATACGAGGTAAAAGATTTTTTGTTAAAGGACACCTAATATGCAGCTCAATTAACTTTTACCTCAAAGTGTCTGCACCTAAAGTATTGAGAGCATTAGGCCTAGTGGAATACAGTGACCTGTGTAAGCTGGCCAACACCGGTCAGATGAACCCTAGCTTTGTCTGACACTGTATCAGTTACACTGCAGAAGAACTGAGCCCAGCACCTGGGTTATCTGCACCACCAGAGAACAATCCCTCTTTTGTCCTCTGAAGTGCCTGTTGGCCTGAACAAGCCGACAGCTTTACTCTAGTTGCAGGCCATACATTACAACCCAGTGTGTTTGAGGAAGAAAGAAGAAGAAAAAGAGGGGAAAAAAACACAAAGTAACCTCTGGGAACAAGAGCGGAAAAGGACAACTTTGTTTTTATTTCTTATCTTGAACAAACTGACAACGGCAAGAATCCACTGTGTGTGAAGCTGTCATTTAGACTGTCAGGCTGGAATCCACTGACAAAAGCAAACAAGCACAGAGTATAGTCCTTAAACAGGCAATGACTTTGGATTTGAGATAACTGACTATGCATCACAGTATGTGGTATGGAAATGCCACGCACGCGTGCATGCACGCGCGCACGCACGCACGCACACACACACCTGCCTACATGGAATGTAGGAGTCATGTCAAGTGCCTAGAGCATTCTGCACGAGAGGCTCCACTAATCTGAGTTGGTGTGTCCTTTCTCATCTACCACTCACCCACATGCACATGTACAGGTAATGCTACCTGGAGCATTTCCTGGAGCATTTCAGCAAACAAAATGCTTGTGACATATGTCATATTCATTTTGCCTGATGGGCACTAATTCTACAGCTAATAGACTTACCTTCATAAATGCCTTCAAATGAATACATACAGACATATATTTAGCCTTGCTTTCAAGACTAAAGCCTGCCACCAAAGAAAATATGATTCATATCTTTCTCACATACTGTACACTTATGACTTGCATACATACTGTAGCCTTCAGAACTTTAGAATTGTTTGACGAAGGAATCAGAGCTTTGAGCTTTGAGCTCCACTGGTGTCGTGAGGGGCAAACAGCAGGTTCTGTTCTCACAGGTCAGGCTTCAAGATAAAAGTCTTTATGTCTCAGGCCACAGTGAGGTCAGATACACTCTTCTGTACGTTCACCATGCTCTGCCTCTCCAGGCCATTTGCCTGTACACACCAGTGCCTAATTCTGGCCCTGGGGGAAAGTGTCCCACATCCAAGCCCAGCATTGCTAAGGGCGCCACTCTGGACCCCTCACCACTAGAGATACATCACACACACACACACGCACTTACCCGGGGGCTCTTCCTACTGCTAAATGATCTTGCCCTTATAAGATATGACAAAGAAGCATCAGTGTGTGTGTGTGTGTGTGTGTGTGTGTGTGTGTGTGTGTGAGAGTGATTAATGTGTCAATTAAGGGAAAGAGATAGACTATAGGAAAAGCGAGTGATGAGTGGGAGAAGGTGATATAAGCTGGGTTTCCATTCAGCCTTTTAATGCACATTTTGACCACTGGAATAAAAGATCCTGAGTTGAAACAGCAACTAGGCCTTGTGGCTACTCCCCAAAGTGCAGATAAACAAAACATTCGAAAGAAAAACAAAACAGGGCTTACTTCCCCTTTACGCACCCCACTTGCTTACTAAAGTCAGTGTGTAATAGGCGTATAGATGTTCTATATCTAATCATCATTTGCAAGTTGCAAATAACCCTGACGTTGTCGGTCCTAGCCCTTTTTGTTGTAGAACAAAGAAGTGCAGGAGAAAAAAAGGAGAAGTTGCATTATCATACCCAGTCATCCAGAAGTGAAACACTAATTAGGTCTACATATTACAAAGTACATACAGGAATTCACAAGCTGAACAACCAATCAGAGAAACCCTTTTACCAACAGCTGTGATGCAGAATCACACATGCACATGCACACACACAAACAGACACATACACACACATGCATTTACCCTGGGGCTCTTCCTACTGTCACATGATCTGACCCTTACAAGATGTGACAAAGAAGCATCAGTGTGTGTGTGTGTGTGTGTATATGTGTGATTAATGTGTCAATCCAGGGGAAGAGATAGACTACAGGAAAAGACAATATAGGAAAGAGTGGGAGAAGGTGATATAAGCTGATCACTGGAGTAAAAGATCCTGAGTTGAAACACTTCAAATATACATATGGAAAAGAAACAGGAACAGAATAGGAAAAGGAATAGAGACAGGACATAGAAATGTAATCTCTAGAAGTCAGTCATTACCTCATTTTGTCTTGTTATCTAACAGCAGGACAAGCTAGCTCAGTCAGCCATCACTGAGCAACAAAACCTGACCTGCAGTCTATTGAATCTTTTTATTAAGTCTCTGGCTGCAAGCCAATAAAAACTTTCATTCCCTTTAACAAACTTGTCTACTCTCAGTACCTACAGAGTGTTATAGCCAGCATATAACACATTGATCCGACTGTCAGACAGAATGTACAGTTTTGGCTGCTTCAGCCTTTTCAACAAATAGTCCACAATGATGAAAACTAGCTTAGCTGCATGCACTTGAGGTAATTCAATTGCAAAGCTCACTCAACAAGAAGCCTCTTCGGAATGCCTTTTGATTATTACAGCCAATTAGCCTACATGTGTACAGTCTTGCATGCAGCTTAGGCATTTATTTGAATGTAGTTTGAGATCTAGCACTTCTGTATCGACACACAGTACAAAAGGCACAGGTGAACTAATTAGGATGCTGAAGCACATAACACAATGCAGCATGGGGTTAATTAATTATATGATATACACCCCCCACACTAATACTCACTAATAATTTCATTATCCTCTGACGAAAACAAAAGCAAAACCGAGACAAATGTGACACTGGCTGAAATAGTTTTCTCTTGTTTTACAGTCAGCATCTTGACTTCGAATCCAAAGCATCTGTTGTCAAATTTATATTTACGTACTCCATTAAGCTAAAATCGTTCCCTCACCTATACGTAGAGTAATTGTTTTTCATGCTTCTCTAGGTGTGTGTTCTGAGCATGTACTCTAGAGCTCTCCAGTGTTTACAGACATGCAGTCCTTTAGGTGCAAGGCAACTAGGCCTTGTGGCAACTCCCCAAAGGGCAGATAAACAAAACATTCAAAAAATTCTAATCAAGAACATGTTTCATCATTTGCAAGTTGCAAATGACGCTGACATTGTCAGTCCTAGCCCTTTTTGTTGTAGAACAAAGAGGTACAGGAAAAAAAAAAGGTTGCATTATCATACCTAGTCATCCAGAAGCGAAACACTAACTTGGTCTACATATTACAAAGTACATCCAGGAATTCACAAGCTGAACAACCAATCAGATCTCTTATCAACAGCTGTGATGCAGAATCAACATGGGATCCACAGAAAATGAAAGCATGCACAGAGTGTACTCCTTAAACTGCCATTGGCTTTGAGTTGGAGATAACTGTCTCCGCATTGCAGTATGGAAATTCCAAGGTGAACTAAATTTCAGACAAAATCTACAATATCTGCTGGCATAACTTTACTGGTACTGGTCACTGCAATTGCTCCAATACATCATGTTCCAAGATGAAAATGTTTAAATGATCCATTGTAAACAGCAGAAAGTGAGTTAGCACAATGAGTTACCTCAGACTTATCAAACACTCCCAATTGATGAGCTGTGTCTATTAGTTTTCATTTCAAAAATGCAAGCATTGTGGTGGGCACAAGCTACCACCAGCTAGCTAAAACCTTCTCTTGTCAAATGCCTTGCCTTTATGAAATGAGGAAGTATTAAAGAAGTACTAAAGGAAGGGGAAAGGCCTCCGTGCTGTTAAACTGTAGCAGGCTGGATTCTCCCCCTCTCTCTCCACCTAAAGCCACCTAAAGGAACTCTGAATGCTATTCCATGCCTCCCTGGCACTCTTCTCTTTCAGATTAGTCATTACATAATTCTCTCAGTCTTCGTCTGCATGGCAAATGACTCTCAAAAGGATAGAGAGAGCATGCAAATTGAGCCATGCATACATAGAACATGAGGCCTTTTTTAACATAGGCTATTAGGCATGATCATCCCACATACATTCACAATGTAGATGAAACACTGGTTCTAATATGGACAGATTAGATCACCAACATCAGATGCCCTCTTGAAGCCAAACATTATTTATTTATTTATTTTTTACATGAAACAAGTGGAAAGAAATCAACATTTGACATATTTTTGCAGCATCAGTATTGAGTTGAATAATTGAAACAGCTTATGTAATTGTTCTAAAATATACATGGTGGCATCCAAACAGAAATTCTGATAGAGCATAAACAGTGTAACGTAATTTACATATAAAACAATATTAGGTTTTAAGACATATGTAGCATTCTGGGTAGTGGACTGTCTGTCACCTTTGTGCAAATGAAGTGTTTCTTCGCGTGCACACGCACGCACGCACAGACACACAAACATACACACACACACACACACACACACACACACACAGAGAGAGACCAGGTCATTAGAGAGTTCAGTGCAAGTCTCACAGAGGTTCAGGGAAACTAGGGCTTAACTAAAGCCTGGGGTCATCTGTGAACTCTGATGAGAGACAAACACACACACACACCAGTTCCACATTCCACCACTGGACCTGGCATTGTAAAGAAAGTGGGTGAGTGGCACACACTACACCTAACCTAAATCCTGAATGGTCAGTGATTTTGAAAAGCATGAACTGTGGCACTGGTTCTGGCAATGTGCCTTCTAATCCTGTGCTTATTTTCCCCTTTCATCTTGTAGGGATTAGCGGAAGTGAGGAACGCGGACCAGTTTTAGAGCCCATGAAGAAGAGGAGGAGGAGGAGGAGGCGAAGAAAGCCTAACCTGGGATAGATTGCACCTGGGGTGAGACTTTGAAAAAGCTCCAGAGAACTTCTACCCCAAAAACAGGAAAAAAAGGAAACTATGTACATTTTGCCTCTCTGAACTATGTGAACACCATAAAAAGACCTTGTATTCCCATCATGGATGATTGATCCACGTATGAAGTTCCTGAATGTCATTGCATTGTGCATTACATAACTTAATTGTGGATGGAGCCCCTAAGGTCCTGATGTAATAAGTTGAGGGAGAAATGAAGGAGAAACAATGGCTGATTCTCTATTAAAGGTTACCATCCACTAAATGTTTATTTCTCTATTGCCCAAAAAGGTCAGACAGTTTGCACTCCACCCATAGATTTAAAGAGAATAACCAGAAAGGTTACTGACAGGCAGCAGGTGAATTTGACCCCATGGGCAAATCAATCGGACAATAGGGGGATAAGACCAGTGTTTCCAATGTTTCTGTGTGTGTTTGCGCATGTGTGTATGTGTGAGTGTGAGTGTGTGTTTCTATGGGATAATGTAATATACACACACACATGTTGTGGCCTGTGTCATAAGTCTAGGGCTGTTTTTCCTCCAAACCACGGGGCAACAGAAGCCAAGTGAAAGCTCTTGGACTCCATCTGCTTCCATGCAAATGGACTCAAAATAGACTTGTTATGCTTTTTCGATGGCAGGGATAGCATTTTTGAATTTGTGTGTGTGTGTGTGCACAAAAGTTCCACTCCCTTCTTCTTTGATTTTCCTTGAGAGAGGACTTCCCTCAGTAACAGACAGTTAGGAAAAGCACACTTTTGTCATGCGTACATCACGTCATCCCAGGCCTCCATCCCAGTGACACAGTGTGAAACATAGCAAATCCATTCCATAAATCTCCCACAATGCAGAAAAGAATGCAACTATACATGCTCCGAACTTGGAGAGCTCATTAAAACTTGATTTCAACACTTATGTATCATTTGTATACAGCATTGACATGTATTTCAAAGATCCTGAATGATGTTTCTGGTGTGAAGAGTCAAATAAACATTAGACTTGCTCAAGAACACAGCATCACTGAGACATGAGGCCAATGACAACAAACAGCTAAAAAAAACTGTCCCAATAATTTTTGCCAGTGAGAAAAGTTGCTTGTGTTGTTTAATCACTAATCCCCTAAATAATCACCATTAAGTAGTTCACCTTAAAAAGCCGATGAGTTCTGGTCTTTTATGGGGGACTGGTGTAGAAGACTATGCTCTCTCTGATGTCTGTTTTGTATGTGTGACAGTGGAGTTTTACAAAAAACCTTCTGTACCCACAAACCAAAAGACACTGCAATCGCAGCAGCTGCATATGCCGTCAGAATAGACCCACAGCTGGCAATGGGACAGAAAAGCTGGTACTTACGCATTACAGTAAGGCTTTTTGTCATAGCCTTTGTAGTTCTTCATGTTGAGGGTCATTTTGCAAACCTCACAGTGAAAACATCCTTTGTGCCAGTTCTGTAGAAGAAATTATGAGCAGAAAAAAACAACATTACAGTTGCATAAGGGACAAATTCAAAACAAGGAATAAAGAGATGTTGCTTAGGGCCCAAGACGTGGCAGACCTGGGACATCAGAGGTGACAATAATCAAATGATACAAAGTCATAGTTCAATCTTCAGTCCTCTGGCTATACCCAAAATACATGTGATGTGACGTTAGGAATCCAAGGCGCCTGGGGACTATGCATGGCGGGGTGTCATCTTGAATCAAGCATGCACCTGACCACATACCTAAATCACCACCAGATCATGTAAGTCAATGGAAAATGACACTGCCAGGCTGCCCAACTGATAAGTACTGGAGGACAATATTCTGGGATGGGCATACACACCCATATAATGTTGATAATATTATTGTAATGTTGATAAGCCTATTGATAAGCCCATAGGTTTTTGAGGAAGGTGCCCTACATGCATTTGGCCTTTAGAAGCCTTTAGAAGGCCTATTTGTATCAAATGTACATAACTGATGCGCTATAGATTACTACAACTAGTAGTAGTAACATGGTAGGCGCGGTATACCCCTGACTGCGACTTGGTATTCCTCTTCCTTAACATAGGTTAGGCTACATTACTGTCGCAGGAACTCTGGCGCTCACTGTGAGAAGTAAGTGTCTTGTTAAGCTACAAAATCACCGCGACATAAATAACGCGCAGACTAATATAAGATTTTTCCATGCTTGTGAGGTGGCTTTCACAGACTGGTCATCTGAGGACAACACCCACTAATGTACAAATCGAATTAAAGCATGAAACATACTAGGATCCGGGTGGATAGTAGCCTGCAACTCCACTAGGAAACATACTAGGATTCAATTCGCTTTTCATTCACACCAGAAACTGTCAATAGCCTTTACATTTAATTTGTGCCTTCTCACCTATGGTCTTCACTTTGGCAGCACAGGTATTTCAGAAAGGCCTTATTTTGCTTGGTAAAAGTCACCATCCAGTAATTGTTGTCTCCAAACCACTCCAAACACTTCCCACTGCCACTATCGCTCCTGGCTAAAGGATTTGCTGAAGTCTCCGAAAAGAATGCTTACTACTGCGAAAGACCACAGCAATTTTGCAAGTTGAGGTTGAGAAAAAAGATGGGGAAAACTCACCTTATCAAGGCAATTCACTTTCTCGGTCGGATAGACAATTTTTCCACATCTTGCGCACGGAGGATTCATGTTGGAAACGCACGAGTAGGTCAATTCCGTCAGTTATGCAAGCTACAAAAATATCTTTCTCTTTCAAAGTAGTTCCTCAATACTGATTGTTTACATCCCGAGAAAGGGCAAGACAAATACACTGGCGACCGGGAGTATCGTCTCGTTCACTCGCTCTCAAGCGCGCGCTCAGTTACAGAAATAGTTCCCACGGCAGTGATGCTGTTCGTTTTGTGAGTGCCGTGCCGCAATTGCACAGACGTATACAAGCCACTCGTGTGACACAGCACCTTACGACCAGGCACCGGGAATCACCGATGCGATATGTAGCGATAAGCTACGGAATGGACTGGTTATTGTGACTGTTTACTGTGAACTGCGTGTGAATAGACTGATTACTGTGCTTATGTGACTGTGTCCCTAAGAACTTGCACTCTACCGCACCACGGAACCCTGTTCTGGAAACAGTGAATCAGGGCTCAGAGGATGGTGCGCTGGCCAATGGGAGAGAGGCAGAGAGGGCGGGACGGGAGAGACTGGAGAAGAAGATGGCGGCGTCCAGCGAAAGGGCTTGCTGATGAGCCTCCGGAGAGAGAAAAAGTAATTTGGCCGGGAATTCATCTCAAGTCGGTGTCGGAGTTGTTGTTTTTTTGCGGAAGAAGTACGGTTAGAGTAGCCGAGTTGAGAAGAAGCTACGTATCTCTCCAAAACTGAACTGCTGGTCCTCCCAGCCAAACAAGCCATACATCACGACATTGGTATCAAGATCGACTCCCTGTCTGTTTCTCCCACCAAAGTGGCAAGAAACCTAGGTGTCATGATCGATGACCAACTGACCTTTGCAGATCACGTTACCTCTGTGGCTCGGTCGTGCCGTTTTTCCCTATTCAACATAAGGAAGATCTGGCCGTACCTAACCCAACATGCAACCCAGCTCCTGGTTCAGACCCTGGTTATCTCTCGTCTTGACAACTGCAATGTCCTCCTATCAGGCCTACCAGCCTGTGCGGTGAGACCGCTACAGATGATCCAGATTGCAGCTGCACGTCTGGTCTTTAACCAGCCAAAAAGGGCACATGTCACACCTCTGTTCATTGAACTTCACTGGTTGCCCTTGGCTGCTCGCATTAAATTCAAGGCACTTATGGTGGCCTACAGGGTGAATGATGGCTCTGCTCCCATCTACTTGAATACTCTTCTGAAACCCTATGTCACCCGACGACCGCTACGCTCCTCTAAGGAACGTTTTCTAGCACGGCCAACACCTTGTGCAGGTCAATCCAGACTCTTCTCTTATCTGGTTCCGCGCTGGTGGAATGACCTCCCAAGTGCTACCAGATCAACTGATACCCTCTCCACCTTCAAGAAACTCGTGAAGACTCAGCTCTTCCAGGAATATCTCCTGGCGTAAATTTTGAGAATGTACTTAATAATTTAATTTCTTTACACTGTGTTACACTATTGCACTTTCAACTTAAAATAGTGCAGATTCTATGTTAGCAATATGCACCCCTTGTTACTTCTTTCATTGTGTTGTAGCTTGAGTGTTATCCTCTTTTGTAAGTCGCTTTGGATAAAAGCGTCTGCTAAATGCAAATGAAAATGTAAATGTGTCAACGCACTCTGGAAAACTTCGCCGCTGTGGTAAACAGTACAACTCGTAGCGTGAGGCAGACTGCCCTCACTAGTTAGCCAGTCAGTTAAATAAGTTAGTTAGTGCTTCAGTAGTTCGACGACAGAAGTTTCGTCACGGGACCTACGAAGCAAGCTTTCCAGTTCTCCTGCAGCAGTCGACGACAAACCGGTGCGGGCTTGTCTCCTCCCCAGTCCTCTCTCCCTCTCCCTCCTGAGCCGTTAGTGAGACGGTCTGTGAGTATTGGGCTACCCTGCCACAAGTGACTGCAACATCGACAGCAGAGACGTTAAATCTTCAGTGAAGAGAACTTTTTGCGAACTGTTAAGTGTATTCAGGGGATAGGGACGAACTGTAAAATGTTTTTGTAACAGTGTCAAGTGCAATGTAAGCAACGGCATGGTTGATTCAGACTAAAACGGTGACTTGCAAATGGTGATGGTAAATGCAGGTCTGGGCCTTGTATTTTCTTTTAGGTTTGTTTTTATGTTCGAAGTTAAGCATCTCCTTGGTTAGAGGGCCCCTTTTCAGTTAAGTATAGGACTCACCGGTGAGAAAGGCAGGAGTCTAGCGAATACTTTGGTATAAAAAAGGGTTTAATTTAAAAGCACTTTGTTGACATTATTATACACTGCACTCACTATTTCAAATTTAAGAGAATTAAAAAGGTGTTTTGTTTACCACAAAATTCATCTGGTCAATGTATGCTACAGATAGCAACTGCCCCAAACCACATGATCCAGTCATAGGCTTGGGTAATCAGGAGGTGATCCGTTCGTGTGTCCATTTTACTTTAGCACAGGACAGCTTTACCTGTTTAATCTACAGTTTTAATTAAGTCAAGAACAGATTGCACTTTATGCCCATGCTTAGCCTAGTAGACCATGCATTAACTTTGAACCACAAACTAAAAAAATGAAAATACACATTTCCTACTGATAGGCTATTTTGCCACCTTCAAGTGTCAGTTGACCAAAGTAGCATTCGTTTTATTGATTAGGTAGCTTATTGGTAATGTTTCGTCACACAATTGTTCAACATAGCGTACACATTACCCTAGTGCAACAATGATGGCGAGACTTGTGCAGTTACGAAAAAAGCCAAGTGGTAGCCTAATTTGAACAGCGACGAGCGTTACATAAAGGGTGGTGTGGAAGGAGATCAAAGGATCCGCATGCTTTCACTGAAGATTGGTAAGAGTTGTAGGCCTAGTCTGTATAAGTTTTCACATGGAGAATGAATGAGGCCTATCCATAGGCTAGCGTTTTAAGGGGAAAAATATGCTTCATATCCTGCGTGGCGGCTGTCTGTAGGTCTCAGTGGGAAGTGAGTAGGCTTATAACATTTACGAATTGATCTCCCTAAGGTTCGAATTAATGTCATGCACAAAATGCGCTGAATTATTTCAATGGAAGTGTCTGATTTTTAAAATGTTTATAAAAGAATGATGGCGGTACTGAATTTAGTTCTCGTTATTGTGTCAAACTATGTTGGTTTAATGTATAGATGGACGACCGATTGAACTTTTTCAGCGGAGACCTCCCAAGTGCTACCAGATCAACTGATACCCTCTCCACCTTCAAGAAACTCGTGAAGACTAAGCTCTTCCAAGAATATCTCCTGGTGTAAACTTTGAGAATGCACTTAATAATTTAATTTCTCTACATTGTGTTACACTATTGCACTTTCAACTTAAAACAGCGCAGATTCTATGTTAGCAATATGCACTCCTTGTTAGTTCATTGTGTTGTAGCTTGAATGTTATCCTCTTTTGTAAGTCGCTTTGGATAAAAGCGTCTGCTAAATGCCTAAATGTAAATGTAAATGTAGATTTGTGTAATACACGCTGCCCATTCATCGAATCCACCACAAGTTTGTCTGAGCCGTTTCTGATGCTTTATCGCCCCCTGCAGGACAAAAGTGAAACGAATTCACGAATCCTTCAGAGACGGTTCTAAACAATCTTTGTGTAGCCGATTGCGATGTTACACATGACACGCATTTGGGATAAAATGTCAAGAATTAATGGGAATAAGACGGGACGAAAGATGTTATTCTTGACTGATGCCATTTCAAGCACCATAGGCCTACAACAAATGCAATTTGAAGCGTAGGTTAAACGTTATGCTACTCCAGACTGAGCTATTATTGCACTAGGGTAGCGATTTATAAGGATTTGCATACCAACCGGCATGCATTGCGGCTGTTCAACCTGTAGTTTATTTTTTAAGCCTAACTCCTTAACTAAACGTTAGATTTAGAAACAAACCAACAACTGAACATGTTGACTTTGATATTACTAGCACTGCGCGTAGCAGGGTTATATCAAGGTGACATGCATACCGTCACTAAACATCAAGACGAACGTAGAGGTATATATAAGACGCGTCTCCATATACAGCTTGGTCGGTCCGAAAGCAGTGGGCATTTACAATTGATTGCTACAGTCAGTTACAGAAATCCTTGTTTCTTCTCTCCCCTCTCCCACTGCTGAACTTGACTGGCCTTTTACATGACTGAATTCAGACAGATACAATACACACATGAAATTGTGTGATTGTGTAAATTAATGCATTTCACCACCAAGTATAGGCTATTTGTGTTGGAAAGGCAGAGGAACACTTTAATATATTTTGAACAAGTGAAATCGCCTTAAGGCTATATGGACTTTAAGTTAGAAGGTTCCAGGGTCCACCTAAAAAGTCAATATGCCAAAATAATGAGTATTGAAATGATGCAGGGGAATAATCTCCCAAAAATACACCTTCATAAAATGCTGCAGAACATGCAGAACTCCATGATCACTGCCATCAAACCTATGGCTCTGGGAATTTTTTTTCAGTGGCATCCACCCCTTGCTGTACTTCAAGTTGGATAGTTATTTTTTTTATTGATCACCAGGATATGATTCTTTGGGACATTACATGGGCTGGCTTTGATTTTTCCTGGGGTTTTAACCTCCCAGTACTTACACAAGCTCTTCTTACCAAATTCAAACCAGTACAATTTGAAGACAGTGAAGCACAGTGGTGCAAAAATCATGGAGATATGTTGGACATGGAGACATTCTCATTTTATTGGATTAGATTAGATTCAACTTTATTGTCATTACTCATGTATAAATACAGGTAACGAAAGGCAGTTTGGCATCTAATCAGAAGTGCAAAGAGTAGCAAGTGCAGTATATACAGTATATGCAGTATGTACAGTTAAAGAGCAAATTATATACAGATAAGAGTAGTAAAAATAATAAATGGGCAGAAGAGCAAAATACATGTAAGGTGAAGAGATAGTAAGGGTAATATACAGATGTGCTATATAGATTAAATATAAAGGGCAATATACAGATGTGCTATACAAATAGTTATGTACAGATGTATTAAGTATATACAGATGTACAGTTCAAGGGCTATAGCAGCAGAGTGCAGTGTGAGGTTCAAAGGGGGACAGAGTTCAGTAGTGTGACGGCTGTGGGGAAGAAGCTGTTCCTGAACCTGGTGGTTTTAGTCTAGAGGCTCCTGTAGCGCCTTCTGGAGGGGAGGAGTGGGAACAGTTTGCTGGCAGGATGAGAGGTGTCCCTCAGAATGCTGCGTGATCTTTTCTTGTGGACATCCTAAATGGCAGGAAGTGGAGTCCCTGTGATTCTCTGAGCAGTTTTCACCACTCACTGCAGAGCCTTACGACCAGTGACAGAGCAATTTCCATACCAAACTGTCACACAGTTAGTCAGGATGCTCTCAACCACACAGCCGTAGTGTCAGTGGACAGGTGGTTTTTCTTTAGTGTCCTTAGGATGAAGAGGCGCTGGTGGGCCTTCTTGACCAGACTTGAGGTGTTGGTCGACCAGGACAGGTTCTCGGAGATGTGGGTCCCCAGGAATTTGAAGCTGGAAACACGTTCCACAGCCATACCATTGATGTGGATGGGGTCGTGGGTGTTTCCCTTCTCTTTCCTGAAGTCCACGATGAGTTCCTTGGTCTTGCTGGTGTTCAAGAGCAGGTTGTTGTCAGCACACTATGCAGCCAGGTGCTTCACCTCTTCCCTGTCGTCAGACTCATCGTTGTCACTGATGAGTCCAATCACCGTGGTGTCATCTGCAAACTTGATGATGGAGTTGGATCCATATGCAGGCCTGCAGTCATGGGTGAAAAGGGAGTAGAGGAATGGGATAGCACACAGCCTTGTGGTGCACCGGTGCTCAGTGACAGGGTGGTGGACTGGTTCTGGCCTGACCTAACAAACTAGGGTCTGTTGGTCAGGAAGTCTATGATCCAGTTGCAGATGGGGTTGCCGATTCCAAGGTTGACGAGTTTGGCGATTAACTTGGAAGGGATGACTGCATTCTTGCATACGCATTCTTGTTGTCCAAGTGTGAGAGCACACAATGAAGCGCTGTGGATATCGCATCTTCTGGGCGGCAAGCATCTGGGCGGCAAGCATTTCTTGAGGTGTGCCAGGACCAGTCGTTCAAAGCACTTCATCACTTTGGGCGTGAGTGCTACAGGACGGTAGTCATTCAAACACGTAGGTGATGAGTGTTTCGGCACTGGCACTATGGAGGTGGTCTTGAAGCATGCTGGTACTGCTGCCTGGGCCAGGGACCTGTTGAAGATGTCTGTGAAGACCCCTGCAAGCTGCCTAGCACAGGCTCTCAGTATGCGTCCAGGAATGCCGTCAGGTCCAGCGGCCTTACGGCGTTGATGTGGCTCAGTGCGTTGTGGACATCTGTGACAGTGAGTGTGAGAGTATGGTGGTCGTCAGGGGGGAGGGTGATGGCAGTCTTATCCTTGTTGTCCTTGTCAAAGCGAGCATAAAAGTCATTTAGCTCGTTGAGGAAGAACAGATCCATGGCTGTCTGTATGGAATTGCTGGGCTTGTAGTCAGCTATGGCCTGAATGCCCTGCCACATGCGTCGGGGGTCAGAGGTTGTGAAGTGTTCCTCCACCTTCAGCTTGTAGCTGTGCTTGGCCTTCTTGGTGCCCCTCTTCAGGTCAGCCCTGGATGTACTGTAGGCCTGTGTGTCCCCTGATCTGAAGGCATTGTCACGTGCCTTCAGTAGAAGCCACACTTCCTCGTTCATCCATGGTTTCTGATTTGGGTACGTGGTGATCTGTTTTTCAGTAGTAACACTGTCGATTGTGGTGTTGATGAAATCCAATACTGAGTAGGTGTAAGAGTCAATGTTCACATGAGAGCCTTCAGTGGCCACTGAGGCAAATCTGCTCCAGTCTGTGTCTTTGAACCTGTCCTGGAGTACAGAGTCTACCCCCGCTGGCTGGAGGTGAACTCCCTCGGAAGATAGAACGGTCTACACTTGACCATGAGATACTCCAAGTCAGCTGAGCAATGTTTCCCAACAATGACACAGTTCGTACACCAAGCTATGTTTACAAAAATGCACAGTCCTCCGCCTCTTGTCTGTGGAGAAGTTTCTTGGAAAAACCCAAATAGCAGAGAAGTTTGTCTTGTTTCAACCAAGTCTTTATTGCGTCCACCGAGAGAATGGTTATAACAGTGGTAATCCTCAACCATTCTAACCACTCTGATCTTTCTAACCACTCTGATCTTTCTGACCCTTGTAACCATTCTAATCTTACTAACCATTGTAACCATTCTAACCTTACACCTTATCTATCTATCTTAAGTACTCCTGCTAGTAGATGATGTAGCTGGCACTGAGCCAATCCTACACAAGGCCTCAGTCTCTGTCCTTTACGATGAGGCTCTAAACATGGTTTCAACACAGTTTTCAGAAAGGAGCCTACCAGTCTGCATACTACTCTCTTACTGGTTTACACTTTCTTTTTATAGCACAACACTCTACTGCATGGTCTATCCTATGTCTGTATACACACATACATATATTACTTGTTTCTACAAAATTCCCGACATACCTCCCTTTTTCGAGCATATCTCGAAACGTAGCAAAACTCTTCAAATACACACTGAAACACAACATGCAACACTAAAATTCCCTTCTAACTGTCTTTGAAATATGCCTTTCACGAGACCCAAAATCAGGGCGGCAAGGAAAAACTCAAACCCTTGTATAGTTTTTTCTCATCATTGTGGGGAGAAACCTTGGGTGGGTCCGATGATCCTTGGATCTGACTCAACCACCCAGAGTCAAAGACATATTCCCCCTAGTCTTTTCTCTCGGTGAGCAGTTTCACATCATTCTGTTTTCACAGAAGGCACAAATACATTGTTTCCAAACAAATTCCAGAAACATGCCTTAAGGGCAAAAAATCACTCTTAACATTACTTTAACCCTATGTTTTAAAGAATGTCAATGTTTCCATGCAATTTTCCTTATACCATTACATGCAAAATCCCATTCTTGTCACATTTCTCTTGATGATATCCTGAAAGGAAAATGAGAATTAAACATCTCAACATGTTCTCTTACGTGTATGCATATATCAGTTTCTGATATTGTGTTGTAAGATGTATGGCAATTTCATGAAGTGTGACGCGTATAAGTATGTGAATTTATTCATGTTGTATGCAATGTGCGCAGCAAGATATGTAGGTAAATGTTCTTCGGATCTACTCTACCCAACTTATCTGATCCTTCCTGCCAGGACTGGTCGACAGTTCATATATTCCATAAATTTCTTCCAATTTTAGTATCCTAAACTGCAACCTCCTCCCTTACGGGGTGCTGTCGTTCCTTTTATTCCCATAATGCCATCCTTGACACACCCTGGGCACACTCAACAGGGACACAGTTCAAGCATTCATTTCCACAGAGCCCAATTCCTGCGGACCCTTCGACCATGCCACAAGCGGAATGTCCCTCACTCTATGAAGAACAGCATCCGGAACAACATATGGAGGCGCACTTGGCAAACTTTCTTCCTCGTCATCATTACACTCCTCTTCATCAGCCAGTCCCGACAGGACCCTTTGAGTCTTAACCTGTCCTTCCACTATCCTTATGAACAAAGTTATCAGACAGGGAATAAGACAACAGAAAACACGAGAAACAATGAGAAGAATGCATCCAGTCATTCCAGCTATTTTTACAAACCATGCAATAAAAGGTCCAAATGTAGTCTTTATCCAATGGTCTACATATTATGTAATCCCACTCTGGGCCACAGGCCACTAATAATCTGCCAGAGAAACATACTCACACTTTATAGCTTTAAGAGCTACCTTTTTGGCAATATCATCAGCAAATGCATTTCCTTTAGTTACCAAATCCTCAACCCTTTGTATGTGCTCGACATTTACAAATAGCCAAACGCTTAGGTGACATCATAGCTAATAATAACAGTTGAATTTGATCTAAATGTTGAATGGGAGAACCCTCTAATTTTTAAACCCTCTGGTATAAAACTTTTATCAGTTAATTCCACTATTCGAGGTGAACCCTTAAGTTCAAACTCCTCAAACAGCCTAAAGAGTATACCATCCTCTGAAATTAACTTTCTATCATCACTGGTACACTTCCATGTAATCAAGGTACTCTAAGCATCCTATCTACCACACCTCTTAATCAATAACCTTTACCAACAGCAAGAACAATATATGGTACAGTATGAGGCATATCAAAATGATGGTCTAATATTGTGTCTAAAAATGAAACAGATAACCCCACTCTCTCAATTCCAACTACAATATCTTAATTTAAAATTGTGCTCTTTAAAAATACATTGTCAGTGTTTCCATAATTGTTCTAACATAATTATATAAAAATCTGAAATCCAATAAACGCGCATAACTGGTAAAACACAAGGCAATTCTGTATCAGCCTGTGCCAAAAGAGACATCTGTGCCTCAGAACCGCCCACTGACACCCCCTGTAAAGTACATTTTATATTAAGTCCTAATTTACACAAAGTATCACGTCCCAAAACATTGACTGGAGTTGAGGGAGAAGGTAAGATTGACATAACTGTTGTATGTTGTCCTACTTGTACCGTTACAGGTACAGAAAATGGAAGTAATTGCACTTGTCCTGAAAATCCTATTGTCCTAGCAACCTTTCCTGACCCATCTCTTCTAATGTGTGGAATATAAAATGTGTTAATACAAGTATAAGTGACTCCCGTATCAACTAGTAATGGTAATGTATGACCTTGTATTGTTACATGTATATGTGGTTCTTCCTCAGGCCCCTGAGTTACCTGTTGAACTGTTCCTAAATCGGAACTTAGTCAATATTGGCCTAATGCGAAATTTACTGGACCACCCCATGGGGACTGACCTTGACCTGCGACAGTCTGAAACGTGCCACCCCTTTCAGGAATTTGTTGGCAAGTCCAGAATGCATTTGAGCATGAAAGGGAAATGTGTCCAAAGTCACCACAAATCCAGTATTCCGTGTTCTGGAAAGCCGCTGGACCAAAACCTGTCCTCGGCCTCTTCCTCTGGAAAAGCCTCCAGCCCTTCTGATGAAGGGCATTGTCATAGGGTTACGGTCTTGCTGCAACACAGGTGGTGGACCCTGCTGGGGCTGTGACTAAAAAACTGATGGAACAAACACAAGTGAAGCACTCACAGTAGGAGAAGAAGGAGCAGCAGGAGAGGACTGTTCCGCAGTTATCAATGCTGCCTGAACCTTTTTCAGATGTTTCAGCTCCTCCAGCTGTTTCATAAGAAGCTTTCGCTGAGCCTCAGTGTCCTGCTGTTCACGCCTGTCCTCAGATTTCCTGTACTGGGTGACAAAATGCGTTACAGCTTGACGAAACTCATCCTTTGTCATGGTATGCAAGCGCCAGTCATTTTCTTAAATCCCCAATAGCAAGTGTCCTGAGTCTCCGACTCAAAGCGTTGTATCCATGCACCTGCTCCGTCCTGAAGCGAGGGTAAACGCGAAATCAAACCATGCACATCCACAAATCCCCAAGGGTCATAAAATGTACGGTCACCTTTCACAATCATAGGCATCATCGGGGTACCTGATGAAGAAGTATTCTCACTAATGCCTGTCTTTAGTGAAGCTAATCCTTGCTTATGTGTATGTATATCCTTTACCTTATCATGTACCAATGGAGCCATTAATGCTAAAGTAACCTCTTCCTCATCCTCCTCATCATCTGTATGGGCAGTGACGTAAGAATGCAATTTATCAACATTAACCTGATTCTGATCCTGCAAAATAACTGTCAGTGGAGTGCCCTTAGAGGTCCCTGCTGAACAGAAAGCGCACACAAGTCTCCATGATGTAAACTTTTACCAGAACGGTGTTTATATATTTCCTCTGCATTCTAAGCCAATTGTGTCAAAGCTTCTAAATGCTTTACATGCTTCATCTTATCCCTCTGATATTCCGCTACCTTATTACTCTGCACCAGCTGCTCAAGTGGTGTAAGCTCCTGTTTAATCTGAACCTCCATTTCACCCTTATGAAACAGTATAATAATTGTTGTTTTAAAATATCACCTACACAAGCTATAGATGTCACCACGTTGTCTATTTCACCAATACCAGGCACACAAGGGGAGTTCCAAAATAATTACCACTCGTTCCTCTGATGATGGCAAGTAAACAGCTCTGGTTTCCGTGAAATCCGTCCGTTACTTAAATCTGGAATAAATCAAAATATTAAATTTATTCCTTTATTTTATTTCACTTATTCTTATTCCAACTTACTATTATTATTCTCTTATATATAATATCCAACTTCTATTCGTCCCCCCATTTCCAGCTATGCCTAAATAGCTGGACCAACAAACTCATACCCGTATACTATAAGTAATCAAACACAACAGAAAGGATACAAACAAGACACATCTCAGGGACAAACGAGAAGGACAGCAGACAAAAGTAGTCTAGGCCGCACATCCCCCTGACCCCTTGACCCGAACTCCACATGCCTAAGACACTCCTAAACTCCTATGGACACAAACACAGCAAGATCCACAAACATACCACACAGGAAAGGGAAAGGAGAAAGAGGAGAGAGGGGCTAGGCGACCCCTTTAACCTCCAGTTGCAACAGTAGTCAAGATGCATCCCAAGTCAGCAGCCTAAATGTTATTTAAAACTTCTGAAACAGGAGGCACATCATATCAACAAAATTCCAAAATGCAAAAACAACTTATAGTACTACGCTTCCACAAAAGCACAGCACCACACTCAAAAGATATTAATGCTCATGCCAAACACAAACTTTCAAGCGCATAAGCCACACTCGCATCACGGGAAAACATCCCGTCACTCGTGACACATAAAGACACAGATCAAGGGCTTTTTCCTTCCTTCCTTTATGCATGCAAGGCCAGACCGGGGTACTGTTAGTAGCAGCACGCTCTCATAATCAGCGAGCCATTAGGCGCGATCAATGAAAACTCACAAAAAATACCAGCGACTGAAATATTATTTTGTGGCTAACTAATAACAGTCCACACCATATACCAAAAACGGAATTAATTTAGAGCCCAATATTTGCGCCCTTTCGTCGCAATTCCTTTGCATTTCCATCATTCCATTATTTCCTTTATTTCTTTTACACTTCTTATAACGCCTCCTTCCGTTATTGTCCTATATTTAAGCTAAACTATGAGGTCGTTACGTCTGACAAAAGGTGAACATTTCCACATGCTGAGAAACGAACACAAACAGGACTTAGAGGCAAGGGTACAATGACGGAAGACAGACAACATGCCCAAGATGAAAAAACCATCCTGTTAACAGATATATCAAACACAATATGAGTTAGAAATTTTAACACAATATGAGTTAGAAAAAATGGAAACATTTCTCAGCCTGTCCATGGGCCTGCTATGGACAGAATGAAAGATGCTGCCACTTATACAGACCTGAAAGATCGGTGAAGGCAATTGAACAAGCCAAAAAAAATCTCCACATATTTACCACACAGGTTCTTTGCAGTGGTGGACCCACTAAATAATTCAAATCTTAAATCAAAATAATACTATAATTAAACTTACCCAAGCCAATCGAGACGGAAGCAAAAGTCTTCCGTTCCAAAAGGGAAGAAGGAACACTGATTGTTCGTGACGCCAGATTATGTGGAGAAGTTTCTTGGAAAAACCCAAATAGCAGAGATGTTTGTCTTGTTTCAACCAAGTCTTTATTGCGTTCACCGAGAGAATGGTTATAACAGTGGTAATCCTCAACCATTCTAACCACTCTGATCTTTCTAACCACTCTGATCTTTCTGACCCTTGTAACCATTCTAATCTTACTAACCATTGTAACCATATTATATACCATATATATTACTTGTTTCTACAAAATTCCCGACATGTCTTACCGGAATCATCTGCTGTTCTATCCGCCCGTAGTGTATGGCGTCCGGCTAGCTCGATAGCGTTGTCCGGTATTCCGTTGTGTAGCCACGTTTCAGTGAGTAACATGAAGTTGCAGTTCAAAAGTCTCCTGTTGTTAGTGATCCGGAGCCGCAACTCATCAATCAGCGACTCCTGGCAGTCTAAGGCAGAATATACTTTTTAAATACTAAATTATTGCTATCAGGCACTAGCATGGCATATTTGGTGCCATCTGAGCTGCCAGGTTTTAGGCTACTTAAATACAATTTTATATAATAAATTTTAATTTGAGATGGACTTGTGAAATCTGAATTTCACCATAGACTTGGTCAAAGTTCAGTTTATACAATTGAATAAATTCATCTTCATATTCCACCATTCCAGTTGCAAGCTAGTTTTCATTCAGTCCATTCAGTTTTCTTTTAAAGTGAAGAAACAGTGGGTAGGCAATGTGCTCTTTTCAAATAAACACTTCTGAGCTCGACATTGTGATACTGTTTCCAAATAAATAGTACAAAGACCTGCCCTTTTCTTTCATCTCACAAAAAGGTATGTGAAAAGAGTGATGAAAAAGAGTATGTGACGTTTCATTTGGAGATCTGCCACTAGGGCGCTACATTTTCTCAGAACCCATTGCATATAGTTTATTTCACTTGTGGGGAGTCGAAGGTATTCTGCCCTGTCGGATCACTTCTTTTGTTGCTCTCACACTAATATTACTCTGCCAAGAACGCAAAAGATACGGTCAGAAATTTTGATCTTTTTGTTTAGCAGAGCATTAGCAACATAGCCTGAAAGTGTATCAGTTGAGCTCACTCTTATTTCTCCTCATTGTTTTATTTACAGATAGGATGAGAGTGTTTCTTCCTCTTTGCTTCCTTGGTCTACTTGGTCTGACAGTTCTGACTTACAATCAAGGTAAATTCACAGCTTGGTTTGTTATCCAGTGCGTAATTTGTGCATTCATGACATGCAGCATTACTCAAAAACATCATAATTGTGTATAAAATGTAAATTATGTTAAAGTTAACTGTTAAGTGTATGTTGATGTTAATGTTAAAGATCATACAAATAATCTATATCAAATAAAATTAATGAAAGAATAGATAGATACAGACAACAAACAAACAATTAGGCTATTATATATCTTTTTCTTCATAGGCTAAATTAGGCCTGTGACTATTTTGAGTTTTATTTTTCTATAAAAATTGGCCTGGTTTGGAATTGTTTCTCTGCAGAAACCAGAATATGACTGTCTTGGTAACAGTGTATTAAAGGAAAAAAAGTAATTCTGCCTCACAAATATAACAACACTGTGCAGCCAGCCACGATTTGGAATTAAAGACTTGGCCTAGATACATAGCTGGCCAAGATCAAAACATTTTAGGCTGCATCTGTTAAGAACTTATTTTGCTATACTTTACCACATGCCCATACAGCATCCATGCCGCATTAATGTTTTCCAGTTGGGTTTTTAAAGCCTGCTTTCATGTTAAATTTATAAGACTCTCAAACGTTTAACCAGCTGTATGAATGGGACTCAAGTGATTATTTTACAAGACAACATAATGAATCTGACCATTGACTTTGGATTTTCTTTCTTTACTTGGGATTAGCTATGTGTCTTTGTTCTCTTTCCTTTCTGGATCTCCAGTCTCTCCTCAGCTCCCGTGCCCCCATCTCCAAATCCAAACTGTTATCGATTGCAGTCATTGTCATGTTCCGTGGCTCTCATTGTTAACTTTGCCTCTTTAAATGTGCTTATTTTATTTAAGTGTTTTTCTTGCAAACCAACATATTTACTTTAATTTGTTATTTGCATTTTGCTTTATTTTTGATGGGGTTACTCCCCTCTGTTGCCTATTCTTTCCTTTTCAATGTAAATTTGTGACTGAAATCCATATCCTCGTCTGGCCTCTGTCAGGCCACAAAAGTCACTGTTTGCTCCTCGGTAGGATGCAAAACACCATTATAGAGATACTTTTGGGACATCCGAGGTCTTGTCATGGACAAAAAATAGCATATGATTAACTGAAATTGAGTGGAATCAAAACCCACGATTTAGATTTATTACCTTTTTCTTTTGAATTTACTCTCTTGCTTGCCTTTGGTCTTTTGTATTTTCTTTTCCTTCATTCATATGGGGCTCATGCTCATGCAAAAGCAAGCCTTCAGCTCTCATATGGGGAGTGTAGGATGTTACTGTTTAAGTACTTTAAATGCTTTCTTCTCTACACGTTAGGCTCCATGAAGCAGTCTGAGCATTTACCCAAGATCAGTTCTCCTGAGATCTAATTTAGTTTTGTTTGTATTGTAATGCAAATGCTCTGTAAGAACAAGAATGGCCATGCAATTCTGTTGTAATTCTGTACATGTAACTTGGTCAAAACTGATTTATTCAGTTGTAACTTTAGGTTAAGGTATTTTAATAAGACTCCAATCTCCCAAGAGTCCATGCTGCCTCCTATTGACCCCAGGGACACTGAGAACTCGGCCGTAGTAGTAATTTCTAAAACCATAACCTAGAAATTAAACAAATCTGATTGTTAAGCCAATCTAACAAAGACATACATTCAAATCAAGGTTTGCTTTCGGTGTCATGACAACACAGGGTGGAGGAATTCCTGGCCTCTCTGGGAGGATGGACTCGATATGTTCTTATGATTTTAAGATCCCTGGGTATGATTTCTTATCTCTGTATTTGCCTTCATCTATTGTTGTTGCTACAGTTATCCCGTGATCTCTCGTGTGCTCTCACGACCTAGACATCACACATGCCATAATCAATATGAACAGAGTTTTGAATGTAATGGAACCATTGTATGAAATTTATTCCACTCCTGGTTCTAATTTTGCAGATTTTTGTAATGTTAAAGGTCAAGTCATTCTGACTTGAAAAGGGGGAATTGATAGCAATAATTTTAGAAGTGTATTCTGCCACAGACAGCCAGGAAGCCGCCACCATTTGGCATGGCACAGAAACAATGGAGATCATCCTCCCCCGGTGATCAATGTAAATTAACTGCTGGTACCCCTGTGGCTGGGTAGAACCTTTTGCTCATATTTACATTGCAAAGACCTTACCTCAAATAGATTTATAATGTATTTCTGTATGCTATGAAATGTGAATCTATTCATGTTTAGTATCATCTTTATTGTCTCAGTACAAGGAGTGCAATAGTCAAAGTATTTTTAGATTAGATTAGATTCAACTTTATTGTCATTACACATGTATAAATACAGGTAACGAAATGCAGTTTGGCATCTAATCAGAAGTGCAAAGAGCAGCAAGTGCAGTATATACAGTATGCAGTATGTACAGTTAAAGAGCAAATTATATACAGATAAGAGTAGTAGTAATAAATAGGCAGAAGAGCAATATACATGTAAGGTGAAGAGATAGTAAGGGTAATATACAGATGTGCTATAGAGATTCAATGTAAGGGCAATATACAGATGTGCTATAGAGATAGTTATGTACAGATGTATTAAGTATATATAGATGTGCTATAGAGACAGTTGTGTACAGATGTATTAAGCATATACAGATGTACAGATGTATTAAGTATATACAGATGTACAGATGTGCAGTCCAAGGGCTATAGCAGCATAGCTATAGCAGCAAAGTGTGAGGTTCAGTGGGGGGCAGAGTTCAGTAGTGTGACGGCAGTGGGGAAGAAGCTGTTCCTGAACCTGGTGGTTTTAGTCTGTAGGCTCCTGTAGCGCCTTCTGGAGGGGAGGAGTTGAAACAGTTTGTTGGCAGGATGAGAGGTGTCCTTCAGAATGCTGCGTGCCCGCCGCAGACATCTTTTCCTATGGACATCCTCAATGGCAGGAAGTGGAATCCCTGTGATTCTTTGAGCAGTTTTCACCACTCGCTGCAGAGCCTTGCGACCAGCGACAGAGCAATTTCCAAACCAAACTTTTTTTTTTTTTCCCTCCAGTGAGGTCCTCCCTGGAACACCAAATCACTAGGCATTGTGAAACTCACTGGGCATGTAGATCCACTTGAGTTTTGATGAGTAGTAGCTTTTCGTCTTTGGGAGCCCAGAACACGGGGTGGTCTGACACAGTTTTTGGGGAATAACTCGAGAATTATACCACCTGAGCCACCACAATTTGGGTGAAACATAGGTCTTAAGGTGACATTTTTTTGTCTGCAACAGGTGGCGCTACACCATACATCAAACTCCTTGAGACCTGGGTACCAATCAAATTTCGTTGGCTAAGGTGCTACGGTTCTCAATGTTATTCCACGAAAACTTCCAACCAACCAACCAACTTGTGTTGGGGCTACATGTCAACCAAGTTTCAAGGGACCTGGTGTTTCAGTGGCCTAGGAATCACTGTCGGAAATCTGCTCACAAGAAAAAATTTTAAATTTTCCTTTTTTGGCCTGTCAATAGGTGGCACTACACTACCCATGGGTGTAGAATGGTTAGTTGGTGCAGCTGCCTGAGACCTATGCGCCTCTAAAATGTCGTCAGCTGGGGCGTTGTGGTTCAGGATGACCAATGTTGTCATTATTTTGTCTGTCAATAGGTGCCATTACACCACACATGGGTAGTTAAGGGCTTGTCATATGAAGCTCCTTGAGACCCATGTACAACTAAAGTTTTGTCCGCTGGGGCACTGCGGTTTAGGAATTGAGCCATTTTTTGTCTGTCAACAGGGGGCGCTACACCACACATCAGTGCATTAGGGTGATATGGCTAGGTAGACCTAGGTACAGTTTGCAACATAAGTTTGCAATAATTAATCTGCTGATTTTTACAGGATACACCAATGCTTCTCCAATAGGTTGTGGCACTGCAGACAACTGTGGATACACTTGGGAGGAGATAGAGGACAGGAGAGGTGAGCGCAGGCAAGCTACTGATATGAATAAAACTGTTACTTTTTTGCTAAAAACCAACAGAACATGAGCAAGCATAATATTACATACATAGTATGTATTGTTTATGTAACCTGAATAAATCACTCCACCTAAATGAATACCTGAAACAGGTAAATCTGAATACAGAAAATCCTACCGTTTCATATGTACTTTACAAGTAACACAATAATATGTGACATAATAATTGTGGTCAGTATTACGTTGAGTTTATACCACTCCATTCAGGGGATGGTACATAAGAATATAGGCTAAATATTGATTATAAGCATGTGTATTCTGGGCAGTGTGCTTATGGGAACCCAGGTTTAAATTGAATCTGTGGTGAATTTCCTGTCTGTGTGTGTCACACCATTCAAAAGCTTAGATGGACATCTGTTTTTCAGGGTAAAAAAATAGTCTGAATTAGAATCACAAATACACTTGAATGAGATATGCAGTTATTATCTGAGTTAGAAATAATAATTTCAATGGAAATGATGAATATGTTCTTCAAACTTGGCTTAATAAAAAAGAAAATTATAACACTTTATATTAGCACACACATTTTTGCCATTAAGTATCTGATTATTGTCATGCAAATTGACACCATACTAGCTATTTGTTAGTTATTACAAATTACTTAATTATTAATACCTTATTCTGTGTAAGCGTATGCTACCCATAGCACACCATAACTAAGAATTTCTCCAGTATAAATTCCTAATTACTGTTTGTTCATAGTAGTTAGTTTCTATGCAAGAAGAAACGAGCATGCGTGAGGACGCTGGCGCATCTGGCTGCCGCTTCTCGCTGCTCGAACCTTTGCTCTCTGCTACCCGACTGATCAGAACAAACTACTACCATCTACCGGGGAAACCCACCGACAACATTCCACCAGTATCCAGAACCCACCGTGTTTCCGTGTGTGCTACCCAGCTGGACACTCACCAGTGTTGAAGGCGTTGAACATCACCGCTACCTGGTCGGAGGTAAACACCTGGACTGTCCCACCTTCACCATCGCCGCCGCGGATGCCTCCAGCCAGAGCTAACCCCGGCTCCCGTCCAGGTGCGCGGCCTCCTCCACCACCACCGGAGACACCGGCATCCGACCAGACTGACGTCCTCCACCTCAACCACCAACAACGCTCGCCGAAGGTAGAGATCCGGGCTAACTTCCATCAGCCCGGTGCGGTGTGCCCTCGCTGGCTGGATCCGCTACCTTCGGCTGGAGCAAGGCTAGCAAACAAACGCTGCCTCCACTGGCCTAGCTGGCTAGCTAGCATCTCCATCGCTCCTTCACACGAAACCGGACTTCTCTCCACACCTGCGTTATTGCTGCTCATCCTGATTCATCATCTGGCTCTTCACCCATCACCGTCAACACCACCGATCTTCAAGACCTCCATCCCCGCCACATCTGCCATGACTCTTCGTTACACATCAACCGAACTTCACCAGCTCATCTCCAAACTCCAACCATCCACCGAAACCATCCTAACACTTCGAACTTCTGGTATCCTACGTCGACCCCCATACATCCACCGTGGATCTCGCCGTAAATTCATCTACTTGTCAACTTCCAACAGCACTAATTCCATCCCAACCATATGGACTGACCGAACGCATCAAACCGGCTCTTCCACTTCCTCGTCGTGTCATCGCAGCTACCGACGTCATCAGAACACACCCCCTGTGAACATTTTCAATCTCCGCTCAATCCCAACCTCCCTCACAATTCCAAAACAAAAGCAGGTAAAAATCGCCCTCCTCAATACAAGATCCCTCTCCAATAAAAGTTTAATCCTTAATGAATTCATTACCGACAACCAACTGGACCTACTGTGCCTAACTGAAACATGGCAAAAGCCCCAAGAATATTTTTCACTTAACCAGACCACACCTACAGGATTTTCATATCTGGACAAACCACGCAGTGAGGGCAGAGGGGGTGGCATTGCTGCCATATTCCATCAAAACCTCCAACCCCGCGCTTTATCACTCCCCTCTGCCCCATCATTTGAGCATCTGGCCTTCAAACTACCTGGACCTAAACCCCTCATCATCGCCATCATCTACCGCCCCCCCAAACCCAACCCATCTTTCCTATCCGACCTCTCTGACCTCATCACCACACTCTTCTCAATCTCCCCATCCCTTCTGCTCCTTGGCGATTTCAACTTTCATATCGACTCACCAGACTGCAAAAATGCTTTGGACTTCATGGACTTTCTCACCTGTTCCGGCTTCACACAACACATTAATTTCCCCACCCATAACCGTGGACACATTTTAGACCTGGTTTTCACCTCCGGCTTCCATATCCACAATATATCAAGCACTGATCTTACAATATCTGATCACCTCGCCATCACATTTGACACCGACATTCCCACTCCTACACCCAGACATAACCGCAAGATAACTTTTCGTAATCTCAAAAACATCTGCCCTGTTTCTCTCTCCACCAGCATATCCAACACACTTTCCAGCCTCACCCCCCCTCAAAACCCAACCCCCTTGGACCTTGTAAACATTTACAACAACACTCTGGCTACCTCCCTGGACGCAGTTGCACCTCTCAAGACCAAGTCAGTCACCTTCACCCACTCTGCACCCTGGTTCACTCCGGAACTCCATAGGCTCAAAAAACAACTCCGCCAACTAGAAAGACTTTACATGAAAACCGGCCTCACAGTACACTCCCTCGCTCACAAAGACCACATGCAAACATACAAAGCAGCCATTAACAAAGCCCGTTCTACCTACTTCTCTGGCATCATACATTCTGGCTCCTCTAACCCACGCTCTCTTTTCACCACAATCAACAAACTTCTCAAACCGCATGACAACATCTCCTCCTCTTTTACCCCCGAGAAATGCAATCAAATCATGTCATTTTTCAACTCAAAAATAGAAAACATTTACAACCAGCTCACGTCATCCACTACCACTACCCCACCACCTGAACCTGCGCTCTTCTCATCCTCCAACCAACAGCTATCTGCTTTCTCACCTATAACCTCTGCTGACCTCTTCAAAATACTCAACACAATGAAAACATCTACCTCTCCCCTGGACCCCATGCCATCTCAACTTGTCAAAGACTGCTTCACTCCCCTCACCCCTCTCATTACAGACATCATCAACTCCTCCCTTACCTCTGGCATAGTCCCCACCCCTCTCAAACTCGCTGCCATCACTCCTCTCCTCAAAAAACCTGGCCTTGACCCCGATGACCCCAATAACTACAGACCCATTTCAAACCTTACATTACTGTCGAAACTCCTGGAAAGAGCTGTCGCATCTCAACTGAAGACCCACCTTTTCACGAACAGCCTTTATGAAACTTTCCAATCTGGTTTTCGCCCTCACCACAGCACTGAAACAGCACTCCTTAAAGTCACCAACGACCTTCTTCTTTCCTCCGACTCTGGCTCCCTCACCATCCTTCTCCTCCTCGACCTCAGCGCTGCTTTCGACACAGTCAACCATTCCATCCTTCTAAACCGGTTACAATCAATTGGCATCACCAACACCGCCCTCTGCTGGTTCAAATCCTACCTGTCAGATAGGCTTCACTATATCACCATTAACCATCACAAATCTCAGACCACCCCTGTAGTTCATGGGGTCCCCCAAGGTTCAGTCTTGGGGCCCCTACTCTTCATCCTGTACATGCTTCCACTTGGCCACATCATCCGCCACCATGGACTTCAGTTCCACTGCTACGCCGATGACACCCAGCTATATCTCACCACCAAATCCATCTCTCCCAACACCCTCTCTACCCTCACTTGCTGCCTCACCGCCATTAAAACCTGGATGAACCACAATTTCCTCAAACTCAACAGTAATAAAACTGAGATCATCGTCTTCGGTCCTAAACATGTCCTCCCCACCTACCAAGATCTCTCACTCTGCATTGATGGACACTCTGTCACCCCCTCTCCCCTCATCAGAAACCTTGGCATCTACATGGACCCTGCTCTCTCCTTCAAGTCACACATCAACCATATAACTAAGACATCCTTTTTCCACCTGCGAAACATTGCTCGTCTGCGACCCACCCTCTCCACCTCAGCAGCTGAGACGCTCATCCATGCTTTCATCACCTCCAGACTGGACTACTGCAACAGCATTCTGTATGGCCTACCCTCCACTGCTCTTCAAAAACTTCAATATGTTCAAAACTCTGCGGCCCGACTGCTCACCTGCTCCCCCGCCAGAGAACATATCACCCCTGTCCTCCGTAAACTCCACTGGCTTCCCATAAAACAACGCATACATTTCAAGATTCTTCTCACCACCTACAAGGCTCTCAACAATCTTGCACCCTCCTATCTAACTGATCTCCTCTGCCGTCACTCACCCACCCGTCGACTACGCTCTGCTGATGCAAACCTCCTAACTCCAATCACCAAAACCAAATACCGGACCATCGGAGACCGAGCCTTCTCCATTGCCGCCCCCACCCTCTGGAACTCCCTCCCTCTGGACATCCGAAATGCTGATTCACTCTCTTCCTTCAAAAGACACCTCAAAACCCATCTGTTTAAGACTGCATATGATACATGATATTTCCCCTCTTGCTCCCACTCGTTTCTCTCTCTCCCTCTCTCTCTCTCTCTCTGTCTCTGTCTGTCTGTGTGTGTGTGTGGGTGTGTGTGTGCGTGTGTATGCGTGCGCGATCCCTACTGTAAAGCGTCTTTGAGTTCCATGAAAAGCGCTATAAAAAACTGATTTATTATTATTATTATTATTATTCTATAAATCATGATCTTAATATGCTTTGGTTAATATAAGACTTATAAGATGGTAGTACAACTGGACACACACAAAACAATTTTTGATGAAACGAAGCCATTTTGATAAAACAAAAAATAAATAAAAACAGACAAATAGAACACATCTCATTTGAAAGCCAGAGAGAGCATGGAGTCTGGACTTAAAACAACCAATAGTTGGGGCTGATCTAATGTGGGTTGGTATGCCATACCTTGGGGCCTATCACAGAAAATGCATGGTCACCTTATAGTTTCAGAGGCTTCAGAGTAAGGGATGGTAAGCAACAGTTTGTCTGATGACCTTAGTGTTATTATTATTACCGTAACAAGTAATAACCTTAGTGGAGAACGGTGCAGATATATTCATTAATATAACCTGAGGCCTGCCCATTTATGGCTTTAAAAAAAAGTAGAATTTTAAATCCCATTCTAAATTTTACTGGTAACCACTGTTATGACATTAAAACTAAAGATATGTTATGATTTCTTAGACCTAGTAAGCAGCTGTGCCAGTTGAAGACGTGACAGAGTGGACTGACTAACACCAAGAGCATAATAACGAGCATGGACAAGAGTCTCAAAATCCTTAAAAAAAAACATAGGCTTACCTTTGCTTTATAATCTGAGGTGTAAAACGGAAGACATAACAACACCATTTATCTGCTTTTCAAACTTAAATTCAGGGTCAAATAAAATGCAATTTTATCATAGATTTAGCATAGATTAGCATCAAATAGTTAATTACACTATTCACAACCTCGTGAGAACCAAATGATATGAACCATATAAACCATACCATATGAAATGGGAGCAGGGAGAGATGTTACGCTGTTAAAAGAGACTGAAAAAGTGAAGGCTTTCTCGCAAATTACTGCTCTTGCAAACCCCAAATATTATTTCCCTGTCAGTCAACACAACTTTTTGGAAAAATCATTATTGCTGCTTCTTCCTCTTTTGATTCTGCCACAGCCTCATTGACTTTGGGCAGCAATGAATTTAGGCTAATTATCAGTAGGCATAAATAACTGATGTGGGGGACTTATGTGGTCATCCAATGCATCATCACCTTTCGTAATTTGCAGACTTAGCTTGTGATCAGAATACTGAGATTCAGAGAGATAACCCCATTGTGAGTAATGTGTAGGTTGCTCTTACACACACAATTTCTCACTTACACCAATGCACAATGAATTAGCCGACATGGGTGCATGCTGTTGTATCAGATTTTCTTGTTCTTTTTCCTACTGACAGCACATTACACATCATTACATTATATAAAATGTACACATAAATTGAAGTTTAAATAGTTTGTTAATTAATAACTTTCAAGTTGTAACACCTCTTGAAAGGAGAAGTCTTGAAGGAGAAGTCTGATGTGAAATGGACTTAGGGTGTATTGAACATGATAACAAGTACGAACTGTTGTAGAATAGCCAACCTCCGTTCGCCGTCAGTGTTTGACAGTGTTCCCAGAAATTCTGATCTTCTTACTATACAGCTTTACAACATGTACGAGCAATGTTCCCATTACTAGGTGGTTTCATGCTTAACTTAGTTCTAAAACATCACAACATAGTGTTCCATTTGGCATTCTAACATTTTTAATAATTTTCTACAGCCATGTGGTATTTAGTTTCATCTGAAAAGGGGCAATGTACTTTCTGTAAATTATATCATCAGCTCATGAGGGACTTCAGGTGGTTTATCTTTCTGTAGTGAAGACATGATAGTGGAGGTGGAGTGAATATACAGTTTTATAAATACACATATACATGTTTATTTTTGTTTTTAATAATAATCTATAATAATAATTTGTAGTAATAAACTGTTGTGTGGCTTAATCACAGTGCATCTAATATTTGGATAATAACAATATTATTTATGGAAATAACAATAATTATTGTAAGCTGTGGAGAGAGTATTAGTAATCAGTTTCTCATTTACCAATGTCATTTCATTGTGTCCATTCAGGCGAGAACGTGGCTTTAAGAGGGAAAGCCACTCTGTCCGATCTTTATGGAAATGGCTTTGCATACAATGCCATTGATGGAAATCGTGATGGCATATATGATCATGGTTCCTGTGCTCATACAAAAGTTCATCTCACCCCTTGGTGGAGAGTGAATTTACTTCAAAAATATAAAGTCTTTTCTGTGATAATCACCACTGAAGCTAGTGCTCCAGAGCATTTGGATGGAGCTGAAATCCGAATTGGAAATTCTCTTGTCAACAATGGCATCGACAACCCAAGGTAAAAACAGCAACTCAGATTTTTTTGAGCGCCCATGGTACTTCTAAAAACATGTCCTTCATACTGTTGTCCTCAGCATATTATGATCTTCATTCATGCTAGCACAACTTGCACTGCAAAAATTGCTGTCTAACCTAGTGTATAACTTAGTTTTGCAAGTTTTAAGGTGACCCAGAAGAATGGACAGCTAGAGTACTTCGAGGAGATATTTTTACCTTATAAAAAGTGCTCTGTGTTTACAAACCGTGTAGCATCTCTGACTGCAACTTTCAGACCAAAAAAATTGCATTGTTTTAGAATAAATAGACCTACAAAGATGTGCATTACAAAAATAGTTTTTTCAAATGATACACAAAATATTATAAATCTGTGTACACTTTTGTGTACATTGGCTGTTTTCAGTACAAATTTGATCAACACACAGGCAGTCAAATTTTCTTGTTTTAAGTACATGTTTAAAGGTCGTTCACACTTGGAATGATGGCTGTAGAGATAACTGTTACTATAACAACATTTCCATCCACACTGACCAATGATAACTTTAGTCTGTCCTCATGTGAATGAACTAATGTCTTAAATTCCATGTTTTCTGATTGGCTGTCAACGTTTTATCATTCTAAAAATGACTTGAAAGTGATCCCAAAATATTGTTGCACTTGTCTTTGTCATTATAGTTTGTTTACATGTCATCATATTATTTAGAGTGATATTTATTTGTCGTTATACCTATAGCTCTTGATGTGAACAGCCCAATATCTTTTTTAAAATATGTTTTACTCAGATTTTTTATATTTTGTCTGATATTTGGAAAGTCATTTTTTGTAGTGTAAGACTTTCATTTGTTCTAAAAACAACAGGCTATCGACTAAATTTTTTAATCTTAATATAAAATTAGTAGCACTATGTTAAACACTAGACAGCTGTTTTTGAACAGTGATCTAGGTGTAATCTGTAACTGTTATTTATTTTAAATACGAAAACAATGTATAAAATGGTTTTAACTGTAACAGTGTATTTCGAGTGTATTTATCAGTGGAATTCTAATTTTTTAAATACGCTGTTTTCAGGTGTGACGTAATCTCCTTAATTCCCGCTGGATTTTCTGTGACCTATGATTGTAATGGTATGGTGGGACGGTATGTTACCATAGTAATCCCTGGACGTATAGAATATCTTTTAATCTGTGAGGTGGAGGTATATGGAATCCAGTGGAATCCCAGTGGAACATGCCATAAGTTTTTAAACCTTATTCAATCTCAAAACATATAATCTATTTTTTAAATCTATTGTTTTTCACTTTTTATACGTCTGAATTAATACTAGGTTATTGACATACTGAGATACATTACTGTATGATAATGAGAATGTAAAATGTAATTTTTTTTTCATAATGAGTCTGTGACATGATTAGTTTTATTGAGCTCTCTGTTACGTAATGCTGAATTAAAATTTCCACTGAGAAACCAACCCGCTGAAGTTCCTTTGAGTGTGTTAACTGGTTGGGGCATAAACAAGTCATGTGAACATTCAGTCAGAAAGATCAGATTTTGATTGGGTATGCAAAAAAAATCTGATTTGGACTGAAACAGCCTTAAAGTGAATCAAAAACTGGTTTACTGAACACAAAATCAAGTCCATGACATGATCATCATTTATTGAGAATTACACAGAATTCATGCAATAAGTCAATATTTGCAGTGTTGACCCTTCTTTTTTAAGACCTCTGCAATTCTCCCTGGCATGCTGTCAATCAACTTCTGGACCAAATCCTGACTGCTGGCAGTCCATTCTTGCATAATCAGTGCTTGGAGTTTGTCTGAATTTGTGGGCTTTTGATTGTCCACTCGCCTCTTGAGGATTGATGGGATTAAGATCTGGGGAGTTTCCTGGCCATGGGCCCAAAATCTGAATGTTTTGTTCCCCGAGCCATTTTGTTATGACTTTTGCTTTATGGCAAGGTGCTCCATCATGCTGGAAAAGGCATTGTTCATCACCAAACTGCCCTTAGATGGTTGGGAGAAGTTGCTCTCGGAGGACGTTCTGGTATCATTCTTTATTCATGGCTGTGTTTTTAGGCAAGATTGTGAGAGAGCCAACTCCCTTGACCGAAAAGCAACCCCACACATGAATGGTCTCAGGATGCTTCACTGTTGGCATGAGACAGGACTGATGGTAGCGCTCACCTCGTCTTCTCCAAGCAAGCCTACTTCCAGATGCCCCAAACAATCGGAAAGGGGATTCATCAGAGAAAATGACTTTACCCCAGTCCTCAGCAGTTCAGTCCCTGTACCTTCTGCAGAATATCAGTCTGTCCCTGATGTTTTTACTGGAGAGAAGTGGCTTCTTTGCTGCCCTCCTTGACACCAGGCCTTCCTCCAAAAGTCTTCACCTCACTGTGCGTGCAGATGCCCTCACACCTGCCTGCTGCCATCCCTGAGCAAGTTCTGCACTGGTGGCAGTCCAAACCCGCAGCTGAAACACCGTCAGGAGATGGTGCTTGCTGGATTCTTTTGGGCGCCCTGGAGCCTGTTTGGCAACAATTGAACCTTGAAGTTCTTGATAATTCGATAGACGGTTGACTGAGGTGCAATCTTACTTGCTGCTATAAACTTCCCTGTTAGGCCCTTTTTGTGCAATGCAATGATGGCTGCACGTGTTTCCTTGCAGGTAACCATGGCTAACAGATGAGGAACAATGGTGCACCATCTTCCTTTTAAAGTGTCCAGTCACTCAATCATGACAGACTGATATCCAGCCTTGTCCTCATCATCACCCACACCTGTGTTAATGTGTGTGACACCTGTGTGTCATTGAATTATATTAGCTGGTCCTTTTGTGGCAGGGCTGAAATGCAGTGGAAATGTGTTTTTGGTGATAAAGTTCATTTTCAAGGCAAAGAGGGACTTTGAAATTAATTGCAGTTGAGCTTATCACTCCTCATAACATTCTGGAGTATATGCAAATTGCCATTATAAAAACTGAAACAGCAGACTTTGTGAAAATGTAACATTTGTGTCATTCTCAAAACTTTTGGCCATGACTGTACAATCTCCATTTTCAGGCTCACATGTTTTCAGTGCACACTTTGTTTAAAGGTTAGCCACAAGGCATGAAAGAGGTTAATAAAGGCCAAGAAGGAAGCATGGCGACAACTACATGCTATTACCAAACTTCCTTGATATTCCCTGACCTTGTCCACAAAAATATAAAATTCCCTCTGTTCACGTCTGGAAGAGACTACACTGAAATTCAATAATTTTTCATGACCAGTGGGAACTCTGTGTATGTAATGCTATGCAACACACATTGTGACTGTCATAATGACTCACTGACATAATATGACAAACTGGCAACTGATTTTAAATATTTACAAATTAAAATGTATTTTATTTGTGTATTTATTGGTCATTGAGAATTTAATCCTAAAGTCCTACTAAATGCTCTTTCAATAATATATATACAAAGGAATAGGAAGGAAAAGTACTGCATTACGGCTTGGATTGGAAAACTACCATCGCTATACTTGCTTGACTGCATTACTGATATTTGACTATGTTTACCGTTGACCAAAAATTCCAGCTTATCAACTGTAACTGATCTTGTCACCATTCCAAAGAGATAAAGCGCCTGTAGTCAGTTGAAGTACATATTCAAGGTTCATATTCATGCCACGGCAGGTATGAAGTACTGTAAAGACACATCCTCATGTAGCAAAATCAAGTGCACAATTCTTTTGTGCACTATGTCTGTTGAAAAAGGGACAGAACAAAAACAAAAGAATGATGACAATGATATTCTTTCAGACATAGCACTTAAATGCACCTATACAGCATAACTGAGTTTAAAGGCATACCAGGGAAGCGTGCGATTTTTCATCTACAGAGCTCCCCCTACAGTCACTTTTTTTTTTTTCTAATTAACAACAACGTTGCAACTTCTCACCAATATATGTGTATTTGTTTGCAAACCAAAGAACAGGAACTAACAAAGATCATCGTCAAAAAAACTGCAAGTACTAACTACACAAAGAATCGCTAGAGGGTGCCAAGAAGCCTTCATTACCCCCGTGGTGAGCCATTTAACCATCGAGAGGACTACAATGGTGGCTTAACCTAAAATTAACCTAAAAACAGAATAAAATGTTGCCTGCTGTGCCTTTAAAGGTTACATTGTATTTTTTCCTGCCCTGCACTTATCATGGATAATGAATGTATATACAGAAAAACAGTAGAGCAAAACATGCTGAAATGTTGCGACTAAATGTCAGAACTCACTGCACATGGCTTTGCTGGGGTTGACCTGCTGGCCTGCGAGGAACTGCTGCAGTTTCCTGATGTCCACACGAACATGAGCCATGGCCTCAGCATCACGGCTCTGACTCCGGCTCTGAGACATGTCATCGCCTGCAAGACAAGGAAATACAGACCAAAGAGAGACCAATAACACCATAAGCACTTCTTTGTTTGGTCCTTGGGGGGATTTCTAACATTCCTTACCACTTTCCTGACTATGCATGGGGACAGATGAACATGGGCATATTTGTCATAATTTCAGTTTCAGTTGTTCATTTGTTAGTTATTTTTCGAACAGCAATTTGGACATTTTCAAGCAAGTACCTGATTTTATAGCCATTCCCTTATCTAATAAGGGTCAATACTTTCTTGAATACATTTAAACCACTTCTCTTGTCTTTCCCATGTTAATAAATGACTAGCAAATTTGACATCTGTGTCATTATATTTTCTTATCTTGTGAGCCATAAAGCCATGTAATACTTCTTGATGGTCCACATACACTTTGGTTAACTTAAATAAGTTGAACACTAATTAAAAAAATCTTCAGTTACAATTTATTTATACTTTCTCTCAGGGTTCCAATAATTATGTCACCTGTGTTTTTGTTAAAAATATTCATATATGGAGTATTTTAATAGAAACTAATTTGGTAGACTGGTGATGCAGTCCGCCTGAGAACAATGCTGCAAAATGTTATGTCATACCCCATGGTGGATTTCCAAGATCTTCGAAGTGTGTAGTCACAGATACCAAGTCTGTCTCATTTCTTCATACTGCAAGGTTTTTTTTCTAAATGAATTTGCTTCCCTTAGAGGCAAGACTATTCTTCGTAATTTTCATTTCAAATCTGAAAGGATTGTTTTTTAATTCCTCCTTTCATTCACCTTTACCAGGACAGTCAATAATAGTCTAGGGTGCTGTAAATGACACAATGACATCGCAGCTTGAATGCTCTCTCTCCTCTCTCTCTCTCCTCTCACACACACACACACACACACACACAAACACAATCATGTGAAATAATTATGTTTCAGGGTTCGTACACATTTTTATCGATACATTCCATTACTTTTCCATAACAAATTTTTTTTTCCATTCTTGTCAGTAAATGCATTAATGGAGCAATCCGGTGTGAATCCATCCATAGACCTATTGTGCAAAGTCACCAACTGAGATCGGCAGGAAAAAGAACCAGAAAATTTGATAGAACGACGACCAAATAGTAAATTGGTAGTTATCTAAATAGGGCACAAAAACCCACTTTCAGTTCAATTTTCCTATGCCCTGTTCTTTTTCCCACAGACAGCACTTGGAACAACAGGGCTATAGAATGATTCACACTGGATTTCTCCTTTAAATATCCGACCAAGCATCTGTGTCAAAACTTACTATTTTTTGCTTTTTTTGCTTATTGCCAATAAAGCTTGATACATAAAGACAAATTATGAGTTATAGGACATGTTCTATTTTTTTATGGAGGGTTTTGTGTATTTTGCTCATAAACTATTTTAACAATAAACACATTGGTGGTAAAGATGAATGACAGGGCTGTAAAGTTTTAAATGCAGCCAGTTTTAAACTCGGGGTGGTTGCTGAAATGAATTTATTTCATGTTATTTCAGTCATTATTTCATGTTATTTCTGTCATTTAAAAAAAGGTGTACTGTCATGGAATTATAGAATCAAGAGAATTATCCAATGGATAATAAATCTACTCAATACACAGCAGAGAATTCATCTGAATCTACTGGATCACTGCTTAATTCTTTCTTGAATTTCTTCTTCTCTTCTGAAGTCCACCCCTCTTCAGGATAATCTGTAGGCCTATGTCTGTTTCTCAGATCTTGCCTGTTGACCTTTAAATGTTAAGTTAATTTCCCTATTCCACTATTGATGATAATTTCATTTTAATGAGCAAGGTATTCCTTCTATCGCAGTGCCGTTGCATCCTGAAATTGTGTGCATAGGTGTGGTGCATTGCAGAACGTCAAGAAAGAGTTTTAAACAATGACAGGCCTACTGAACAAAAGGTCAGCTGCACAAAGCATGTCCATGACAGATTTTCATCAACCATGGCACCCATTTTGTATTTGTAGGCTTGGACTTGATTAATGCCTGCATTGGGAATATTCCAAATGTAATTCCACAGTAAGAGCATTTTTATCACACCAATCAACTAGCCAGTCCACACTGCCTTGATACAGAGTAGGATCGTCATAGTCGGTGGAGTCGTCTGAGTATTTTAAAAGAAACTGATCTGGCAGACTGGTGATGCAGTCTGATGTGTATAAAGAAAACAATGGTGTAAAATATTATGTCATACCCCATGGTGGATTTCCAAGGTCTTTGAAGTGTGTAGTAACAGATACCAAGTCTGTCTCAATCTTCAGATTCATCTCACCACTGAGGTTGGCCTCAATGACCTGAGAACAAAGTGTAGTCACAGTGCTCCAAGGCATGTTGCAGATAGGCAAAAAACAAATGATAGAAAAAAGCATTTTTGTTAGGGGAAAATATACCAGTCATTCTACTGTTTGTAATCAAAAGCTCACAATTGTAAAGATACAACAACACAAATTCTGATGTTTTTTGTTTCACTTTTTGACCCGCTATCTTTTAAAGTAAGGAAAAAAAAGAAATTTACAAAAGTTAAAGGCTGAAAGGCTAAAAAATATATATAATCAAACAATGATTAAGCAGATTCCTTGTATGGAAGTTTTTATAATGGAGATGTTGTGACTGCATTTCACTCACCAAATAGTTGGACAGGTTCTTCATCCTATCAACAACATTCTTCATTGTCTTGAGAGGAGGCAAATATATACTTACCTAGAAAACAGTACACCACATGAAGTCTGTTTTACAGATTTAATTATGATTAAATGCTGACAAAGAGTTGCAGACATTTGTTTTGCTTTTACATGTTGCCACTCACGTCAAAGTCTGGCATACTGGGTTCTCGAAAATCATGCCACAGGCGTCTGGGAATTACATCCACTGGGATATCATGTGTGACGACACGACTGACACTGGATAAAGAGGGCTTTTGCAGCAGCACAAAATAAACAACAGTTGACATATTTGCTAGGTGTAAAATGTCACTTCATGACTGAAGTCTTTGTGACTGAAATTGGAAGATCTGCCATTTAGAATTTAGTGAAAGGGAAAGCTAAAACTTACCAGCTCAGCAGCAAGGGTGAGACAAGGGCAATGCTTCTTGGTTAGTTTGATTTTGAAAGACTTAGCATTTTGAGCTGTCTTCAGTGCTCTGGATATGTTCTCTGGTGCTACCTCCAGGCATATTTCATTGGCATCTGACGACACGCCCTCTATTTGATATTCATCGAAGAAATTTACCTGTCAAAAGAAACCATGAGTTGGTGCTACTGACTCAAATAGCTCTGTTGCGAGCACAGGTAAGCACATTAAAGATGTTACAAAGCATACCCAAAATACTAGCAACTCAAGGAAAGTGAAGGAAAAGTATGGACCTACTTGCAATAACTCACACCACATACTGACCCCACCACTGGACACTCTGCCGGAGAGGACAAAGTACAGGTTGTCTGGGGTAAGTCGAAGGATGCAGGTCTTGTTAAGTTTAGCAATGGTATTCACAACACCTGGATGACAAAAACAAAACATAATTTAGGTAAAACCAGAATGATACAATAATAGTTCATTAAGAGAATTTGTTGCCAAATAAAACTGATAAAAGCAACTTTTCGAGCAATGTAAAAACAATTGGTTTGAATTTGTACATTGCTCCATAACACAGATTGAAAAAAGGAACGTCATGTGACAGAAGACTGCGTTTGCATGCTAAACAGGCTAACAATAAACGCCACAGAAGTTACATACGCGTGAAGTGATTAAGACATCCCACGTCAATCATTTTTGATCGAAACTTCATGGTTCTTTCAGATGGTGAATTAGGAAAAATAACATATGTAAAAAACGGACTTGCTTACAAACTGGAATTATATACTGCTACTAATTCTCTGCTACAGAGGTAAAATCAAAGAATGTTTAATGCTGTTCACGAGCTCCGGTTAAAATTTCCCCGCTACAGAAATGGTCCAACAACATTATTCTTCCCAAGGAAACAAGTGTTCCTCACATAAGTGTTCCTTTCTGTGCAGTCACCGGTGTCCACCAGAGAGAGCCAGACATCAACTAAAGTTCTGCGCACGTAGGCTATAACATAATGAACTCGTCTAAAACCTATGCCTAATAGTGCTTTTAGTGTGATGCCATGCTTTTAGCGTGTTAGGAAGAAGAATAAGAAATAAACAATATGGGCATAATATTGCAACATCAGGCTATATCTTTACACCGCAGTTCCCAAAGGTAACCTACTGGTCATTCATCCTGCTAAGAATAACTAGAACCCTGCCTATATTCTTAAAGCTATCTTGGGTCCAAGCCCATTCACTTTTACTATCTGGGTAATTTTTGTCAAAACTTAGAGAATGAATTTGCTATACATTTTTGAGATTGTGTGGCCTACTAGACCTAAATGCTACAGTTCAAAGGTTGAGTTATGAATGTTCAAATGCAGATCATTTTACTTCTGTCTTGGCTTCTCACTTTCTGGTTTGTGATTTCTATTCTATTCTTTGTTAGTCGATATGTTCAATGAAGTAGGCTAAGACACTGGAAGCGTGTGTGGGCTAGGAGCAGGATAGGAAGTCTTTAGTGACAGAACTTTTGACATATGTGTGCCAGTAGGCTAATGAAAAATAAATGTTCAGAATAGAATGAAAGGTTGTGGAAATGTCAGCTAATTATTATCAGCCAAACTATAGCCTATTCATAACACACGTCACGCACGCACGCACGCACGCCCACACACACCCACACACACACACACACACACACACACACACACACAGGGAGAGACAGAGAGGGAAGGAGGAGGCACCAACACATACCATTTTATAGAACAACAAGACTCACATCCTTAGTTGTCTCAGTTAGGCTACATTTGATGTTGTGCATTTGTTCATATAACAGTAACCCCAACCCCAACCTTATTGCTCCCATGAAATATTTTACGAGCTGAGGAACAGCTCTAGCTCTGCTCAACTTGATGGAACTAATAAACTAAACAAAATTGTCTCAGGTGTCTTGAAAATCTATGTTTGCCTTTCAGATCTAGCCTATGGATGTTTCTAGACTTTGAAGTATAAAGGAAGAACTTGAAATTGAGATTATCTTCACATGCATATACAATGTACCACACAACAAAGGTTGTGTTTCCTCATATCACAGAGCTGCATGCTTCCATCATAAGATAGTCTAAATACTAAATCTCAGACTATTCCTAATGAAAAATATCCTTGATGATTCAATAGATTACTCAAAACTATACTTTCCAGAAAACTAGTTTTACTGATAAATATTGCACAAAAACAACAGACACAAAACTAGCATAACCCACAGCATTTTACAGTAGAAATGCAATATTTCGAACACAAATATATCATTGACAGTTGATGTAACACTTTGACCTTATTCATCTTTTTGATGACTTTAGTAATCAGTCTTGCTAGTTTCTCTGCAGTGTATGCATTTATAAACAGACTCAAATAATTCTAAACTCATAAAGGACCCTGATAGCCTCTCTCTCTCTGTCTCTCATACACACACACACACACACACACACACACACACACACACACACACACACACACACACAGAAGCGCAGACGCAGGGGGATGGAGGATGGGGAACGGGGAGCGCATAAGTCACATTGGGAAAGAGGTTGGTCACCATTGCCGCGCTTCTTCAGTTGCGCTTCAAATGTGCGACGCACTTGGCTCCGTCCATAACGCAAAATAAATGGAGCTTTTCGGTAAGACCTTTCCTGTTGTTCGCAATCGACTCAGGTCACCTCCGAAACCTAACTGCAAATGAGGGCGATAAATCAACTACAGAAGAACTTATGCTGCCGTATACCACGTAGATCATGCAAGTTGGGATGAAAGATGGTTTGCCTCGTACATATGTCGCGGAGTTGAAACCGTGAATGTAACCTGGAACCCTGTTTTCGTTCATTATGGATATGAATGCGCTGATGGGGTTTAAAGTTTTTGTTATAGGAATTCTAGGTGAGTAACATGAGTTCTGCATTGCATTTCCAGTTATCACGTCTAATTTAAATATCGGCTCTCCAGTTTTTGGCTGAAGCTTAACCTGTCCTCACGAATTCATGAATTGTTTTGTTTTGACACTTGTCTGTCACGATTTTGGCACAGTTTGGCAGCCTATTCCTTGTCGACGCGTTAGTGTGATACAAAGACATACAAGAAACTATTATCCTGCATGCCGTAGCATTGTAAACCGTCATTGTAATTTCATAGATAGATGCCTCATCAAAAGTGTGTCCTATTACACTGCCATGGCTACAGTGAAAACTGCCGGTAATGGTCAATATAGGTGTAATACCTACAGTAACTAATAAATCTGGTGCTTATAAAGGTAGTGTCAGATGTCACTGGCAAGGGAAGCCCATTGGTCTGCTCCTAGCAATGTAGGCATTTTTGATGGCACCCTGGAAACATATAGCTTGGTTCCAGTTGAATATGTACTATACAACATAGTTTATCTCCAGTTGAAACCAGCCCATGGTTTCAATAAAATAATTTTCTTGGGCATGTACAATTTCTCAGTTTAGCAGGGGGCAGTGTTGGGGTTGTGGCTCCTGCTGTTACCTCAGTGAAATCTGGTTTTAAAAAAAAGTCCAATTAATCTTTAATTGACCTACTTAATTTTTCATGCTGTCTTGAACTCTGAGCTGAGAGTGCTTGAACCAGGGCCTGAAAAGCTGAGATAAATCCACTCCCTAAAGGATCTCTGGAAGCAGAGTTAGGGAGAATAGAGCACTGTCACTTGTCAAGGTGAGGATGGTAGCCAGCAAATGCAAACCTAGCAGAGTCACACATCTCCAGGGCTACATGATGCAAAAATGAACTTAGTTAATCCTGTTCGTCACCCCCATCCCTTCCCAATCCTTGTTGCACACTCAGGAATCAATGTGAAAGTGGCGTTAATGGCTTAGTGCATCCAATAAGTAGTGTAATCCTGTTGATGGGCTAGCCATCAGGTGAGCTTCTCTCTGTTGGGGTTTTCCCCTGCCACAGCAAGAGGGCAGAGTCGAGATGTCAACAGTACCTTGCACTCCTGCCAAATTGGTCTTTGTGTTCAAGCAACTGTGCAACAAACCCCCAAAGGAGCATGGGTCAGAGGCTGTGTTCAGGTTAATTGAAAATGGAGTGTGTGTGTGTGTGTGTGTGTGTGTGTGTTTCACTATATAAAATGACATGTTGAGATTACATAAGTGGTTGTGCCTGGGTTATGCCTGTGAAATACTTGTGCGTCACAAAATGCATACACTCTGGGAATAAAAGCACTTTTCTGGTTGTCAGGTGAATCAGGAGTACTTGTCCCTATATGGTTCTGGTGTAGTCTGTCTACATGCTGTAAAACAAGCTGTTTGGATGTAGAGAGTACAATGCTAGCGGAAGTGGATGTAGAAAGTAGGATTGGCAAACTGATGGTATGGTAATGGTGTGGAAGTAATCACAAAGATAAAAATAAGGCACTTGATATTTACCCTGTGATTCTCCATTGCTGAGAATGCATGGATGCTCTGTTTGTTCTAAATTGTTTGATAGCGTCAGTGCATACTACATATAGATGTGTGTATGTTTGAGTGATGTTTATATGCGTGTTTGTACTCCATGGTTTAGCCCATGCATCAGCACATAGGGCCTGTATTGTAGCTGCCGTGACCTGTCTGCATCACTTCACTTTGTCTCAGTGATGTCGAGACCAAAATAGGTTTGAGATCAAAGCCAAGGCTGTTGCTGTGTCCTAGTGCTTGAGTACGGGGCCTGACTACTCACTCACATAGAACAGCGTCATTAGTGTACTATGTGTGTCGTTCAGCTTATTAATTAAGTGTAGTTCATAATACCATGTGACGCATGTTATATTAAAGGAAACGCATTAGCTATGAGTGAGCTGCATTCTCTTCCTCATCTTCTTGGCAAGATATTGCAGTTCAGCTCCAACAGTGAACTCAAAGCTGTCATTATTGTGTTGTTACCATGCAGCTGTGCTAGAGCCTATGGCATTTTAAAAGCACAGGGTCCAGGGTAGTATACTTTGAGCTCATTTTGTTTATGGGTTGGTTACCAGTGCTCACAGGTCTTTTGATTCAGTGATATATATTTATTTGTCTGCTATTTTTCTTTACCCATGTGTTTGAGTGTAGGCTACATGTTTGATATTTAGGGTGCTTTATTCACCATATCACCAGATCATCCATGAGCAGAAAGTGTGTGACAAAGACAAGAGGGTGATGGTTGGTGAGAGACAGAGTAACTAACTGGATGTTGCCAATTTCCATAGATTTTTTACTTAACATTACAACTTTTTTGTTTAAAGTTTGCTCCTTCTCAGTCAGGTGTGAGGTTAGACTGGTTTAGATGCCCAAAAATAGAGGATATTTAGGGCAATAAAACAGTTGGCTAAGGTTGGCTGTGTCACAGATAACAGAGTGTGCTAACTCCATGCTTCAGTAACCTGCCTGCTGTTTTCAAGCTGCGTATGGGACTGCTGTCTGCTTTTTTCAGAGTGGTGAGGTTTCTCTCCATACCAGGGGTACCTAACTCAGATGTTTTTCTCTTTTTGTTTTCCTGAGTAAAAGGTTGTGTGAGTGCCACTGACTTCCAGGTCTCTGAGATGAGGAGAAGACAGGAGATAATTGTTTACATTAGCCAGGCCTTTTCTTCTGTGTGTGTGTGTGTTTGTGTGTGTGTGTGTGTGTGTGTGTGTGGAGGGGGGGGGGGGGGGGGATAGTGTCTGTGTGTGTGTTTCTTTACGTGTGTCAAGTGTTTAAGCAACCGTCAGTTATCGAGGGCTATTTATAGCTCTGCTTACCTATCCTGCTGAGTAGCTCAGTCAGTGGTGGAAGTGAAAACAGTCTTCCTTCAGGACAGAGCAGCTTAACCATGAGGCATCAACTAAATGATTCAATTTCAACAAGGACAACAATGAGAGATAAGTCAGTGTTGACTAATAATTGTGTTTGGCTGGGGATCTCCATCATTAAATGGAATCACCATTTCATTTTGTCACATTTTGTAGTTTTCTGTGAGGGTATGTTTAGGTCTGTATTATATACAAAAAATAAGGGAATTGTCTTTCATGCACACAATTACCTTTCATAGTGTTAAAATTGTCTTCTGGCAAGTCATACAAATTTAGCCCTTAAAGTTTACATCTTAGCAGATGCTTTTGTCCAAAGAAACTTTTGTATTACTTGAACCAAGGGCGAAATTCCCTCACTCTCCTCATTTAATTCCTCTACGCTTCATCTCAAGTGGGTGTGTGGTGAAAGTGTTGCCACATAATGGATGCTGTGCATGATGCAGGTAGGTGTTACACACAGCTGGTGGTTAGTGAGAACCCCCTTCCACTGTAAAGTTAAATGAAGGCTGTGAAAAGCGCTCTATAAGCCTAAATGTAATGTATTGTTGTAAATAAAACACACCAAACTGAAAATATGAATGATTTTGTGTAAACATTCTATCTCAATGATAGCTCTTCATTTGCATGTATATTTGTGGAAAACTACCTTTGTTCTCCTCTCTTTTTTCTGTGAATGTTCGATGAGCATGTGTGGGTTTGACTGAAGTGGAAGTTGTTTTTATGAGCGTTCTAAAGTCTGCAAATACCTGGAAACTTTAGAATGTTAGGGTTTGTTGGGTAAGTGTGGAAGTAGCTTATTACCATTAATCACTGTCCTCACTAACACTACTCTCCTCATCTCTCTCTTGTGTCATTCTAGTCACTTCAGTCAAATTCTGTCAAACGGGCAGTTTGTTTTGCTGTGTAACTTCAGAGCAAATTGCATGTTTTGATATCTTACGAGTCTGTTCCTTTGCATACTGTGTTTGGTGAGATGCTGTAATGCTATAGTACAAATGGACAAGATCTCCTGCATCTCTGTGCAGCTTGCTGGAAAGATTGAGAGTATACACCTCCCACCCTTTGACTTGCTTGTCTTGGCAGAGGCCCATTTTCTTTGCACAGTTGCATTCAGGTGGCCTCATTGAAATGTGAACAGCATTACTGGGGGGTATTTTGGTGACTTTAAACAATGAATTGGCCCCGTTGGAAGCCTTTTTTTGGAGAGCAGGATTTGTCTTAGGTGTGCTTATCAAACTTTCCCCAGGCAGCATAGAGAGATCTGATAGGGAGATTACTACATCCTTCTCCCATTTCTCCTTTCTGTCCCCTCTCTCTCTGTCTCCTCTTTCCTGCATCTACACCATCCACCTGCCTCCTGTCCTAATTAAAGGCATATCTCCCTGTAATGAACTGCAGTGGTTTTATTTGTGTGTGTGTGTGTGTGTGTGATCCCTCCTCAGCTTAATTAACTGTAGCTTTAGAATATTGAGGAGAACATTTTTTGAGATGAAACAACCCTTTTGTTGCTGGCTGCAGCTTTTAGTCAATATTTTCCATTTCCATTCCCAACATTTCTCCATTTTTTGGTATAAGCCTTCAACTTATTGGCACTTTGTCAAAGCACTGAATGGAAGTGAGGGAACAGGAAAAAAAGGGTTAACAATAATATTGAGGGGAAATGAGCCAGTTAGCAGCTAGCCAGTTGAAGTCCTCTTTTAAAACTACCGTGGTGGATAACAGCGGCTGTAATTATTGTGATCTCCATTGTACAAGACATTCAGTAATGTCTTAAACTCTTAGGTAAGGAGACATGATTATTTTGGTGTCCCGGGTGTGCTAGAGCACTTTGTATTTCATGGTTCATTACCCATAATGCCCCAGGCTGTATCTCTGTTGAGATGTTTATGTGGGCCTGTGGTTCGGAAAGAGACACCAAGTGGATTCTGCAGTGTGGAGAGAGGAAATAGACTTGTTTCCAAGGCCCTGTGGTAACAGACAGTCATCTATCTGCATGCTGCGATTGCAAATCAATTCCTCAGTTTATCAAATTTATTTCTCGGGAATAGGCAGTCTCACGCATTGAGATGAGCCCTATACAGCTATGTATGAGTGATGAATTGGAATAAACAAGCTCATAATATACTGATCATTCACTTCTCACCATCCTGTGGAATGTATCTGTAAAAACATACCCATGAAGTTTCAATAATATGGGTAATGCTTTAAAATAACAACTTCAATAACATTAGTTAACTGTTAACATGGAGATTGTAACTGTTAACAAGCAGCTTGTAAGTCACTTATAAACATACTAGTTAACTGTTAACATGCAGCATGTAAGTGTTAGCAAGCAGCACTTACAAACATACTGTAAATGCTAAAACCAATTGTCATCCATTAGTAAACAAGATAATAGTAAATACATGTATAAGACCTTTCTTAGCAATTTGTTGTATGTTTTGAAGCACCCTAATCTAAAGAGAGGACTATGTGGCTTGTGTTTCATTTAGCTTGGTTCAGCTGTGAGTAATGATTTTATACTGTCTTTAAAGTATCAAAGAAACTGGGACTTGAAACCAGGTCTCCAATGTCTTAGTCTAGAATGATACCAACCATGCCAATTGATGACAATTGGTTGAATATGCATCTACAGTATATTTGTAAGTGACTTACAAGCTGTTTGTTAACACTTTCAGTCTCCATGTTAACAGTTAACTAATGTTATTAAAGGATAAGAACAGTTAACTAATTGTTAGTAATTCATTGTTAACTGTTAATAATGCATTATTAATACTTTATTAACACATGTTATTTCAAAGCGTTACCATGATATATTACTTTCAGCATATTGAATAAGAAGAAGTATGTTTATCTTGAATTGGTGTAGAATTCAATATAGGATTTTCTGATGCACCTACTTTAAGTGTTAGTGATACTTAGGGTTACCCTGTAATCTGGCCATTAGTGGTTATAATAGGATTGACCAGACTGCCATTTTGTCCCCTGGATTTTGGCTCTAGTGGAGAGGGGATGGATAGGTTTGGGTTCCCTGATTGTTAGTTTTAGTACTATGAGACTAGTGTCTATCTGGATCCATTATCTGGTTAGATGTACCATGTGAGTTGATAGTGAGTAGATAAGGACACAATTCCAGTGCTCTTATAGCCATAATTGGGACCACTTTTTCAGTGGTAATTTTCAGCATCACATTGTCCTTTGTACACAAATGTTAAACACTTGCTTTAATGGTTATTGCCTCTGCACCCCCTATGAATTTGGCTTGACTGTAAGCTAAACATGAAATCTATGAGTACTGTCTGTGTGATGGAGAGAGAGAGAGAGATTTGTTATTTTCTCCATCTGAAAACATACCATAATCATTTGCCCCTCTAAACCATAGATTTACAGAGTCCTTTTTATCAGCTTTGAGTTTTCACATGTCTCAGGGAAATTGACAAGCACTGATATCTGACACAGACACTGACATAGACCTAGTCCCAATCAAGGGCATCCTTGCTTTGCGTTCACACCAAGAACACCTGAAGCTGTAAATTTGCTGGAAGTAGTTAACTTTGTATGGACAAGAGTGACAAAAGTCACTTCAGCATCAAAAGCACCAAGCCAAAAAAACTTAGGCTACTAGAACGACGAAAAGAAGTTCAAAACAGCTCAGCTTTATGTAAATAAGCTATGACAAGTTTTGGCTGTTTTGAAATGTAAGTGGGCACATCATGAGCGATAAGAGCGAACAAAGTTATGGTAACACTTTACAGATTGGTAATAAGAGGGTTAGTTTTGTGGTAATAAGTTGGTAAATCAAGGTAACAACCCTTTTCTAGACAATAACCCACTGCTGTGGTAATAAGTCAATAACAAAAAGGTAATAACAAGAAATTACTTTGTTGTTCTGGTGAAATTAATACAAGTAAATAAGTAGTTACTGGGTAATTACTGCAAATTAATTACTTAAAATACTTAATTTCAAGTCTTACCATCAAATCTCACCATAGCAACAAAGTAATTTCTTATTATTTTTTATATTGTAATTTTGTTATTGCCTTATTACCCCAACAAATAGTGGTTTATTGTTTAGAAATAACATTTAGTTACATTTAGTAGGAATTATTCAGTAATATTCAAATACTATTCAGTAACGTGAGTGATTATGAGTGTTATGTTTGTTACCATGGTTTAAGTTATTGCTAAAAAACTATGCTCTTATTGCCGATTTGCAAATTAGTGTCACCGATATTTTTTTGAGTGACAAAGATGATTTTGCAGCTCTAGTATGCACAGTTAGGACAAATACTAAAATTACACTATTTTATCAATAGATCTAGATCCCCATACCATTTATGATTGTTTTAGACAAAGGAACCCCCCCCCCAACACACACACACACACACACACACACACACACACACACACGCAATCACAATAGCCCTGTCGAGGCATGGGAGACTGATGAGCCTTAGATGACCATTGGCAGCTATTTGCTTTGTAAAGTGGTCAGGGAGATCGCTGAAGTGTCCTCTGTTGTTGATGAATTCCTGTGCAGTAATAGAGTCTTTGGAACCATTTCTGTCGGCCCCAGTCAGCAAACACTAATCATGTTCACTTGATGAGATTGGAGAAAAAGGCAGCTGAGTAATTACTGAGTGATGCTGTTTATGTGGTCATTTTTAACCACCGTCTTTAGAACTGAAGAACATAGCAGAGCTCAAGTTAACAGCATGTTGAGTGCACTGTAAACACACACAAACAAACACTTGCACACACACACATACAAACACACACACACACACACACACACACACACACACAGCTCAGCAGAGGCTCACCATAAGTCACTATACTCACTATAACCATATTTAACAATATTTCAAAGTTATGACTATAGAAAGAGGTTGAAATCACATCATTGTACAAGATTCTGGTCTGCTGCCAAGTCAGTATTTAAGTATTTTTGTTGGCACCAGTGGTCCACAGGAATTGTCTAGCATGCAGTCAGAGGCCTATTGGATGGGGTAACCCTCTTATGTTTGAGGTCACTCTGCCCCAGCCCTCACTATATTTGCCCTGGACTCAGACACATTATATGAAGATGGATCTCCTTGGTACTTTTGCCTGGCATAGCAGGAAAGAAAAGAATTCAGAGTAAAATTATATGCAGGTCTTTCAAGAACTGAGCAAGCACATATAATTCTGCCTTTAACTGAGTCAATTGATGCACAGTGTCTGAATGGTGCCTCATCTGATAAATATGCCAGTCATAGTTATTAAGCTGTTCCTGGCCTGCAAATTAAGCATGAGTGTGGTGGCTGAAGTAGTAGTAGTAGATGTGAGTAATGTTCGAAGTCTGTACTTTCCTGTCAGCACAGTCAAATGAAAGACAGAGTGGTGGTTTAAGATCATGCAAATTGCAAATTGGTGGTCATTTAAGAACATGCATTTTTCATAACTGACACAGAAAAAGGTGTTTACAACACCTCTGAATGGACTGTGGTTTGGGGAAGTTGTGTTTTCGTTGTTAATTTCAACTTGTTTTACATTCATACCAGATCCCTAATATAACATTTGTCATGTCACCAAACATGACATGACTAGGCCCATTCTTACACAGGATATGTTAATTTAAATGTTACATTTGTCACAGTAAAATATTATAACTTAAAATATTAGGCGTATGAACTATATATACAGTCAGTCCAAAATATTCTGTCATGTTCATTAAATTGTTATGCTAAATGTTAATTTACTTGAAATAGTTGAAACTTGACCCGAAACAGGAGGTTAACATCTTCTATTAACCAAATATAAATTTGACCTAAGCCCCATTGAAAGTCCTTTTTCCCAATTCATACATATTTATAAGGCAATTGGATTGATTGACAGAGAAGGAAATCCCTGCTCTTCATACTTGTGAGGACACAATTCTCTCAATTGATTTAATTCTGATTGCAATGCAACCCCCCCCCCCCCCCCCAAAAAAAAAAAAAAAAAAAACAAGGGAAAGTGCTATCTGAAAGTACTGACAAGCAGTATCATCAGACTAGAAATGGCAATAATCTTATTTAGTGCTCAACAGTGCCTTTGTAAGATATCGGACAACCTTTGCAGTGCCTGTCTAGACACGTCAGAAAACAATAGCTCAAGTAGGTCATTGTCAAATGTCAAAGGTCAGTCTGAGAGTCTGTTCTGTCAGTCATGACTGTAGGTGTTTGTTTGCTGACATTATAAGTACTAAATCTGTTTAGTTCTCAATTATAGACTGCTGGTGCTCTAAAGGTCTCTACCTCTAAAACCTTGGATTTAGGTTGCTCTCACAAGACTGAACACAGAAACTTAGGCATACAAAATTGTATTCAGATGAAGATGCAATATGTTTCTTATCCTCATTTCAAACAGATAAATGTCTCGTACTTGTACATTATCTGTCCTTTCTCCTTGACTTGCATCTGCAAAGTTAGGGGCTGATGAAGAGGGGGTGTAACAGAAATAAATAAAAAACACAATGTGTTAAAAATACTGTTCTCAAGATAGCAGTGAGATTTGACAATGTCCTCTGCCTACACATAGGTCATGGTAAGGATTTATTTGTTTTGTGTATGTGTATGTGTGTGTGTGTGTGTGTGTGTGTGTGTGTGTGTGTGGTGGGTCAGTTTGCAATGTGCTAGTGACAACTTTGTTTGTGTACATGGGAAAGAGGAGGGTGTTTTGATCACTGGGGAAAAACACTAGGGGCACTTTTGTTGTACCTCCTCTGGCATCACCCCCCCCCCCCCCCCACACACACACACACTTTGAACTGACCGTGTATGGTAATGTTGGGCCTCACCAGTTAGAACAAGTGTGTATCCTGATGCAGGAAATGGCCAAATATAGCGCATTGCACGGTGGGCCATTGCCATAATTCAGTTGGTGGAGTGCTTCAGTTGGTTTACTCTGCCACTATGGGATTTGAGAGAGAGTTTCACTGTCCCCGTTTGTTTACTCCGTCTGTTTTGGACACGTCTTTTACAAGCTGAGAAGGGAAGAGAAAACAGAGCTTTGTTTTTTCACAGAGACAAAAAAAACCAAATTACTCAGTTTCAGGATGCCATGAGTGGCAAGCATCAATGGGGGGAGCAAGAAATATGCTGGAAGTTTTGTTGGGCATATGAAAAGATGGATTATGATGTTGTCCCAGACCAGCGGGGGGGCTGAGAACACAGCAATGCTAATTCCCGCCCCCCCTTCCACAGACTCAGAGTTTTTCTCCCAACATTACTTACTGCTTATACTTAACATATGCAAAAGAAATAAATGGGAACTTCTCTGTTTATTGAGCAGGTACATATGTGGTGATAAGTAGATTGAAGAGGTGACCATTTATTTTAGGTTTAACTATTCTATGTTAGGTTTAACTATTCTATTCTAGTTTATGTATTCTATGGCTTCTGTGCATAATGTGTGTGTGTATGTGTGTGTGTGTGTGTGGTTATTATTTATTGCAAGTATGCTGTGATAAGGACAGATACATTAAGCAGAACTGCTAAAGCATATTATGGAGTTATTGATCAGGTCTGTTTGTGTGGTTCGCCATTAGTCAAGAGTTGCTAAGCCTCTCCATTACAGCCACAGACCCTGAAGCAAGTTACATGACCTAGCAAGGAGGAAAACTGCTTGTGGGGAATCTCTGTCAGTGTAGCCCACATCAGTATTCTCTTCGCCTCCACTCATGGAAATATAGAGAGCAGGTTGACAGTGGGGTATCAGGGCATAGGATGACAGATTGAGTTTTCCCAAAGGAAGAATTTGCCCGAGCTATTGACATCTGAGGGGTCTATAAGCTATGGACCTCATCTGTCAAGTCACTGTCAGTCATACACACACAACGCTGTGCTACTACTGAACTGTTAGTATTAGACAGGACATGCATACATAATATTGGATAGGTCTATCTGTAATGTCAACACACAAAAACATATTTTGTAACAATGGCATATATATATATATATCTGGCCTAGTATATAACACAATTTTCTTCTGTCCCCACAGTTAACACTTTGATGACCAGTGCGCTCTCAGGTAAGCAGAAGAGAGAGCATCTTTTACATCTAATAACAGTTACACCTTTGTCTGTTAACTGTTTTGCATTTTCACACAACCTCATTTAGCCTATATTGCCTAATTTGAGCTGAATTTACTTATGTATCCTAAACTATTTTTACCAACTCAAATATCGTACACATGCTCCATCAGATGCTTGAAAAATGTGCCTTGACTTGTCTTAATGCCGATACTTCCAATTAGCCTTCTATAATGTTAGCTTCAGATAAGTATGTGATGTTACCTGTACATAATCTTATTTTCAGCAATAAGCCCCTTAACTGTAGCATACAGTGGCCTCAAGGGGCTTTTTGCCTTTCGAAAATTGTTACCACTTTAGCCTAGCATGGTTTTGGTAAACAAAGACACAACATTGAGAAATATAGTGATTTATTCAGAGATAACAATTCATCCACCATGAAATACTGTACATTTCCTCTAGCTGAATCGTGGCCATGTAATGCACAAATGCAGCCACTGTAACTTTTGAATGGCGCAGCTATATAGAATGAAATGCGTCCTAAGTCATGGTATCTTGGATAATAAACAATGGCATCAAACACGATTCAAGCCATCATAATCAGATACTAGAACTATCTATTTTAGAATTAGAAATGTCTAACGCATTCAAACCGCTTTGCTCTGTCATTGTTTTTGTTGCCACAAGTTACAGACAGCAAGGCTTTGATGAAAGCAAAAAACAGAGAACAGCTGTAGTAACTAATCAAATAGGGAGAAAACTATTTTACTTTCTTGTAAGCCTGTGGCAGTAAAAGGATATTTTTTCTTTTTTGAAGCCGTGAGAGAGGCGTGCTATGCAACCTACACTCTAGTCTGGTCTCTATAAGAATGAGGTATTGTGAGTCATATTGTTATATCAAACAGAGCAGCCTCTGTTTACCTCAGATCTCAAGCGAACATTTTGCTTTGGCTTTTCCACTCCTTGTATTGTTACATCATTTCCTTTTCCCCTCAGCAAGAGCGGTCTTTGAATCAAATAGGCCATTCATTAGGCACGTCCTACAACACTTCCTGTGAGGCCACTTCATATTTATTTCTTTTTTTAAACGGTCCTTAGAAATACAGGCCACGTCTCTTAACAACATCTCTCAAAAGAAAAACAACAACTTAATGTGTTATTTACAAAAGCAATATTCAAACCCAGCTCAGGAGCCTTTCCCTCCTAACCTCTGTGTCTCCCTGTGACTTTCTTTGCCCCCTCCCCCATCACCACATACACACCACACACACACACACACACACACACACACACACACACACACACACAGAGATTGGCTCCACTCGCCGACCACTGCTGCTGTGCAATGAGACTCAGCTGCTCCTGGAGATAGAAGTGTGTGGAGAGGTGTTCAAGAGGCAGATGGCGCATGTCGACTCACAGCACTGGTGCAATCTGACACATTTCATCAGGTATGCAAAGGGTCTCTCTTAGTCTCAGGAGAGACTCTCAAGAGTTTCAAGTGCTCTGAGAGAGAGAGAGTGTGTGTGTGTGTATGTGTGTGTGTGTGAGAGAGAGAGCGAGAGAGAGAGAGAGAGATGCTCTCTTGACCGTTGCTGGAAATGGTTGAGTTGCCAACTTCAGTTTGTAAGGCTTGAAAGGAAGTGATGCCTTTTGTCCCCGATTTGTCACACTGTGTTGTACTAGAAGCAAGTGTCAGCTCATACTGGTACTTAAATGTTAAGTGTTCAACCAATGATCTCGTCACCTAACCTAACCTGACACTCCCTTCTTGGCAAGCTAATACAAGAATCAGACAGACGAAATATGGAGACATGCCAAACATGAATGTTTAACAAGCCCATGACTGAAATTCGTCCAAAACCAGACAAAAACAACAAAAAAGGCTCTCCTCAAAGACTCTCCTTTGGAGTGTACCAAACAGCATTTCTGTTTGGGTCTTGTGTTTTTTGTTTTTATTTTTTTAACAAAACAAAGAGTTCCTCTCCTCCTTTCATCCCCTTGTTTCTCTCTTCGGCGAGCTCTGATATTTTCCCTCAGGCCAGCACTTTGTCGTCGGCTGCATAAACGATCAGTCTCTGGTCTAGTGTATTCTCTCTCTCTCTCTCTCTCTCTCTGTCTCTCTCTGTCTCCTTCCACCCTCTCTCTCACTCTCTATCTCTCCCTTTCTATTTCTCTCTCTCTGGAGCAGCAGGAGGTCATGTTCATAGCAAGGTGCCATGCTGAGGCCTTGAGTTTGCATGCTGTCTGTTGCCCCCATGCCTGGGTCAAGCTGTTAAAAGCTTAACCGCCTCACTCAGCCCCATCATCCTCATCTGTGTTAATGCAGTCAGGTGGTGGCGTAGTGATTAAGAAACCTGGCCTGCATGCCAGTAGCCTGGAAAATGTGGATTTGAATCCTGGCGACCTCCATTGTAACCTTGAGCACTTTACCCTATGTTGCTCCATGTGAGGGGACAAATGTAAGTCACTTTGGATAATGCATAAATATAAATCTCTGCATCTGTAGCCTGCCAGGGTCAATGTTGAATAGCTGGCTCCCTCTCACATTTAAAGGTCTCTGTCCTTTGAGTACTTAATTCTGTATTCATCAAATTCAATGCTATTTAGTAGCAATTGTTTGTGAATTAAAGGTTTTACTTTTACTTGAATACAGGGTTGGCTGTAGGTCTGTGTGGTTGGTGGGGGCAGATACTGATTAGCTCATTATGTCATGTGAGAAATAGGTATGTATAGCATAAGTGGTCTTGTGCGTTGCCACAACTCACCATAATGTTGGAACATCTCCAGGGAAACCCAGTCTGGATGTTTCTGTTTGAGAATGAGCTCAATCCCTTTGGTCACAGCCCGCCTGCAGCCATCCCCAGTGGAGTCACATGGTCTTATCCATGCAGGACAGGTTCCTCACTCGTGTGTCTGTGTGTGTGTGTGTGTGTGTGTATGTATGTGTGTGTGTGAAAGCAGTGTATTTGACCATCAGTGAGTGAGGTCTCCGGACCAGGTGACCACCTGTCACAGATGTCTGTCGCAGAGCATGCAGGGCCCAGATGCCGATGTTGCCTATACAGCAAATGAACTGAACATCGGCTTTTAGCTCACGTACACATGCATACATGTGCTCACAAACACACACATACACACACACACACACACACGCTCACACACACACATGCACATACATACGTATGCACACACACACGCGCGCACACACACACACACACGCACACACACGCATGCACATACATACGTATGCACACATACACGCGCGCGCACACACACACACACACACACACACAATGAGGCCAATTTGATGTCAAGGGCTAATATTGATTCTAGCTTGACCCTACTCAAGAAATCTCTAGTTTTCTCATTACATGTGACAGTAGCTACAATTAGGCTTTGTAGTTGTCAGATAAATGACCCAAGAGCAGTAAAGAGACAGTACTCGGCATAATGTAGAAAACCTACATGAATCTAGAATACCAATTCATGGCCACCATTGGAAATCACCATGTTCATGCTAACTTCAGCCAGGCAGCCAGCTGCAAGTTTTTCCGATTATTGTTGGTTTTTCTTGTTAAATTCGTAGAACAGAGATTGTATAGACATATACAATTATTTTTATCCTTCCATACAATTACTATTATTGGCCTCCGCAAACAATATGAAGGAAGGAAGTATACTAAATATACAAAAAGCTAAATGTTTACTGTTGAAAAAGCTGTGGAAATGAGTGTGTGTGTGTGTGTGTGTGTGTAAGTACGTATGAAGTATGACAGGTTAGTTTAGGGTGTTTACAGCAGTTGGATGTTTGTGCTTAAAACTGCAAATTTGAGATTGGCTCTGGTACAGTCTGACAGCAAGTTTTGTGATGGAGAGAGAGAGAGAGAGAGCACAGATATGAGGGATTTAACTCATTTTTTTGATCACATTATAGCAACTACTACCTATATCTTTCCCATGTATCTGTAGGGAATTAGGTTATTTTTATCCAAAATTGCTTCACAAGACATTTTACATATATATTATGGTAAATATGTTTAGTATTGCCTACAGCTATCTCCCTCATACTTATTCATTTGTGTCTAACTACCATGGGAATAAGCTTCCCAAGGACACTTTTTTTTTAATCCTCTTTTCCGTATACGTACATCTGGAGTTCATGGTGAGATTCCCCTTTCTCCCAAATCTGTATGCCTTCCGCAGTGTTTTAGCAGCAGGTAGCTAGTTTTAAAACATACACACACACACACACACACACACACACACACACTCACAAACATTTGCGTGCACACACACAGACACACATGTATGCTATACAGGAATTAGTTTTGTCTGATTGACAGTGATGCAATCAACTTGAAGCATGGGATGAATTGGAGAGGGGGGGTTCTGGGGTGGTTCCTGACACTGTGTGCCTGTGGGGAGCCCAGATGAGGAGATAAACATGTCCTGTTTAGGATCCCCCAGACCAGCTATTTCCAGAGAGCGTAGTGGAGAGAAACACCACTCACCCACTTTCTCACAATGATAGCTCCTGCAGAAATGTGGATCTGTGTGTGTGCGTGTGTGTGCATGTGTGTGTGTGCATGTGTGTGTGTGTGTGTCTTTCTTTATCTCTCTATGTGTGACACATAAAAAAACATTCTGAGTTTAATTCCAGTGTGAACCCTGCCCCTTGTGGTTGTCCAAATAGCCCATTCTAGTATTTTTAGCTTCACTTTGAAAGCCAAACAGGAGAAGTGCAAGTGTCATGGTAACCGTGTAATTTATCTATGCAAAGAAACCAAGCAAAGGACTTTTGAAATGATAAAATGTGTCTGTGTGTTTAGCTTGAAGCAAGCCCAGGTTTTAAAGAAGAGTGTGGAGTGGTGTCCATCTGTCTCTTATTGTGCCTGTGGTGAGGCTATTGCCATTAGGGGAAGGCATGTATGGGTTCGGGTCCATTAAGATGGCAGGACAGCAGGTCTGTGTCAGGTCACCCTGCCTCAGACTGTTGTTAATACAAGCTCTCAGCTCAGTGCCCTGTGTAGGTAAGTGCTTACCTTGCTGTTGAGGTGATGGATGGGGATTCCAATATGAGAGTGCAAACCAATATGCATGTTACTGGATAAGAAAGGAAATTCCATTGTCGAATACATGCACACTGGATATTACTGATTTAGATAACACAGTGGTCAAAATAACTTCCCTGCTCACCTGGCCAAATAGTATTTGAGGTACTGTAGGTGCAGTAATGACTGAAACCCAAGGATATACTTAAAACAGAAACTGCTAAGGTGTACTTTCCTCTCATGGCTCATGTTTGAAATCCTTCAACTACTCTCAACCCAACCATTAATTCCACAAAATAATGAACTAATATGTCATAGAAGAAGTAGTTATGCATACATTTATGTAAGGGTTTTAAGTTATAGGCCTATAATGATAATAATGATAATTTGATAATTTGCATTAACATATGCATATGTTGCATGTAATGCATGCAATTATTTGTCTTATATTTTCATGCATGCCTTTGAATGTTTCATACATAATGATAGATGTATTCTGCCTGAAAATAGCAAGTGGAGGCCTGTCTTCCTGTATTGCAATGAATATTAATCATGGTAATAATCTTCCTGGGCCTGCAAACCTCATCCTCACATAGAGCACAAGAAGGTCATGTTGAAGTGGACCTAAATGGAAATACAGCATCTCGTTAAAAATCCAACCATTACTTGTCTCTGGTGAAAGTGGTGAAGTATAAAGTGAGCTCTAAAAACATGTTCCTCTCATTAAAGTCCTAATAATGTCGAAAAACCAAGTCTTCTGTGACCCCCTCAGTTGTCAGACTTGTGTGCTCGAATCAGTTTTGGCCCTTTGTTTGCATCCTATATATTATACTTGTGTTATAACAGGGAGGCGACACCAGATACGTTACCGATGTGTTGAGTCAAAGCTGCATCTGCCATAGCAATTAGCTTCCACTATAATCAATGGAACTGGCTGCATCAGATATGGCAGCTCAGCAAGTATACCAAAAAAATAGACCAGTCTTTTAAATATATTTTGACACGGCTTGACTTAACGTTTCACATCCTCGCAATACACATCCAGTGTAGCCCGAGGGTGAGACTCTTTAGAATGCTGCAGAATGTTCTTTTGACTTTGAATGGGCTGACAGTGTTCGGAGGCCTGATGGTTTATATTTGGTTGCTGCAAAAATGAATGAGCACTGTCAATTTGAGTTCAGGAAATGGGATGGAAACAGTAATTTGTGTTTTTTTTTTTAGAGCTTTTGAATATGCTAAGGGGTATAGTCTAACTCGGGTGAAGGTAGTGAGATTCTCGATTGTATTCTCTTCAGCAAATGAGACAATGAGACAGGAAAAAACATTCATTTATTAATGGTGTTATGCAGTAAACATGCTGAATTCACAAATTTAGGATCTTTCAGGATGTCCATTAATCTAACATTTATAATTAATTTTTTACTGAATTCTAAAGTACAAACAAAACAAAGGTGCATCAAACTTAATATGAGCCACTGGGTCAAATGATCATGTTACATTATCTTCTTACCTTTATCCTGCCATTGTATAACAGACTACATTTTTAGCTGGGAGGGTTTCTGATTGGCTGCCAATCCTAGTTAGGTAATGGCAGGTTAAACCAAATACGGTTGCTCTCATGGCACATTTGAGCCATCAGTAAAATAATACAAACTGCAGGTGATAAGGCAAATGGGTAATTTCCTTTCTGACCTCGACCTCGTGCTGCTGTCTGCATGGAGACCCAAGTGCTTAACTGGACCTAAATAGATTCATACCACTTTGGGCTGTGGAAGGGGGGGTTTATGGGGAGACACAAAACCACACACACACACACACACACACACACACACACACAAGCACGTATGCACCCATGTATACACATACACATGCACGTACACACACATACCCACCCACATTCACTGATGGATGCATGCACGAGCACCCCCCCACACACACTCACACACACACGGCTAAGCGCACACAACAGCTGCAGCAGTGGCAGACAGTCATGCGTCCATCTGCTCATGTCTAGTTGCAGCCACTTTAGCTTCTATTAAGACCTCCACACATTGGTTCCGACAGCATTGCGGGGCACTTTCGAATTCGATAGTTTCGGTTGACTCCGCAAACCAGTGGCACACTGCAGAGAGCGAACATAGCTTACCAGCCTGTGGAATCACCAATGGATTTTATTGAACGGCTCTGACAAAATAGACATGAATCGTAATCAACAGACGGCGGTGGCAGAGTTCAGCGCTGGTGTACACGGTTGTATTGAAAGCAATGGAACAGAGTGTTGAAATCGCAGTGTTCCACACTTTGTCGGAGCCGGTGTGCAGAGGGTCTTACTCACCTCCACCATTATTGTGTGGTGATAAGATGTGTATGAGGGCCCAGTCTGAGGTCACTAATAGGGTGGCCATGTGCCCCCCCCCCCCCCCCAGAGACGCTAAACTCCTGCTTTCCTTCCTCCTAATACTGAGGACATGACATTAATGCAAACAGGGGAAAAATAGTCCACGACTGGTAGGCTTTAAGTGCTCTAATGGCCTTGGTAGGATGTCGATCAGAAGCACATTGCTGGTAGTTTACAGAAACTCGAGCCTTGCAAGTTTGTGGTACCAGTGGCATATGGTATTTAATAGGGTGGATATGATGTGTTAGTCTACTCCAGGTGCTGTGTTTGGCTGCTTTAAATCTCAATATCCTGGTGTGCATATGCTAAATATAGCCTGACTCAGCAGTCCTTCTGTACAACACTCATGTTTTCTGAGCTTTGACTGGAAGTACTTAAGGAAGAGTTCAGAGAAGTGCTCACATTTAATTGTTTACTTGGATTAAAGTGACTGTGGTACACGCATGACATGTTTCAAGAGTAAGCGGGCGAGACAGGAAGCCTGTGCCTTGTTGCCTCAGTAATTTCTCTCATCAGCTGAACAATGCACTCAATCAGGACAAATCATGTCAACAGCCTAATCAATGGGATCAGCATACTAGCTGCCTACCTGCCTGTTCAACTGACTGCTTTACCTGTCTATCTATCTGTCTATCTATCTATCTATCTATCTATCTATTATCTATCTATCTATCTATCTATCTATCTATCTATCTATCTATTTACCTATCACTAGGTTCGGTGATTCTAAATAGGCTTTCATAGTGTTTTAAAGAATGCTTCTGCTTTACTTCTGGATCTTGCCAGAACTTATTTCCTGATATTACCATCAGACAAAACATTATGACCACATGCAGTGTATTACTTCTCAGTGGGCAGGAGGTCAAGGTTCTGAGAAATACAGTGAAGATGTAAGAGGACTAATAAGTGAACCTAGTAATAGGTGAACTGATATTTTCTCAGCACCCCAAACTCTGAGTGGCTGCCAGCGTCCCTGCTGCCATACGTCGATTTTTAACTTCCATTTTTATCATTTGAATGCAAATACAACACCCCATAGCAGGGTCAGTTTCTCAAATAGATGTTGGGATGAAAAGTCAGTAAGATGGCTGTGCGATTTTCTCTCTTGTGAAAAATGAGGCAGCAGTCCAGCCTTTCTTTTCAGACTTGTCTGCTGAAAGTGATGAATACATCTTTTATTCAATGGCTGTCAGAGCTTAGAGAAGTGAAGATACTTCCGCCGCCAAATCCCCTGAAAAGCTGAACAAAAGCTGCAGGTCATTTAATGTCAGACTGTCTCAAAAGCTTGAAACAGTCAGGACTTAAATTCTCAATGCAACCAAATTTCACTCTCCAGAAGCAGCTAAGAATATGTCTGAAATGTTTATATAAATGACACTAGTTGACCACTCGTAGCTTAGCATAGCCTCAAAAGAGAAACTGTTATGAAACTGTGGAAGTCAGTCAACTCTTGTCATATTTGTTAACTTGCATCAACCATTAGATTTTGATCTAATGTTTTCGTGCCACAGACATTTGTTCAAGTCTGTTCAATTATGTCTGAGCTTACATGTCTAAAATAATATAAAGGATACTAACATGTTATCATCTTTTTCTTAAATTGTGTTGTGCCCCATTAAAGTATTCCAAAACTAGTACTAAACACAATCTCTCTCTCTCTCTCTCTCTCTCTCTCTCTCTCTCTGTCTGTCTCTCTCTCTCTCTCTCTCTTTCCTCAACTGTCCACAGTGAGTACAACCTTTTCACGTACTGCACGGAGAAGAACTCGGAACACAATGGCTGCTTCTGGCCCAACCCGCTGGTGGAGGGCTTCATCATCCACGTCCACAAGCACTTCTTCTCCAACTGCACCATAGACCAGGTGGTGTGGGTGGACCCGTCAGATAACATCCTGGCCGCCCTCATCCTCATCCCCATCCTCCTCATGCTTGCTATGATCGCTCTGGTGGTCTGGTGCAGCAAGAGAAGTGATATCCTGGCTTAGAGACTATCGCTCCCCATTGACCCCGGGGCCACCTGATTGACTGAGACAGGAAAGTAGCCGGGCCTTTGAAAATGACATTCCTTTTGATTGCCGTGATTGGCTAATTGGAAAGAGGAGATTCCTTATAGTTGTCATTATTGGCTAATGCTTGAAATTTGACATTCCACACCAAATGAGTTGGATTTGGACCAATTGCTCTGGGTCCACAGAATATTCTGACTGACACCACAATGTCGCCCTGGATCCATCATCATCATCATCATCGTCTTTGGCTGTGTGTGTGTTCTTGCATTGCCATTTACCCAACATTAAATCCTTACCCACACATCACTTTGATGGTGTATGGTTATGGTGGACCAAAGCAGCGGACTTCTGTCATTTGGTGATAACTTCTGTATGGGGAAAAACATTCCAGTCTCTGTTGTGAGGGAACTCCTTCTGAAACCAAGTGGAACCCTTAGAAGAAAGCTTTAGCCTCCATTCCTCTTCCCC